>VWZI01011717.1:256842-279317 GCA_013396835.1 Psilopogon haemacephalus | reverse complement strand
TCAGGGCTTTCCTAACTGCAGGATGGGAAGCTGAGCAGCCAACCCGCTCTGACTTCCATCACAGGATGGCAGGGATTGGACGGGACCTCTGCAGAGCTCCAAGTCCAGCCCCCATGCCAGAGCAAGAGCAGAGGATCCATCACAGGAACACATCCAGACAGGGCTGGAAAGGCTCCAGAGAAGACTTCATAACCTCTCCAGGCAGCCTGTTCCAGTACTCTGTCACCCTTACTGTGAAGTTCTTCCTCATGTTGAGGTGGAACATCCTGAGCTGTAGTTACTGGGAGCACTAAGAGACTTGGGGGGGCAGTGAGAGCACTGCCAGCACTAGGAAAAGCATCTGGAGGTAGTGGGAGGACACTGGAGCCACGCTGGGAGCACTGGAAGGGACTGGGAGTGCAGCTAGTGCTACTGAAAGCACTTGGATGAGATTTTTGAGCTCCTGGGAGCACTGCTAGGTCTGAGAAGGCACTGGGAGGTTTGGGAAGGGATTTTTGAGTTACTGGGAGCACTGGGAGGGCCTTAAGTGTTACTGGGAGCACAGGGAAGGGATTTTGCCATTACCAGCAGCACCAGGCTAACTACTAGGAGGGACTGGGAGGTCACTGGGAATTACTTGGAACATTGTGAAGGAATTTTGGAGTTACTGGGAACACCAGGAGGGACTGGGGGGCACTGGGTATTATGGGGAGCACCGGGAAGGACTGGGCAGCACTCGGTGTTACTGCCACACTGGGAAGAGAGTCTGGGATACTGGGAGGAACTAGGTGAACACTGGGGACACACTGGAAGCACCGTGAAGGAGATTTCTGGGTTACTGAAAGAACTGGGAGGGCACTGAGAGCACAAGGAGGAGGATTTGGAATTACTAGGAGAACAGAGGCCATACTGGAAGCACTGAGACACATTTGGAGGGCACTGGGTGTTAGTGGGAGCACTGGAAAGGGACTTAGAGGTTAATGGGAGAGACTGTAAGGGACTAGGGAGGCACTCGAGCACTGGGAAGATTTGTTGGCTCATAGGAACACTGGGAGTCACTGTGTCATACTGGGAGGCACTGGGATGAAGATTTGGGGGTTACTGGGAGCACTGGGAAAACTGGGAGGGCATTGGGAGCAGGAGGAAGGAGTCTGGAGTTACCGGGAGCATACTGGCAGCACTGGGAGGCACTAGAATGACATGGGGATAAGTACGAGCACTAGGAGGGGAAGTTGGGGGTTGCTTGGAGCACTGGGAGGGATCGAGGGGACCCTGGCACCACACTGGGAATGCAGGTAGCGTTACCGGGAGCACCTGGATGAGATTTTGGAGTTCCAGGGAGCACTGATGGCTCTGGGAAGGCCTGGGTGTACCGGGAAGGGATTTTGGAATTAGCTGGAGCACTGGGATGGGCTGGGGGCACTAGGAGGCATCAGGTGGTACTGGGAGCACTGGCAGAGATTGGGCAGCAACTGGAGTTACTGGGTAGCACTCGGAAGAGAGTTTGGGGATATTGGGAGAAACTGAAAGGTCACTGAGAGCACAGCGATGGAGACCTCGGGGTTACTGGGAGCACTGGGAACACGGGGAAGTCACTGGGAGCATCAGGAAGGCAGCTTGCAGTTACTGGGAGCACTGAGAGGGACTGGACCCACACGGGGAGAAGTAGGAGGACTGGGAAGGGAATTTGGGGGTTGCTTGGAGCGCTGGCAGGACATTGGAGCCACACTGGGAGCACGAATCGGGACTGACAGTGCACGCAGTGTTAGTGGAAGCACTTGGGCAAGGCTGGGAAACAGCACCAAATAAAAAAGTCGAGCTAGGTTTGGGCAAACTCAACCGAAATCTGCAAACAGCTCGGTGCTAAAACTACTCTTTGAGGGCACAGAGCAGCGCAGTGCAGAACCGCTCCTTAGACCGCCTGCGCAACACGGGAAGTGCAGACAGCTTTCTTCCCAACGGGTTTTTCCTATTTAAACTAAGAGAACGCCGTGCATGGAGCAATTTCAAACTCCATTACTTACATAAGTCCTTCTAAAATGCGTCTCAGATCCGTCGTATTTGATCAGTTGATTTGCTGAATCCTTGTGCAAGAGAGAAAAAGACGGGACGTCTCCCAGCGAACGTGTGATGGTTCCCCCGCCCCGAAAAGAAGGCGGCTCGCAAACACCCAAGACTGACGATAACCTTGCCAGGTGCCGGGCTCGCCGGCAGCCCCCGCTCTCAAGGAGGAGCCATCCCGTGGGTCCCTGCAGCCTGTGCCCCCGGGGCACGAAAGGAGACCGCGCCAGAGAGCAGCATCGCCACGCGGAGGACTCATTCGGCTCTGTCCAAAAGAGCTCCTTCAGGCTCGGCTCAGCTGCGGCCGCTCCGTCCGCCGCGGCTCGGCTGCTTCGGGCCCGACTCGGCTTCGTGAAACTCAGATGCTCCGGCTCCGGCTCCGGCTCCGGCTCCGGCTCCTCTCGGCTCCGGCTCCGGCTCCTCTCGGCTCCCTCCGCCTCACTTCCGCTCGATTGGTGCCTGCGCGCCTCCGTGGAGCGTGGGTTAGAAGGCGACTCTCTAACAGGCGTACGCTGATTCCGTAGCAATGCGCCGCCATACAACGCCTGCGCAGAGTCCGTAGCACCGCGCCGCTGCGGTCCCACGGCGGTCAGGCCTCCGGGGCTTATGCTCCGGGTTAACACCGCGCGGCTCCGTGGCGTAGGGGCTGACTCCATAACAGCTCGGATTTGGATCTTTTAAAGCCCTTTTTGTAATACAGTAGAGAGGGTCTTTTTATTTTTAAATAGGTTTTTAGCTATAAATTAATACCAATTTTAAACGTATTTTTAAAATGAGAGATTTCTGACTATGTAACTCCTCACGCTAATTCTTCAAAGTTTAAATACTTTTTAATCTCTCCCCCTTCCTCTCCGGCCCCGCTCGGCCAGTTCAGGCATTTCAAGCAGCCAGGGCATTTAGAGACGAGGCAGGCGCACCGAGGACCGCAGGACATGCAGTGCCGACGATGAAACACGAGGCGGCAGCACTGAGCAGCTGCAGTGCTGAGCATTAATGCGAGGGTGGCAGACTGAGAGCCGTCGGCGCATTTGGCCAGGGCTCAGCTGGGCTCTGCGCGGGGTTTTTTTTGCCGTTTGGATTAAATAAGAACACCTCAGACACGAGGGAGAATCCACTGTTTTAAATTTACACATACAGGATTTATATTTCAGAACACCATGTGGGTCTACTCAGGATTTTATTTTTTTTTTATTCTAGGCGCTTTTATATATAATAGAGGAGATAGAGTGGGATCATTTAAAAAATTTTTTTTGACATATAAATTAATACCATTCTTCAATGTTGAGCTAAAAATGAGATTTTTTTTTTTTTTTTCAACACCTCACGCTAACACTTGCCATTTAAAACAGTTTTTAATCCCCTCCAGGAGTTTTCAGGCATTTCAAGCATCCAGGACTGCAAGAACCATTTTGGGGGGGACACCCCCGGTCACACACTTTTCAAAGTGCTACCTGTACTTGGATGTTGTTGTCTCCATGTAAGCCACATGAATGTTGAGCCCAGCACTCACGCCCTCAGAGACTTTCATCCTTATACTGATAAGAAAGAATCTTCAGAGATGTGGGACTGCCTAAATGACACCACGGCACTGCAGGACAGAGAGGGTCAGGAACCACGAGGACTTTTCTGTACCTCCAAGTTTCTCACGGGTCAATCATAGAGTGGTTTGGCTTGGAAGGGACCTTCAGGATCATCTGTTTCCAACCCCCCTGCCGTAAGCAGGGGCACTTCCCACTAGACCGGGCTGCTGAAGGCCTCATCCAACCTGACCTTGAACACCTCCAGGGAGGGGGCATCCACAACCTCCCTGGGCAACCTGTTCCACTATCTCCCTGTTCTCGGTGCCAATATTAGTTAATATCACTAATATGCTACCACCAGGATGCTTTGCGCAGGAAAAGATACAGGACCAAACACATCCAAACTATTGTCCTGGTCTGATCCAGAGCAGAGGTGGTTCTGGTTAGGGCTGTGACTTCTCAGTCTGCTCAGTGAGACACTTTCTGCAGATCAGGGCAGGTTTGCGCAGCCAGGGTCTGCTTCTAGCAGGGAGAAACTGATGGGTAGAGTCCCTGCCAAAGGCAGGGATGCAGACCAAGGGCACTGCCACAGCTTTTAACCCACCTTTGGGTGCTCAAAGGTAGAGGTGACATGTGAAGGGAGATGCAGACAGGACAGGTGACCCTCACAGCCCAGCTAGAGATTGCAACCCACAGCATCTTCAAGAGCAAACTGAGGGATCACCAGAGTCAAGCCTTTTCTTCTCTGGCCAGTGTCCTGGGAGGACTCTGCCCTTCTGCCTTCCATCCTGATCCCTTTGTTCCTGGATCTAGTTCTAGAAGCCAGCTGGGTGCAGTCTGGGACTTGCCCAGTGCCTGCTTACAGAAGCAGTGGTGCCACTGTTGCAGTCATTGTCATGAGGGGTTGGGTTGGTGCTTAGTTTGTCTCTCTCTGTCTCTATTCCATAACATTGTTCCTCTTTCCACTCCAGCTGGGTTAGTTTCTTTCCCATCCCATCAGCCTCTCACCCCAATGAGGTACATTTTCCTTGTTCACCCGAGGGGAATGTAGCAATGGTAACACTGCTGTTTGGAAAGTGATGTGTCATCTCACTTCAGTAATGACACATTCAGAACCTGCATCATTTCTGGTTGCTTTTCAGTCAGGGCTCTGAGACAACTACCAGATAGCACAGGACCACAGGAAGTTAAGCATGATCATTAGATACTAAAAGTGGTTTTCAGACAACCTGTTCTCTGCACTGCCCACAGCCTTGACTTTCAAGACATGTTCTACCACCCAGGGGGCTTGTGTGACCTCTCCAGATTGAGTGAGTCCACAGATGGAGCTTTGAGACTTTTGTGGTGGGTAAGTGTACTGTTTTGAGGCTAAGTGAAATATTTTAGTGAGGAAAAATAGCTGATAGGCTGTGAAAAGAAAAAAGTGGTGATGTCTGCTGCACTCATAGGTTTGCTGAGATCTATAAAAACAATAAGACGGTCTGGGTCTGTCTGTCTGTGTCTCTCCCTGACTTCTGGTTGGATCTGTGCAACCCAACTAATCATTCTGCTCCTAACCCCCCCGGCTGATCCTTCCAACTCACCTTGCACACAAGGCAGACTCTGGGATAAGTTTGGGGAGGTGGAAGGGTGGCTGAGAGCCCCTCTTGGGCACTCTGATTTCTGACGTTTAACTTGTCTGTTTCTGTTTATAGCTGTAAATATTTGTAACATATTGTAAGTATCTGCTTGTATATTGTGCTAAGCTGTGAATCTAAAGCTTCATTCCTTAACTTCCAGCCGGCTGAGTCTAGTCTGGGCAAATTCTTTCTGTGTGGGGAGTGGGTAACTCCCAAACTATCACAGTAACAGGATTTCTCCCTTGTACTTTAACTTACTGGAAAACAGTGGGCATTGGGTTTGCATGGTAGTGGGAAGGGCTACAGTGATGGCTTCCATGAGAAGCTGATAGAAGCTTTCCCCATGTCTAACAGAGCCAGTGCCAACTGGCACCAAGATGGACCTGCCCCTGGCCAAGGCTAACTCATCAGTAATAGTGGTAGCATCTCTGGGGTAACTTACTCAAGAAGGAAAAAGGTTCTGGGCAACAGCAACTGGAGCTGGGAGAGAGAATTGAGAATATGTGACAAACACCACTGCAAATACCAAGGTCATTGAAGGAGAACAGAGAGGAGGTGCTCCAGGCTCTGAAGCAGAGATTCCCCTGCAGCTTGTGGTAAAGCCCAGAGTAAGGAAAGCTGTCCCCCTGCAACCCATAGTGGATCCCATGCCAGAGCAGATGGAGGCACCTAAAAGAGCCTGGGACCCATGGAGAGCTTCTGATGGAGCAGGTCTGCTGTCAGAAACTGGGGTTTCACGGGGACCCCAAGTTGGAGAAGTCTGTTCCTGAAGGGTTACATCCTGTGGAAAGAACCTGTGGTTGAGCTGAAGCCCATGGGAAGCTCTTGTCCTGAAGAAGCTTGTAGAGAACTCATGGGAAGGACCCCACACTGGTGCAAGGAATGAGACCTGGGAGGAAGTAGCAGCAGAAGCAACGTCTGAAGAATTGATGGAAACCATTTGTCATCCCCCTGTGCTACTCAGGGAGAGAAGAGAGATAAAATTGGCAGTGAAGTTTAATATGGGAAAAAAGGAGGGCAAGATTTCTTTATTTATAATTATCCTGCTCTGATTTGATTGGTGACAAATTAATCTCCTCAAATCAAGTCTGTTCTGCCCACGATGGTAACTGCTGAGTGACATCCCTGTCCTTACCTTGACCCACAAGCCTTTTGTTACAGTTGCTCTCCCAATCCAGCTGAGGAGAGAAGTGATAGTGTGATTTTGGTGGGCACCTGGCATCCAGCATGGATTAGCCACATAACACAGCTCAACCCGTGGAGAGACAGTTCGCTTTACAGAGCAAGCAGAACTGTTTGTTTCTGCCTGCTTTCAAGCAAAAGAGACCAACATGTAGCCAAAAAATAAATTGGCTCAGTCTGTGCTTCAGAGGCGGTTCAGTACCACCCCTGGTAATTTCAGTGTGATAGGTGCTGTGCTGTGCTCCCATTTGCAGAAGGCCTTTCCAGTGACTCATGCAGTCAGCTGTCCATGCTTCTGGGTTCTTAAACCACACCATTCACTCTTTGTCACAGGTTCAACATCTTCAAATGGTTCTTAAAAGGCTTTATTCTGGTGTGTTCACAGAGCTTCCTTTTGAAAGAGAGGCGTTCCCAGCCTGCAGCCTCACAGACAGGGCTGGCAGTGGGAAGTCACCCTCTTTCCCTGCCTTACTCATCTTGCTCATTCCTGCTTTTCCCAATGACTTCTCCCTGCAAAGGGATGGAACTGTGTCCTCCTTCCCCACGGGCAAGAGTTGAGACACCATGTTGCTGAGAACTCTGCAGCTCTCCACAGCAAGAAGTGCCTTACCCTTTTCTGATTAGGCTGCAGAGTGACGATGCTGACCCAAACAGAATGTCAGGACATGTGGTCTCCTCCTCCCCTTGCTTTAGTGCTGGGTGGAGAAAGGAAGCACCATGCTTTCATACCTTCCTAGGCTGGACTTAGTAGCAGATGGAAACCGGATTCAGGAGACTGATTTAGGAACGCACAGATGAGGACCAAATGTAGAGGCAGGCAGAGTCCTCCTCAGGTGCTGGTCACTTGCAAACAGGCCCAACCTTGGTGATTCCTCAGCTTTCTATAGAATAGAATAGAATAGAATAGAATAGAATAGAATAGAATAGAATAGAATAGAATAGAATAGAATAGAATAGAATAGAATAGAATAGAATAGAATAGAATAGAATAGAATAGAATAGAATAGAATAGAATAGAATAGAATAGAATAGTCCAGATTGGAAGAGACCTCCAAGATCATCAAGTCCAACCTATCACCCAGCCTTCAACCAATCAACTAGACCGTGGCATTAAGTCCCCCATCCAGTCCTTTCTTGAACACCTCCAGGGACGGCAACTCCGCCACCTCCCTCTGCAGCCCATTCCAATGGCAAATCACTCCTTCTGTGAAGAACTTTCTCCTAATGTCCAACCTCCCGTGGCACAACTTGAGACTGTGTCCCCTCGTTCTGTTGCTGGTTGCCTGGGAGAAGAGACCAACCCCCACCTGGCTACAACCTCTCTTTAGGTACTTGTAGAGAGCAATGAGTTCGGCCCTGAGCCTCCTCTTCTGCAGGCTAGACAATCCCAGCTCCCTCAGCCTCTCCTCATGGGGCTTGTGCTCCAGGCTCCTCCCAAGCTCCATTGCCATTCTCTGGACACATTCCTGTACTTCAGTACTGAATTGAAAGGACCAGAACTGGACACAGTGCTCAAGATGTGGCCTGACCGGCACCAAGTGCAGGGGAAGGATAACCTCCCTTGTCCTGCTGGCCATACTATTCCTGATACAGGCCAGATGAAGATGACATGGAGGGGATAGAATCCCTTGCTGATCGGTTTAGGGTCACCTGTCCTGTCCACTCCTCTTCACAGCTGCCATCTCTTACTGCACTTGAAAGGTCAGGATTTAGCAGCGCTGTTGGTCCACACAGGAACAGACCTAAGCAAGGACCCTTCTACAGCCCAGCCCTTGGCAGTAGCCCTCCCCATCACTAGTGTTCTTCCTGCCATATCCCTCTGAGCAAGCCCAGCTGCTCACCCTTTCAAAGAACGTTCAAAATGTTTCCTAAAAAGCGTTGACAGTTCTGTTTTCTTAATGAGCACAGATGGCACTGGTCAGGCATTGGAACAGATTGCCCACGCAGGTGGTCGAGCCACCATCTCTGGAGGTGTTTGAGAAACCTGTGGACATGGCACTTGGAAACGTGGTTTCATGACCATGGTGGTCCTCGGTTGATGGTTGGACTTAATGATCTTCCAAGTCTTTTCCAAGCAAAACAGTTCTATGATTCTATTCTAAGAAATTTCGTATCTCTCCAACCCTGCAACACAAGCTGTAGAACAGTGGTAGAGTGGGTGGGCAGCACTTCCGAGTGGCCACACTTTCCCAGTGCCTCCAGTGACTGATCAGCTTGGCAAAGCAGCTCTTCTAGTTAGGTTGAGCTCCTTAATCCTTTCTTCCTTTCCAGAAGTGACAACTTTTGTCTTTGCACCTCCATTGCATCACCACCCCCCTCTACAGCTGGCCTGCATTTTTTTTTCTGTCTAACAGCATGTAATTAATCAGCTCAGGTGTGTAATAAACTACAACGCCCATTTAATGGACTGAATCACCAGGAGAGCTGAGCGAAATGAGCTGATGGGAAGGATGGCAGGGGAGATAACACAGGGCTGGCAGCAGAAAAGCACAGCCAGTGCTTTGCTGCAACAGCCCAAGTGATACCAAGACCCAACCTGCACATTTCCTTCTTGCTTGGTGAGGTTTTGGCACTTTTA
This sequence comes from Psilopogon haemacephalus, assembly GCA_013396835.1. Taxonomy (NCBI): domain Eukaryota; kingdom Metazoa; phylum Chordata; class Aves; order Piciformes; family Megalaimidae; genus Psilopogon; species Psilopogon haemacephalus. Next base: position 270,378 of record VWZI01011717.1, on the reverse strand, counting down.
CCTGCCTTACCCAGCGCTTCTGTAACGCGAGTTAGGTTGGCGAATCCTTTCCATAAGCAATGGGCACGAGCAGAGGGTTAGGCTGGGACCTGAGAAAACAGAGAGGCTGGAGCTGAGAGGGGCTACCACCTCTGCAGGGATGCCTACATTTGAGAAGTGGGGAAGGGTCTGCACACCACTGTGGGGATGAGCTTTTCCAGGGGAGCCACCAGTCTCATCCTTCAGCTGCTGCTGTCATTTCAAAGATTGGGAAAATTTCTATTGGTAGAATTTTCGCTCCAAATCCATGATAAGGGCACGGTGAAGGGCCTGGAAAACAAGTCTTATGAGGAGTGAGTGAGGGAACCGGGATTGTTTAGTCTTCAGCAGAAGAGGCTGAGGGGAGATCTCATTGCTCTCTACAATTACCTGAAAGAAAAGTGTACTGAGGTGTGGGTTAGTCAGTATCAAGTGACAGAATAAGAAGAAATGGCCTCAAGTTGAACCAGAGTAGGTGTAGATTGGATAGTAGGGGGAAAAAATATTCACTGAAAGAGGGGTTGCCCAGGGAGATGGTGGAGTCATCATCCCTGGAAGTGTTGAAAAAGTCTGTATACGTAGCACATGGGGACACGGTTTAATAACTACAGCGGTGTTACGTCAACAGTTGGACTCAATGATCCTTAAGGTCTTTTCCAACTGAAAAGATTCTATAATTTTTCATTTCTGGCTTTGGTACAATCACATTGTTAGTCTTCAATATAGGATGACATGATAAGTATGTAAAACCACCCAAAAACAGGCTTGATGTGCTGACAAGACAAAGCAGTTCCATGATGTTAAGAAAATCTCCTTCTTGTAGCAAAGCGAACAAAGAGCTGTCCCCTATGTGGATGACAAAGGCTCTCATACTAACACCTAAACATGTATTTGGGACTGCTCAGGTGTTACACTAAGAAGATGTAAGTGGTTTTACAATTTACTTTGCAAGAGCTGCAGAAATCCACAGCAGAGGAGCCTCTTCGACATCAGAAATACAGAAAAGAGTTTGTGTAGCCTCCATGCACGTGAAAAGCACATCCTAATTTCAGTCACGAGGGTGTCTGGCTATATGTATCTAGACACACAGAAAAAGCAAACACTGATTTCATGGTTATCACAACTGCTGTTGTGTTAGAAGCTTTTAAAGCAGAATTTTAGGTCAATTTTAAGCCATGATGAGTATTTCCATATGACTACTTAGCAGCTGTCTGTAAAAGAACATGTATCTAGAGAACTTGGGCCACGTAAGCCAATGGCATTCCAAATTATACTTTTTTTTTTTCCCAGTTAGTGAATAAGATCTGGCATTTGCTTTTAGCATTCAGCAAAATTCCTATTTAATGCTGCACAAGCTAATTTGGTCTCTTATCCCAGATCAGAAACTGCAAAGGTTGCGATGGCACAAATCACACGTTGCAGGATATTCATTGTACGAGAATACTCAGGCTGCTCTGGGGCTGGGCAGGAGAGCAGAAGCTCTGCCAGTTCTAGGTGTTTCTCCATACCACTGTGCCCAGGGAGGCAGCAGTGACCAGGGACATCATTTTCATCCTCTTAGCACAAGATGTACTGTACAGAGCCTGCACACGGCAGCAGCATTCTGTGAGCCTGCCACAGCTAGAGAAGGAATCATCCTCACAAAAGTTCTTGCAAGTCTTGTTTCTGGTTCTTCAGCAAGTATCCCAACCACTCCACAAAACTCTTTTTTTTTTTTTTTTTTTAATGAAATAAATATTAACAAAGAACTAGCACTAATGAAATCTACCTCCCTGCTTTTTATTGTCATATGAATAATCTTACTTTATAGCACTGCCAGGAGGGATAATGCTATTGTTAAGGCATGATACCACATTGCAGGGAGGGTGCCTGCTCAAAACTTGTTCAGTCTTCTCTCACCCTTGCCTTGTAGCACTGGAAAGCATACATTACCTCCTGCTGCTACACAGCATGGTAGCCATTCCAGGTGGGCTACTGGCTTTCTCCTTTGGTTTCCTTTCCCTGTTACGGTGAAAAATACCCCAAAGCTAAATAACTTTGAGCAGTATTTGACTGCTGTTAAAAAGTCCCTCAAAAAGCAGCTTTTGCTTTCAGTGGACACCAAAAAAGACACTTTAAGACTGCCTATTAGCTAATGCTTTGTGCACCTATTTGTAACCCAACACTCCCACAAAAAAAAAGATGCATTGCAATATAATGTGAAAAAAACGCCAAGAATATTTTGGTCAGATCAAAATACCCAATTAGGCCTCAGTCATTTGTTAAAATGCCAAACAAAAGACACTACAGATGAAGTAAATTACTTTCTTCTATTTAACACATCATCTGCTAGACTGCTGAGCAGCCACTTTCTTGCAATGAACTGAAAGCCCATTGCCTTTGTGAGCCAGAGGTTCACAAAGTCAGAAACTCAGGTTGTTGCAAGAATGACAAACCACCTGAAACAAGTGTCAAAAATTAGCTGAACTGTATTTTTGCAAGGTAACATGTGAGTATAAAGCGGGGGGGGAAACAAACCAGACAGACTCTTTTCATTTAGAATTCAGACTGTCATCCTAACGGTTCAGTCCAAGGATTTTAGTAAATCAGTACTTTTCATAGGCTTTAGGCAGTGACTTCCAGAGCCAAGAGGTTTATAGACCTGAAAGAAAGACAATTTATGCCAACAGCTTTTTGTTACAGTACTACAGGCGTATTCAATAGTGCTGCTGCAAACAGGCATTTGGGAGAGTTTCAGCAACAAGCATTGCACATGCAATCTCATCTGATTCCTTATCAAAAGCAGATTTAACAAAGTGCCAGAAAGCAAGGACAAGAAGTTCTGCTCCTGCAGCGGTAAGCAGCACAAAGCAGGTTTTACTCAGTAAGGAATCTGCCACGGCAGACACCGTATAAGTTTAACACACATTGCCACTTCTCCTTTTGTTTTACTGAAGTAATTATACCTTCACTGTATTGTTCTCACACACACACGAAAAATCTAAATAGAATTTTAAAGATCTAATTTTTGATACTTATTTCTCTATTGTTCTGTGGATATCTCAGCATGCAGTGTGAGGAGGTCTAGATAATAAGTGAGCTTCTACAAATTCTGTTAAGTGTCATGGAGTTTCCTTAGGTAGTGCAAGTTCTCACTGAAATAAGTGACACTTCATCTAGAGAACACCAGAAAAATCTGGATAAGAATTTTTACCTGTGCAAGAAAATATTTGCACTGGCTACCTGACTTAGAAATAAAAAATAAAAACAAACCCAAAAGTCAGAGTTATATAAAAATCAATTTTTTTTATTAAACTCTGCTCACAGAAGAGAATAGCTCAGTATAAAATCTCTAACAAAGTGATTTTATAGTCCAGTAAACTCTCAATTTCTTGCAGCCATAAGCTCTGGTTATGAGCATACAATACACCCTCTCACCACAGAACACAGAACTGGAGTTTGCTCCTTTATTTCTTAAGCCCAAAGACAAAAATTTAATAGAAGCTGATCTTCATTCCACACACACACACGCCCCCACCCCCCCCAGTTTATCGTATCCAGAACACCCAGTTCTGTGATGATGATTTAAGAGCTACTCAACCTGACGCTGTTTGGCATTTCAGGTCGTAAGAGAAGTCACTTCAAACAATCCAGTGACAAATTACAGCAGTAAATTATTTTCTGGACACACTTCATCCAAGGAGCCAGCCTAGCAGAGCAGAGCAGAGAGGCATGCACACTGGTTAAAGAGAGGGGGGGAAAGGAGGAAGTTTCCAGTAAAACAAAAAAGGTACCGCACAAAGTCTCTTTTTCTGAACAAATTCTAAAAGGATTTTTCTTATTGTTTGGGGTTTTTTTTCCTATTTAAGTGGAGTATTTCCAGCACATGTGGTTTATGTCAAGCAATTAAGAACTGAAAAGCATGCTAGGCTCGTAAGTACTGAATCCCAAGCCACATTTGCTTCAAACTCTGTACCTCAAGTTGCCAAAAGAAAAGGTTCAAACACCTCCTACCAAGTTTGTCATTTTGAGAGTAGGCTCCTCTTCAGCCCAAGGACTTCTCCTATCTCTTCTGCCAAATACGTGGAAACCAGGTCAGTTACCAAATACCAGGTAAGAATCTGCTGTCCAGTAAAGAAAATCCATAATGAACTGGATGGGTTCCCTGTGCCCAGGGGCAGCATCTGAGGCAAAGGCAGCGTACCAAGCAATGCCACCAACTTGAAACCCTTGACTGTGCAATACTCCAGAGTCCATCTGAACACTTTACTCACAGCTACAAGATCTTCGGAATAATTTAGTAAGCAAGCACCTGACACGAAGACACATTAACACAAAGGAAACAAAGCAGTAACAGAAGCTCTGCAAAATAGGTTTTGAGCAATTGTATAGTTATTTCCATCTTCCGGTGTTTGTGCCATTGCAAGAAACACCTCAGAAGCTCTGAAGAGTATTAATCAGAAAATAATTGTACATATTAATTATTGGTGAGTCCTGCCAGTGCAGGACTACAATACTTGTCACTACTTCCATTACAAGCATCAGTGGTTAGATAAATCATTCATTTTATTGCAATTTAAGATAAAGACATTTTAATGTACTTCAGAATGTAGTTATCCATGCCACATTGAGCACACTCCTCATACAATGTTACAGCGTCTGTAAAGAATAACGATAGGGCAGTAAAAGCAGTATTTAACTCCTACAACATCTAAAAGCAATGGCGACAACTAGGAGTGATTATTCCGTGTACTCTAGCTTTTGGCCCATGTCTTTTCCTTGTATTTCTCTATTTTTCTCTCATAAACACAGTCCAAAGGATACCAGCATAAAGGTGGATTTGTCGTGAAATAAATTAAGATGGTACCACTGCAAGAACAACAATTCTCTATCTAAAGATAAGAACAGACAACACTTATTTTTGAATAATTTAAAGAGCCAAAGATTTCTTCTCATTCAGCTGACTAAAACCTACCTGATATTGGACAGATAACCAATTCCCACATCTAGAATAAAAATGCAAGCAGCTTTTCCCTCCTCCTCCAAGCTGCACTGACTACACAGTGCTCCTGTAGGACCCATCAGCACCATTGTTATACTATCAGACTAGTGTCCCTGATCAACTGGCACCACAATGATCATAAGAGCCACAACCTTGCCTGTAAATTAAGTCAAATGCGATACCAATGATGCATCAGGCAATCAACAGAAAGTTGTGTGCGAATTCTTTAGGCTACCTAGAAGTCTCCAGCACAAAAAGAACCTCACTGAAAGGCACCTAGTCCATAGCAAGCACTGCCTTCCAAACAGAGTCCATGCTCCCTTCACCTCTTAAGACTATAACCTACATTTACCCACTGTGGCGGCAACCCCAGAGCTTAGAGCTGAGCATGCAAACAGGTAACAAAATGCTTCCTGCAACCCCCGTTGAGAAGCAAGTGATGTAATAAAGAGAACCAAACAAGAAAACTAGATGATCCAGTCTACACTGGGCAATCATCTCATGAACCTAACTCTACCACATGTGCTTATTGGCAATTACTGCTGGGGAATAAGTGTTACGGAGAAGATGCCCAGATGCAGTGCCTACCACTAGCACATGCCCATCATCTAAGGGATAAATCCTGCTTTGCATACCTAGAAAATTTTCTGATTCCAGGGAAGGTGTAAGCAATGGATTAAAGCAACAGCTGTGTATTACGCAATATACCATATTTTGCTTGGCGCTCTGCTACCCAACACCTGCAATAGCAATGTGCACCGAAATGCTAGAAGTGCAACATGGGTGCAGTTCAATATCGCAATGTTGATTACAGAGATCCTAGCTGGTGGACTAACTACAGAGGTTCCTTACTGTGTACAGCATTACACCTACTGTCAGAAAAGCTCCAGATTCTCTGGGACTAGAGACAATCACATGAACACAGTTTAGTGCCTGGCAAAAGCCAAAGCACACCACTAATTCTTAATGCTTCCAAGACGGTACAATCCAATGCCTCTAGTACAGTGTGCAACCTCTTACTGCCACCTTCTCAAAACAGAACGTTGATTGAGGTTTCTTAGCTAGAACCATTAGTTTCATGCATTACAGCAATTTTTCACATGGTTGACCATTCCCTCCCTCTCCTGCACATCCAAGGAACAAGGTGTACTGGGAGAGAAGTAAAGGCCAATTCCATCTGACGCGCTCAGCTGATCCTACCTTTAAGATGACATTTGGGCCAGATCTGATGCTGATACACTTGCTGTAAAGCCAGAGTGCATTCCAGGTGACTTGCTTTTTAAGTGCACATACTATTTCCAGACAACTCCAGAAGGGTGCCTTCAAAGCCACTAGGCCAACATTTTGGGGCCATACACAAGATTAGAAAGTCCTCATAACCTTAAAATGGGAGGATGTGTTTTCCTCAAACTGTTGGTCCCTGTAACAGATTACATCAACACCACCCGCACAACACTAAAATCAGCAAGCATCTCAAAGGTGGCACACAGGAGAACGTTTCACATGTGTAAGAATGTATAAAACCCAACCTAAACAAGGTGGAACAAAGTAACATTTATTTTCATTTTTTACAAAGTAATGAAGCTTTCTGCAAAAGCATCATCCCGAACCATGCACTTCCCTCATCCTCTTGGGGTACCGGCAGGAAGTAAGTCTTTCCTCTCTTCTTTAACGTTAAATGTGCTCTGCTGAGGTAAACAGGAAATGCCCCACCAATTTCCAGGAAGCTTCGACTGCTTACATGAGCAAAGAGGCCAACTCACCAGATCGCAGCGATATGTCATGTGGGCGACTCACTCCAGGTGCCAAATTGGATTAGCCTGCGCTTCTAGCCAAGATAAAGACACTGTCCAGATACTTCATAAGCTCTTCAGTCTCTTCAGTTTTAACTGAAAGAGATCCAATTTTAAATACCTAGTTAGACATTATGACTCCCATGCTAACCCTGTGTAAGGTTTAAGTCTATGCACCATGAATAATTCTCTCAAGTTTTTAAGAGAGAGAGTGTGCTCTTCAGCTGTTTCAGGAGTGAGACCTTCCAGCACAATAGCTGCCTCCCCAGTATATAGCAGTCAAGTGCTTACTCTTGAAGAAACCTGGCCTAAGATTACCATGAAAAATGCGCAGCATTTTTATTTTGCCTCCATCTTTTCCTCCTGATCTGAAGCTGGAAGTGATTAGTGGTCATATAATCAAACAGGCCATGCTTTTGAAATTCCAGTAAATAAGTACTTCTCTGCTCAACTGTTTTGCTGAACAGAAAATTTGATTATATGACTTGCATGGAGCAAGTTATTAAGACCATTTCCTAAAACAATCCCTACTACAAAACAGTGAAATCCCTCAGCTCCTCTGAATTGAGGTCCTTCCCTTTAAGGGTCTCTAACCGATGCCTCAAAATATTAATTACACTGGGGAAACAGCTCTAGCTTGTCTGCCATCCTACATCTAAAATGACTGACAAATACTATTTATGTCTGCAAGACTGCTCTTGGATCTACAGATCAATGACAAGTGCTTGAGTTGTAGGAACTGTTCTATCAGCTCCTGCCAGCTTCACATTAAATTAACAGAACATACTTCACATATTGAAAGAACCTGCTAAGAAATGACATACACTCATACACACGTACCTCTGCACACCAATATAAGGGATCTGTAGTTATTTTACACAGACAAAGTGCTAAAAGAACCCAAGAACTGTCACTGCTGGACATGAGGCTAAATGAAATGGTACTACTTATATGGTATCAATTTTATGAGACGTCGGTCCAAGAGCTTCAAGAACTGTCAGGGAAAAAAAACGGTTTGAATTTCACTTCTAAATACATTGGAAGCATTTAGGGGGGAAAAAATGCCAAAAAAGAAACCAAAACAAAAACCCCAAACAAACCCACCAAAAACACAAAACCCCAAACCAAAACAACCAGAAAATCCCCAAACCAAAGAAGGTTTTAGAACTTAAATTTCAGTCCTCTGTACAGCAAACACATTTATACCTATATTTTTTCTACTTTCATGGCAAAATTCAGAGATGTCTCAGACTCAGTGATGACTCTAATGAACCTGGCAATATTTCACATGTGCATCATTGCCTCAGATTTTGATAAAAAGCTATACAAGCTCAGCCTTTATCCTGTGAGTCTGGCTGCATAGTCAAGAAACAGAAGTATTGCACTCAAGACCATGCCTAGAAAAATGCACATTCAGTAAAGCCATTCCATTTGAGATCATAACGGGACTCGAGTCACACAGATCAAATACATCATAAACATAGGAAAGCCATATTGCAGAAGATTACTCAAAACGGCAGTGTTACAGCAATTTTGGAATTGATTTTCCTTTTCCCAGGAAATACTAGTCTCCCAAACTGGTTTTATCCACAGGGCCAAACAAGATGCACTTCCATTGTTTCTTAAAAGTTACCAAGTACCCCAGAGTCTGAGGGTAGGATTCTACTCAAATCCTGCCAATAAGGTTCAAGCTGTTATCAACTTCCAGCAGATTCCGTGCACAATGAGTGGAAAGAAGGTCTGACTTCCACACATTTAAATATTTGCCAACATGCAGGAAGCAATTCTCACTTTACAAAGTGTACCGAGCCATAATTGAACACAGAATACTTCTCAGTCTGCTCTCTCAGTACTGGATCACATTAAGAGCATCCACTCATCTGATCTGGCTTACTGAAAGAAAGAGCAAAGAACCAATTTAACAGAAGGAACAACACAGATTTACATTAGCTGCCCACATCCTGTGGCAAAATGAAAGAAGCTGGTCTTTAACTGAGGTGGGGTAAGCTGCCCTGAATTTACGGTGAGGTACTGCTGTTCACACCAGCTGTTAGCTGAGAGGAGCAGGCGTGCTGTAAATCTGCGAGCTTGCTTTGTAGTTACATCTCCTTTAACCGCTCCAAAGTTACCCAAGTCAGCCAGCATTTTGGCTCGATTAAGGGTAATGGCATTTATCCAGGAAGGAAGAGTATCCCTGTTCCCCACACCACACTACATGAATCCACAGCTGCAGAAAGCAGCCACGCAAAGGCTGGAAGATTCGCAAGACTCAGCAGACAGGAAACTTAATGGTGACATGGTTACAGTTCAGCAGAAACTCTCCCAATCCTATATTCTGCCATAAACTCCAGAGTGGTGGTGGAGATTACCCATGAACTACCTTCCAGCTAAATCAGCTCCAGAATTATTTCTGAATACAACAGGCTATATTCAACCATCTTTCTCCCTAGAACCTGTCTTTTGGGTTTAGACAGGATTTTTGTATAGACACAAGAGACAATCCTGAGATGCAGAAGATATGACCTGTTTGTCTACTGCAAATGGACAAATGGATAATCAAGATACAGAAACTAATAAATGTGACACACTTTACACCTACAGCTCCATGTACTTATTTTCCTGCAACAATGGTGTCACCTGCCAGATGAGTTTATCACTAAGCATGAGCATGTTTTTGACCAGAGCTGGGAATAATGCATGTGGGCAGCAACAACACAGCTCCCGCAGTGATGCAGGACACAGTTTCTAATCCCACCCCTTTCTTAAACTCACTGCACACTGAGCAGCTGAAAACATCTCTTAGTATTCACCTGATCTGGAAGGAGAATAGCTCTGCTTATCTTACTTCTCCTTTTGTGAAGAAAACACAAAATGAATGTATTGCCTAAGATAAAAAGCTGTCTAAAGGGCTTCTACTTATTTTAGCAGTTTTGATCGCAGACTCGCTTTGCCAACTGGGTGAGAAAGAGCTGAGTATTTTGGGAAGAGCTTCAGAAGCTCCTCTCTGACACGCAGGCTGAAATGGTGCCCAGACTAGTGAGCAATACTTGGCCTGCAAGTGTGTAAACAGAGCGCTGTAATGGGGATGGAGCAGTAGCTGCCTCTCCAACATTGCTTCCTGTGTTCGGCGCTTTTAAATGCCCTCCCCCAAAGCGGCTGTCTGGTAGCTAGCATGACTGCTCACACATGTAGCATTCCTAAATGGAATGACACATCCTTGTTTCCTCCCCACCATAAAATCACCTTCCCATTTCCAGTACCAATCAGCACCAAAGGTGTAGCACAGGTCACAGACAAGCAGCAGGCCTACCTTTACTTCAAACAATGTGTTGTTTCAATCTCATACATCCTTAAAATGGTTTTTATTCACTCCTCTATACCAAAAGTAGCACTCTGAAATTTAAGTCTACATTGAAAAAGATTATTGATGACTTGACCAAGAAAACCAACACCACCAAAAATCCCTTTCACTCCCACAGGAAATCATATTTTCTCATGAATTAGCGATAACAGTGATTTATATTAGAGGACTCCGTATTTCAGAAACCAATTATTTAATGCTCAATATTCTTTTCAGCAGATGAAGAGGTAGGTGTATTTCCATACAAGAAAACAAACAAACAGAAAAACCCCAAAAAAACCCAACCCAAACTGTGACACTTGATTAAATCAAGTAATGTCTGCAAAGTCAAACACTGTCCTGACAGCACATAAACGTAATGTGTCTGAAGATACTCTCCAAGGAGAACAAGAAAAGTTGCACATTCTGATTAGATAATACATCATAGTTTGAAATTTAATAATTTTCTGGAAAGAAAACACAATTATCCAAAAGCTACTTCCTTCCCCTCCCCCCGAAGAGATGTGGGCGTCAACAAAACTTCTTGTATCAGTGGTAGCATTAACTTTAGGACTGCTAAACATGGAATCAACTGCAATTCTTCCTTACATTCACCAACACCAGCAGTCTACAAGTTTACACAGAGACCATATGTATGGTAATTACATAATAACAACAGAAATTCAACTTAGTGTTGTTCTTAAAACAATCTTCATAAATAATGAAAATATCTGTGTCCTAGCTCTTCGGTAACCTATGGTTAATTGGTACACATACTGGGGGTTTTTTTCTTCCTTTTATAAACCAAACTGGAGGGTTCTCACTGCCAGCAACGGTTAAGGCCTGGATCAAGTTACTCTCCTTTTGCTTTTCCCTTTTTCTGCTTTTTTCCGTTTTCCACTACTGCATTATTCTCTGGTTTGCTTACTCCGTTCGCAACAGCACCATTTGCTATTTTGCCATTCTTCACAGATTCCTTGGGCAGCTTATATGTCCGATAGTAGAAGTTACCAAACAGGAAAATGAAGGTGACAGCATAGAAAATTACTCCCCAGTGCATCCATTTAGGGAAAGGACAATCAATATAAATAGACAACGCTGTGTGGCCAATAGTCACATGGAACTGCACCTGAAAGACAAAAAAAACATAGAGTCAAGGAGATCTGGATATATTAATTAGGAGTCCAAGAGGTCTGGATATATTCAGTAGGTCTGACTGCACCAATATAGACCAATGCATTAAGTTGTAAAAGCTGGTAAACTTGGAAGAGGTAGGGAGGCTGGGTTTGGCTGTCACATCGTGCATGCACACATGATTGGACAGGGACATCAAGTTTATTGCAGTACCTGGCACCAGTTGTCAGAAACAGCAAATTCTCTGAGAAGACACTGAGGGATTGAGATTTTCTTCAACTTTTGAATAGGTTTTTGCAGTTCAGTTGAATCAACCAGTAAAGTAATAGACTTTACTGGCATCACTTTTATTTATGTCATATATTTTTTGAGAAATTAAATAAATACTTCTAACTCCAGAAAATATTCTGACTTGAACTGGACAGCTAAGAACTTTTGGAAGGTGCAGAATCTGTCCCAAAGCTCTGCCAATGCAATACCTTCTGACATACAAAGAAAAATTTTACTTACCAATTGCAATATGGTCAAGTATCGTTTCCACCACAGGTATTTCTGAAATTTAGGGCCACAGGCAGCTAATCCATAATACATGTACATAATGACATGAATAAATGCATTCATCTGAGCACCGAAAAAAGCTGTCCAGGAACAGAAGGGGAAATTGTCACAATTTTGAGAAAAGAAGGATTTTCTATCATTATTCATTCCCTGGTAAACATTATAAATCACAGGACATCACAGAAGCACAGAATGTTAGGGTTTGGAAGGGATCTCAAAAGATCATCCAGTCCAACTCCCCTGACAGAGCAGGGTGACACACAGGAATGCATCCAGGTAGGTTTTGAAATGCCTTCAGAGAAAGAGTCTCCACAGCCTCTTGCACTGCTCCCACAAAGGTTTTTCTTTATGCTCACCTGGAACCTCCTATGCTCCAGCTTGCATCAGCTGCCCCTTGTCCTATCACTAAACATCACCGAGCAGAGCCTGGCTCCATCCTCCTGAGACTCGTCCTTTGCATATTTATAAACATCAATGAGGTCATCCCTCAGTCTCCTCTTCTCCAAACTAAAGAGTCCCTGCTCCTTTAGCCCTCCCTCATGAGAAGATATTCCACTGCCCTAATCACCTGCATTCCGTCTCTGAAACATTCAGCAGTATAGTATAGACCTGACCGCTGATGGGTTGACACAAGGGACCACTTATGCAAAAGCTTTTTGTAAGGTTTGTTGAAAATACATAAATCACAGTTACATGAATACAAACACATCACTTATTGTAGAGGAACTGCAATAGTTCTGCTAGAGGACTTCAATGAAAAGCTGTATAAAGTATCAGGTTCTGAACTTAAATCTTTTCAATTGCATTTAAATGCACAAGGTTCACTTCTCAGCAAGAAGTCAAGAAACTCATGTGATTAAACAGGTCAAAAAAGTCCTACAAAGCAAAGCATTGGTTGTGGTTATGAGATGTTTAAGGGCATAGCCAAGTGAGTTTGTCTAAATTGCTCACTTTTAGTTTCCTTATCTATGGCTTAAAGTAGCCAGACTTCTTAAATATATAAAATGTTTAGTGTAACTTCTCCCAGAATGATCCATGCTGGAAACACAGACAAGTTTTCGCTGGCATTAAGACCTCTTTGCTCTGTCCAGATTAGCAATCACTTAACAGAAACAAATTGTCACGGCTTAACCCCTCCAGTAAGTAGGCACCATGCAGGTGTTCACTCCCCCCTTCCAGTGCGATAGGTTAGAGTCCAAAAAATTTAAGACTCGTGGACTGAGATAAAGACACTTTGACAGGACAGAAAAGAAAGAAAATTAACAATCCTCAAGAAGGGAAAAAAGGATGACCCTGGGAACTACAGAGCAGTCAGCCTCACCTCTGTGCCTGGCAAGATCATGGAGCAGATCCTCCTCAAGGCTCTGCTAAGGCAGATGGAGAACAACGCAGAGGTGCCTGATGCCAACCAGCAACGGCTTCACCAAGGGCAAATCCTGCCTAACAAATTTGGTGGCTTTCTATGATAAAGTCACAGCAGCAGTGGACAAGGGAAGGGCAACTGATGGCATCTACCTGGACCTGAGTAAGGCCTTTGACGCTGTCCCACATGACACCCTGGGCACCAAGCTGGAAAAACATGGACTTGATGGGTGGACGACTCGCTGGATAAGGAATTGGCTGGATGGTGGCACGCAGAGAGTGGTGATCAAGGGCACAATGGAGGCACCTGGAGACCAGTGCCAAGTGGCGTCCCCCAGGGGTCAGTGCTG
>VWZI01011717.1:225622-249298 GCA_013396835.1 Psilopogon haemacephalus | reverse complement strand
CTGGAGAAGAGAAGGCTTCGAGGAGACCTTATAGTAACCTTCCAGTATCTGAGGGGGGCTACAGGAGGGCTGGGGAGGGACTGTTCACAAGGTCTTGTAATGACAGAACAAGGGGGAATGGGTTCAAACTGGCAGAGGGAGATTTGAAAGGGATGTTAGGAAGAAATTCTTGACAGTGAGGGTGGTGAGGCACTGGCACAGGTTGCCCAGGGAGGTTGTGTCTGCTCCCTTCTTGAATGTATTCCAGGGCAGGCTGGATGAGGTCTTGAGCAACCTGCTCTAGTGGGAGGTGTCCCTGCCTGTGGCACAGGGGGGTTGGAACTGGATGAGCTTTGAGGTCTCTTCCAACCTAGACCATTCTATGATTCTATGTTCCGTAATGTTTTCTGGGCTCAGTGCTGCTTCCACCTGAGTTAGTCCCAGTTCCCTCTGACTAACAAGACAAGATTTATTTACTCATCTGCTTACAAATGAAGTTACTGCATTTGCAATTAATTCTACTGCTGCATGCAGCATTCCTCTCCACAGAAAACCAAGTGCCGACAGACACTGGACATTCAGTATCTAGATCATAGAATGGCTCAGGTTGGAGAGGACCTAAGAGATCATCTACTCCAACCTGCCTGCCATGGGCAGTGCCATCTCTTAACTAGACTCAGTTGCTCAAGGCCTCATCCAACGGGGCCTGTCCCAGAATAAGGATCAAGAGTCTTGACTGCCAACTCACTATACAGCTGCTGCAATAGCTTGAGAGAACTCAATATTCCCTGTTTCCTCAAGTCTCTCAGATGCAAACTGAACATACATTAAAAAGAAGACCTTCAGAAACAATGTTTATGAAAATACACAAACTTGCAAAAAAGTTTTAAAAGTCAAGAAATCAAAAAAGTAGATATTGATAGAACAACCTTCCTTCTCTGCACACATCATATGTAATAAATACCTGTGCAGGTCACTTCGCCTTTATTTTATTATATAATAATGATGCTTGTCATGACGAATAAATCAAAATATAACTCTTTTGAGTAGGTCTGACCCCTCCACAGCTTCCCACAAAAGCATTTAAATACAAGGCTGTGAAACAGAGCTTCTGCATACCATAAAGTCATTACCTCTTGTACTTCGCCGAGTACATGCCATAGTAGTCCTCACTAACTGTGTACTCAGCTGGATGACATCCTATTTGGCTTGTCTATTGAAAATAAAAACCTGTCTAGCATTTTTATGCTTGCCTGGATGTGGTTTTTTTTAAACACTACTATAAACAGAAGTATTCTAGAGATTGAAACAGTGAGCACGCAGCACTGGCAAAGGTGAAAGCTGGGGAACTTCCCTAAGAAAAAATAAGAAGCCACAGCAGAGTTGTTCTGCAATGGGATCTATTGTATCTAAGGTGTCCAACTCAGACTTAGCCTCCTCACTACCACCCCCTGCCACGTGTATAAGCTTTTGAGTTCTGCCTGTGAACAGCCACCTTAGATAGACCTTTTTCACGTGTTATAAACCATCTTTTTTTTTTTTTTTCTATAACACATTTTCAGGAATATGTTCTAATCTTTAGGTGAAAGTTGCAAGGACAGCTTGAGACATTCTCAAGAGTCAGCCAGAAGATAAGGTTTAGTACATGAGCTAATCAGCAGTGTTATGGAAATTAACAAGCATCTGCCTTTTGATTTGAATTTGAAGGCTTTCCAGAAAACATACATTGGAAATCTAAGCTCCTACAATGAAACCTACTGCTAACACATTGGCCAGAGCCCAGCAAGACCTCATGAAAATAAATACAGGTAAAAGAGTCAAAACACTGCCTCACCAATATGTTAGCGCAACCACAGCAAAGGCTGGCAAACCCTACTTGCTTTGATCTAGCTTGAACATTACACCTTTGCTAACTGTGGTTAGCCTGGTGTCTCCAGCAAAGTCGAGAAAGCAGAGTATGCCTACAAAGCATCTCCTGGACTATACAATCACAGATAGAGCCATGGGTGGTATCTTTAAAATTGCTCTGACTTGTAGCAGTCAAACGAAGTTAATGAATACACTGATGCACTTTGATCAAACCTGCTATCTGCAATGCATTCAAACCTGAAGTGGCCTGTGGGAATGTAATGGGATACAGTCACAGCCCAAAGCCAAACTCTGGGAACACCCTTGTCAGAAAAGACAAACTCTCATGTAGTGCTATGTATGACACACATTCATATACAGATTCAAAAACAGAAGAGATACTCACCCTAACTTCATAAATATTATCTGAATAATCCACAGTCTGGCAGACATAGCTGTACCCTCGAGCTCTTGATGACAAAAACAGCTGAAAAGAGTAAAGTCATACATGAGGGGAAGGACGCTACATAGAATACATTCATCACAGTTACCAGCAAATTTCTTGCTACCTTGATCTTACCTGACCAGAAATACTTCAAATATGGCTGATCTGTGGCTCTGAAGTTCAAATTTCAGATTCTAAATATCCTTATCAGTCCTGAGAATACTACTGAAGAAAGTCAGTTCTAATCAGCTGTTGTTACCCGGTACCTAGTTTTGCTTGTAAGTTCAAGTATTACTTTTTACCTCCAATCGCCTCCTCAGATAATCACAGCCCTGTATAAATTAGTAAAAATTCCAGTATGACCTTAAACTATTTCAACTAGATGATCTTTGAGGTCCCTTCCAACCTCAACCATTCTACTGAAGCCTGAGGAGTCCCTCTGATCGGTCTAGTTTGAGACAAGCCCATGGGACCTGCTGCAATCCATCCGCAGGTCCTGAAACAATTGGTGGATGAAGGCGCTAAGCCACTTTCCATCGTATTTGAAAAGTCAGGTGGCAACCTGGTGAGGCTACCACAATGGAGAAACATAACCCTCATCTTTGAAAAGGGAAAAAACTGAAGTCCTGAGGAACTACACGCCAGGCATTCTCACCTCTCTGTCTGGCAAGATTATGTAATAAATCCTCCTGGAAACTCTGCAAAGGACATGGAAAATGAGGAGGTGATCTGTGGCAACCAACATAGCTTTACCAAGAGCAAACTGCACCTGACAACTCTGGTGGCCTTCTATGACGAGGTAACAGTGCTGATGGACAAGGTAAGATCATAGAAGATCATGGAATGGTTTAGCTTGGAAGGGACCACAAAGATCATCTCCTTCCAACCCTCTGCCATAGGCAGGGACAGCTGCCATCAGAATCATAGGATGGTTTAGGCTGGAAGGGACCTCACAGATCATCCAGTTCCAACCCCCTAGCATAGGCAGGGACACCTCCCACTAGCATAGGGCATCCAAGGCCTCCTGCAATCTGGCCTTGAACACCTCCAGGAAGGGAGCATCTGATCAACTGCTTGGACTTGGGCTAAGTGTTTGACTGTCCCCCCACCGGTCTCTAAATTGGAAAGACGTGGGTTTGACAGGTGAACCACTCAGTTGAAAAGGATTTGGCTTGATCATCACACTCAAAGAGTAACAGTCAGTGGCTCAACATGTAAGTGGAGAGAATGATGAGCTGCACTCTTCAGGGGTCTGTACCGGGACTGGGTTGTTTAGCATCATTGTCAGCTATGTAGACAGTGAAACTGAGTGCAGCATCAACATGTTTAACGATGACACCAAGCTGTGTGTGGTGTGCTGAACACACTGAAGGAAAGGGATGCCATTCAAAGGGGCCTCGACAGGCTGGAGAGCAGGGCCAATACCCTCCTCGTGAAGTTTAGCAAAGCCACAAGCAAGGTCCCAAACCTGGGTTGGGGCAATTGCAAGCAGAAATGCCAGCTAAGTGGCAAGTGGATTGAGAGCAATCCTGAGGAGAAGGACTTGGGAGTGATGGTCGATGAGCAGCTCAACGTAAGCCGGCGATGTGAGCTTGCAGCTCAGGCAGCCATCTGTATTCTGGGCTGCATTACAAGAGTGACCAGCAAGTGGAAAGAGGTGACTCTCCTGCTCTGCTCTCATGACAACCCACATGGAGTGCTGTGTGCAGCTCTGGGGTTCCCAACACAAGAACACTTAACTCTTAGAATGGGTCCAGAGGAGGGCCACAAAGATGATGTCTCCTACAAAGACAGGCTGAAAGAGTTGAGGGTGTTCAATCTGGAGACAAGAAGGCTCTGGAAGATATTATAAGCCTTTCAGTACCTGAAGAGGGCTTACAGAAAAGCTGAAGAGGGACCTTTTATAGGGGCATGTGATGATAGAGCAAGAGGTAATGGTTTGAAACTATAGTAGGGCAGATTTAGATTAGACATCAGGAAGAAATTCTTCACCATGAGAGTAGTGAGGCACTGTAACAGGTTGCCCAGAGAAGTTGTGGAGGCTCACACTTTTGAAGTGTTCAAAGCCAGGTTGGATGGGGCTTTCAGCAACATGGTCTAGTAGGTGCCCCTGCCCATGCTTGGGGTTTGGAACTAGATGATCTTTATGGTCCTTTCCAGCCTGAACCATTTGAGGAAAGAAGATAGCAGTGGAGTAGACAATCTGTAAAATGTGAGCTATGAAAACGAAGAAGTGATACAGAAGTCTCCGAAACAAATATGGGTAGGCACTGACTATTATTACCACTGACTTCCATCCTATTTAGCCTGAACTCCAGTTTACTTTGGTATCTCGTTTGCACAGAGCACAAGGAGTGCAATGAGATGCAGAGCAGTCTTATCCACGCAAAATCAGCATACAAAACCTTCTGTAACTCTGGACCTACTTGCTTCCCTTTTAACTTAGTGGAGAGAGGGGAAGGAACTGTCCACAGAAATGATCTGAAGAAAGAAACTGAAGTACTTCTGCATCATCTATGTCCATCTACAAAGTGCTGTAACACTAGAGCTCTTCAGTGTGGTCACACACAGGCATCAGCACATTTGGTAACATCAAAGAGAAGGGAAGTTTAGCACGCAGGTCCAGAAACTAAACAACCTCTACTGTCACCTGTTGTGTAACATGACCAAGGTTTATCTGACAAAGGCAGTAACTGACCACACCAGACTGTCTCCAATTAGAGCATGAAACTCAAGATTTTGTGGCTAAACAAGAGGCTTTGTGTCTGGGACTTCTGCACATTCTATGCAAAATTTGCTCCTAATTTGAATCTGAATTTGAGTCCTACCTATAGGAGTACTGGACTCAACAACTCAACAGTGCTTTATGGCATTATTTTATAACAGATGAACAATACAGCTTGCAATCAGAACGATTATTTAAATAACATGCAAAGGCATTTCTCGTTCCAATTCTGTTCTCAGCAATACCTGGAAACCTTACGGTCACGCACCAAGTCCGAACTGTGTGTCACTTCACTCCTAACACATTACTGATGCAAATTTTTGAGTGGCACACTGGTATTGTAAACCTGAGGTAGATGGAAGGAGAAGCTGCCTGACTAAAGGGAACAAGTGAAACTCAAACACTTTTCTCCTATCAGTCTCCCAGATCAGGCCAAGACACTTCCTGTAAATCATGTATCCATAGCCCTAGCATCCATTAAATAACAACCTCCCAACTGAAATAGGAGGAAACTACAACCTCTATTTGGGTTTAAAATTATGAGCTTCCAGCCTGCCAGCAGCAAATGCATATTTGCAGTCCCATTCATTTTTCTGTTAATTTGGTGATTTAGAAATGTCATACAAGCACATGTGTTACCCTACAAGCAACAGAGGTCTGAAAATTAACTGATCACAGGTCCAGTACAAGTCATCTTACAGATAAAAGAAGCCAATTTTAAAGGAGTAAGTGAAAAAGAGACATGGCACTGCAGAATTACTTTCAGAGTTTCAGTTTTAACCTGCCAAGATGATTTGGTTTCATCCACTGCCACACCTATCCTTGGGTGTCAGCATTAAATTCTCATGCACCTGCAGTATTTCATTACTTAGTTGAATAGTGCAAGGAAACAATTTAGACAACTTGACCACTGAGGTGTGATGGTCAAAATGCTATTGAACCTCGTTTTAATCAAAGGCTGAAATGACTTATATGATATTATATAAGCTCCAGAGAAGGGCTGACATGCACATCATCGTTAGATATGCTTTGTTTTACCGACAAAAGCACAGAACAGAGCAGCCCAGAAAAGAGAGTTCTGTCATGTTGTAGCAGTAGCTGTTCTGTTTGTCTGCTTACTTCTGAAAATACATTTTGCAAATTTATCATTTGAAGTCCTCCAGGAAGATGACTTCCAATCCACATGGGTATCAGCTGTATTTTGGACCACTACTTCTACATGATTAGCAAACTTGTTAAATAAACCCACTTAGCTACTGCTAAAGGGCCAATCCACTGCATAGATACAAGTCATTTCTTCTGTACAGAACACCTAACAAAGGAGAAATGTAACACACAAAAAAAATCATATTAACACACTCAACGCTGCAAATGAAATTAGAAGATTTTTTTCATGTTTAAGCAAAAACACAGTTCACTTCATTTTTGTCCTTATTCTAAAAGATAACCAGGAGACAAATTACTTTTCCTCACTACATACTTGGTATATATGAATTTCTAAAAATTATAAACCTGTAGAAGGCACCAAACAGCTCAATTTCTAAAAAGGTCCACTCTGACATCCTTTAGGATTATTGAAAAGAAAAACAAATATGACAACCAAACAAAATGCATCTACAAGTGTTAAATCTCTATGGATTTTAGTTAATCTGTCCAGTATTTACACTACCATAAATCTAAGCAGAAACTGGAATAGCTAGTACACAAATTATCCTACAGACTCGATCAGCATATGTATTCTCAAACAGAAATACTCAGTTCAAATGCAAACTCAGCTTTAGTATACTGCGCAAAACATTCAGTCTCAACAGATCGTGAATCCTTAAGATTATGTTGCTGAGACCCTGGAATGGGTTGCCCAGGGAGGTGTTTGGGGCCACATCCCTGGAGGTGTTTAAGGCCAGGCTGGATGAGGCTGTGGCCAGCCTGCTCTAGGGTAGGGTGTCCCTGCCCATGGCAGGGGTGGGTTGGAACCGGATGATCCTTGTGATCCCTTCCAACCCTGACTGATTCTATGATTCTATGTTCATTTTGCCGTCTGTAAGCACCCTCAGACTTAAACAGGGCATACACACCTCTTTGAAAATGAAGAAGTTGAGTAGAACCATTCCAAAGTTGTAAACAACCAACAGGGAACGTAACTGGAAGGGCTCTCTTGTCTTCATCCATTTGGGGCCCAGCCAAACAGTGAGGAGGTAAATAGTGCTTATAGTCAGTGTTGGAAATGGAGACTGCATCAAGGGCCAGTCATCGACTCGCTTGTCTGGGAGGGGTGAAGCAAACAGAAGGAGTCAAAAAGGTCTGAACAAAATATACATACCAACATCATTTTAAGCATTGCAGTTGTTAAGTATTATTATCTCCTGAAACAGCTGTATCAGATAGCAGAAAACAATAAACTCATTCTTTCTAGGAGTGTTAAATAGTATTTAAAGCCCAAACACTACATCACATTAGCTCACACGCATTCATCACGTCATGCAAGTTCTGTTGTCCAGCTCTACAATCCAAACTGATAAATCAACAAGAATCATGTGAGCCCAAATCCAAATTCAACCCACTAACCCCTTGAAAAGCAATTTTGCTTATGTTGAATATTGACTGCAGTGGCAATGCAACCACTGCAAATGAAAGCTACACAAATTTGGCAAAATACTGATACAAGTAGCAACTTCCAGTAGTTTAAAATTAGGCACTAGAAAGCCTCCTACTAATTTTATGTTGTATGATTCTAGTCAACTACCTTTGTTACTTGATGCAGGTCAGACTCAGACTGAATTCAAACAAAATACTAACAGCCTTACTAGAAAACAACCAAATAAACGAGTTTAAAGGGATGATTCTAGATGGAGTCATCTGTGCTGCTACAGGGAGACAAAGGCTTTATTTACAGCTGACTTCATCTGCTCACGGGATCCAGAGTCACACATGCTCTAGGGCCCAGAATTTACTATTAAGTTCTGGACCTGTATCAAAAAAAAAAGCACTCTTAGCCTGATGAACCAGTGACATCTAGGATTAGAAAATGTCTTTGCAACAGAGGAGGGAGAGATGACTTCCTTACCCAGTGTTCCCCCCCCCCCCCCCCCCACCCAATATGAAGGGTAATCTCTAGTTACAGCAAGAGAGAAAAGGTAACTGTTCTGTAACTATCAATATTTCAGATGTTGTGCAGCTCTGCACTACTAACTAGGTTTCAGATAGCTGAAGGCAGTTGGAGTTCAGATGGAAATCGCACCACAGGGCTTCTTGCCAAGTTCAGATATTCCAAACAACTGCCTTCAGCCATCTGGGGGCAAATTCACAACAGATCAGCACAGCTGCCCACACACTTACCTGGAGGACAAATTTCTTTTGGAAAAGTGGTCTTCTTCATGGCAACTCAAAGACTGCAAGAACACCCCAACAACCTCTACCATAAATTAATTCCCGATCCCAGGGATACTAACAGGCCAATTTGAAAACCTTTCTTGTCTGCAAAATGAGGAACTTTGATACAATGAGGAAAGTACAGAATTTTTTCTCATTTCCTTGGTTGCCCCTAAGATGATAAATTAGAACCTCATTGTAGGAGTAAATTTCAAGAGACCTTCTACATCTAATGAACAACACGTAGATTGATCTACAAAAAGAGAGTGTGCATGGCCCTGACTCTTCTTGCTTCCAGCTGATTTAATAATATCTGGCCTGAACATTGCTGTTGAGATGCTAGGAGGCCTAAAACAAAGTGAAAAATAACTAAAAGAACTCAGCCTTGCTGCTTCCATTATGGCTCGTAATACCAGGAGAGAGAACTTATTCTAATACATGGAAGGCTCCAGCAAGGTTGCCCAAATGACAGCAGTCAGCCTTGCAACCACGTCCACCAACAGAGGCCAATGGGAAAACAGAGCAAGGAGTAGTGCAGGAAGGAATGGCAAAAAAGTCCAGCCAGAATGGTTCTAGAAACAGGCAGTGAAACAGAACTGAATAAAGTGAGAGAAGACAGTATGTGAGAGTCTTTTCTGTGTCCCTGGCACAGACTTCTATTACAATACAAGGTAGTCCACCTTAAACATGAGAAAATCGCTTTATAGCACCACCACCCCAGTGTCCTGGGGTGGAAAGAACAGCCCTGTTTTCCAGCCCTCACGGAGCGCTGCGTACTGAAGCTGAAATCACACCACTGCTTTGCAGTTACTACACTGCCGTCTCTCTTACACTTTAGTTCCTGTTAGCTTTCAGCCGTTGCTCTGAAGAGA
Organism: Psilopogon haemacephalus; assembly: GCA_013396835.1. NCBI lineage: Eukaryota > Metazoa > Chordata > Aves > Piciformes > Megalaimidae > Psilopogon > Psilopogon haemacephalus. The sequence goes on along the minus strand of VWZI01011717.1, from coordinate 240,060 downwards.
AATACAGGAGAGAACACCGTTTGAAAGACAAGCGAAACTGTGAACCTCATCCTCCACCTGATGCAAACTAATGTGCAAAGCCTCGCCCGCACCAAGCAAGAGCACAAGCGTCGCTTCTTAGCCGACAGGCAGCTCCCAGGACGGCCAACGCCAGCAGCGCTTGAATCGGGCTCGCGTCTCACTTCAGACACTAGCGCAGAGGCAAGAGCGGGGGAAGCAAGAGACAGGCTGCTTTCCCAACCTTCTGGCACTCAGCAATAAAAAGAGGCTAGAACATACGAGAGCATCGGCCCTCTACTTTCTAACTCAGTATTTCATGGTATCCTGAACACTGAAGTGGCAATAGCAAAAAAAAAAAAGGGCACCTCGAAAACTGCTAAAGAAAACGAAAGACAAAATAAATTAAAACACTGCAAACAAGCAAAAAACTCACGTGAAAAAGGCAGATTTGAGTATTACCTAGGAAAACGGGAAAACAGTATTTATTCCAAATTTCTTTTTGTGACAGAAGACAAAGATTTCTAGAGGAATGAATGAAGATGTATTAATGGAAAGAAAGGAAGTAGAAAGGGGCAGCTTTTAAGAAAGCCTACCTGGCAAGTGGGGTTTGGCACATGCTTCAGCAGCACTGTAAACTATTCACTTACTTGCCACAGATACTGCACAACTAAGAATGTAAACAGAGAAAATAAAGAGAGATATTTAATTAACTCTGCAACAACGTAAGAGCACCTGGGCAGCTGCCATTACATTTATGCCTGTATTGTGTTTTCAGCCCCCCACTTCTGCCCTGCACTGGGTTTTTTGGACAGCGATCCGCCGCAGCTGACAAGCCTTAAAACGTCGGCAAGAAAATCATAGATTAGCACAGACTGCAGAAGACACTGCCTAGGGAATCTACCCGATTGGGATTTTGTGGGCCTGACCTCTCCTAGGGCATTTAGTTACACATTGAACACAAAATCACTGTAAGAGAGGGAATACTACTGACAATTCAGTTCTGGAGTACAACCTCGCCAACCAGAAGCACCGAAATAGTTTGAAAGTCTAATCTGTTTCCTACTGTGCCAGGAACACCACCTTGCATTCATTTTAAGGGCACTTAAGAGATTCTGCATATAATTATTTTCCACTAATACTGTGTCATCAGAAAATATGTTACTATTCATCCCTGAACTTCCTGGATTTAGAAACTTAGTCATCACACGATCATCACATAGGCATCTCACCTGGATAACGCAAAGTAACTTACTCAGTTTTAAATCGGCTCCAAGCACCACTCTTGTTGCACAGAAGGTATTCAAAACCCATTTGATTTCAGTTTATCGGACAAGCCTGCTCCTCCACGTTACACACAAAACACTCACATGTAGACACTTATCCCAAAATTCTTTGCGGATATCCTCTTTCAAATCCAGATAAATCCACTCCCTTAAGTGACAAACTTCCCAAGCTACTCCAGCACCCTTCTCCCTCCCACTACCCACCTCGCTTTAGTAAAATTGGCATAATTTTGCGACCTACTTACTAGCTGGCGCTGACGACCACAAATGATTTCTGCCAACTACGGAGAACTGTGTTAGCTTAAAGGACTGTATCAGTACTTCACATGCAGTAGGTATGTTATTACCTGAAAGACGAAACAAGCTTGAAATAAAAAGCCCAGCTCCCTGAATTAAAAAAATCCCTCCAACTGCTTTGAAGCAAAGCGACCAATGCCTCTGCCTGATTAGAATTGACAGAGGCTGACCAAATCTTTCAGAGGATTACTGTGTTTGTCTTTCAAATCCTAAGACCTAGATTCTAACTTGATTGCAAAAAAAAAAGTCTGTTGTGATGGCACAGCCTGTAGCACAGTGCCTTTTTTGGTGAGGTGGAACAAGTTTTACAACAAACATTTAAAGCTGCGCTCTGTTGCAAAGGTGAATCCACTGCAGAATAAGGCACCCGCTAACACATCACCAATGGGAAAATACTGTTGTGTAAGGAAAGAAGATGAAATATTTATATACACAAACTTTTCCTGTCATTTTGCATATATAAATCTTAGAGTTTCACACTGCAAATATATACATGCACACACACACACACGCACGCATATATAAATAATTTAAATTGACCTGGAGCTTCTATAACTACAAGAGGTAATTATTTATCTGGAGCAATTAACAGGAAAATCATAAACCTCTTGGATTTCTTTTTCCAAAGCAAGAACAAGAGCAGGACCACTGAAAAGGACAGAGCATCCTACCTGCTAATGTCCAAAGAAGACATAATTAACTTAAAAGACAAATTATCGAGGCAGTACTGATGATGATATAGAAGTCAAAAGTCACAAATAACTTCGGTGAAACATACTGTAAATATTTCAACATTGCAAATGCTTCTGTTAGTTGTGGTTCAGAATGTCCTTTAAAGCGGAGAGAATTTTAGGCGGTTAAATTTCCTGCATGTTACTGAGCCTATGATCTTTCTTTTTCCCTCTTCTTTCCTCAAGAAATGCACACTTTAAAGATAAGCAAACGCAGAGTTGCTCCTAAATTTATCAGGAGAAGTCTGTGTACAGTACAGTGGTGACTATCTCTAATTTTAATAATTATTATATAAAGCATTAGACAACTATAACACATGTCTCAAAGTTCCATGCATTCATATCAGATCCAAATTGTTACTTTGTATTTTCACTTTAACTACTTACGTATTCCTTAGCTATAAGTTCACTACTCACTAATTTGTCTGGAGAGCCTTTCACAGTTATTAATAGGTATTGATACTATTCTCAGCGCAAAGACACTTAGGGTGCCAATCCAGCACATCCATCTGTCCTGTTACATCTCTGAAGACGCTGCAGGAATGATGGTGACTGTTTAAAAGCGGTTCTTAGCACCTCTCTGAAGATCATTCTGTTCAACAAGAAGTCCTCTCAAGGCCCAGCCTCAAGTTTAAGAACCGTTTCCTTAGATGAGATAAAATTTATTTCCACAATATAAGGAAGGCAAACCAGAAATACCTACTTGGGCTATTGTTCACAGAACAACAATTACCTAATGTTTTCACACATCTCCTTAGCTCCACTACCACAACTGAAGGACATAACAAGATGAGAACATATACAAAAAAACCTGTGAGAAACCTAACTTTGCATAGCTTAAAACATTTACAAAGGTTTTCTCTTAAATTGCTTTGCAGTATTTTAGTGCCTTCCCTCCCTCCAGCTGCCTTTCTTCACATCTTTCTGGTTAGGGTTTAGTATTCATTTCAGGACACAGATTCAACTTAGGCTGACAGTTGGACTCTATTACCTCAGAGGTCTTTTCCAACAGAAACAATTCTGTGATTCTATACAATATCCTTCTCTTTCCGTGTTTGAAATACTGTAAGAATTTACAGCATGAGCTTCAGTGTGGCTACGCAACCACTGGCCCAGCTCAAAATATACTTGAAGAAGCATCCACTTGCTTATAGCCTGGGATTTGAAACTAAACAGAATAATGCATCAGAATCACTTCAAAGTACACTTCAAGCTACCAGTTTGCAGAGACCTTGACTAACTAAAGCCTCAGAATGTACAAATGGAACAGCAACGGCCGAAATATGAGGCTGTTCTGCCTGGAGAAGGCTCAAGGCAGACCTCATAGCAGCCTTCCAGAACCTGAAGCAGGCTGGCAAGAAACCGGGAAGGGCCTTTCCTAAGGTCTTGTAGCAACAGGGCGAGAGGGAATGCGCTGAAGCTTGAGCAGACTTAGACTGCAGATTACAAAGAAATTCTTTACAGCAAGAGTGGTGAGACACTGGCACAGGTTGTGGGTGCCCCCTCCCTACAGGGGTTCAAGGCCAGGCTGGATGAGGCGTTCAGCAGCCTGGTCGAGCAGAAGGTGTCTCTGTCCATGGCACGGGGTTGGATCTGGGTGATCTTTAAGGTCCCTTCAAACCCAAATGATTCTATTGATCTATGAAACCATCAACAGCCTTTTAAACAGTATACAAGTAACTACATGGGCTGCACAATTTGAGACAGGACTTCAAGAAGTACCACTGTAGAGTCAAAATCGAGAGGACACATCTGCAGACCTAACACCTATATTATTTTTTAAATTCACTTCTTTATTACAAATGTAGTAAAGTTATAAGACTCAAAACAAAAGATTCTTTCAAAAAGTCTCCAGGGTTTGAATTAACTTGTCTACTTTGATACTGGTTATCAACTGCAAATATTGCATTCTAATTCTCCACTACCTTAGGTTATCAAGTTTCTTTAGGAGAAATCCTCTGATAAAAGATTTAAGCTAGCACACAAAACAAAACACCACACTACAGCCTCCCTCCTGCATCAATCAGAAAACTGTTTATATCCTCCTAGGAGGGGCTGTGCATAAAGACTGCTGCAAGAAAGCAATAGGACTGGGACACAAAGGTGAGGAAGCAGCACAACCTGGACGTTCCTTGTCTCACTTGTCGCACATGGCCAAGCCTGCAGTGTTTTGGCACCGTGGCTACTTCTATGGGGTCTGAGAGGGACAGAGATACCTGCACCCCATCTCGGAAACCCTACCACCTAGTACAATCCACACAGCAAGCACCATGAAGCTTCCCTTAATGCACACTGGTCTTCTCGGGACTTCCACCATTCCGTCACTGAAAACATATTGTCTTTGTGCCTGCACACAGCAATCACACACTTGTTTCAAGACAAGGATAACAATGGAGTTCAGGACTCATATTAATTCACCATCAAGTTTCACAATTCCCAAGTATAAAAAATCACCTTGGTTAAATTATTTTTGCTTTATCTCCCCGCTGATTATTTGTGAGGATAGTGCCAGCATCATGCTTCAGTGAGTAATAACAGCATAATCCTCACCGAAGCTTACACAAGATTTGCAAGATAATAAGCCTCAGAGGCTTGTGAGAACTCCTCCATTTGTCAAATCTTAGTTTTCCAAACATCACAAACGCAAGACACTTTCCCAGTGCAGCGATACCTGCCTGGTTTTACTATAACTTGTAACATTTAAGAAAGCAGAAGAACAAAACTGATGAAAGACCCCCAACCAAGCCAGAGGATGCAGTTTTACGAGGTAGGTGCAGAACTCTATGCTTCAGCCCCTATCCTGGTATTTCTAATGAAGTGGATTTCACACAGAACTTCACATGAACAAGTTTTCCTTCTACAGTCTTCTCTTCATCCAAACTTTTACCCAAATTTCTCTAGTCTTCTCTCTAGCTCGGACAGGAGATGTCATTACTTCATACAAAACTGGGGATTTTTGTACTACAAAAATAGTTGCAGGGGTATCAGTAAGCAGTAATACAAACATGGGATTTATGCATATTTAATGTTGCAATAAGAGCCCATCTAGTAGGATTCAGAGGTTACAAAGCTGAAGAGGATGATCATAGAGCAAGCCTTCTCCACGGACAGTTTTTAAAATCACATTCCCTCACTTAAAAGCTAGCACCCTCAAAAACCATGAAAGGTTATTAATAACAGGTTAATGACAACTGTGCAAGGCCTTAATGACTGCAGAGGGACATATTACATACTCAGCATGCATGCGACGGTAAGTTCAGCTCTGCTATGTGTCTTGCCAGCATGCTTAGAGAGCGTAAGGTTTCTGATGTTAGACTACACAGCAAATGTAAACAACTTCTACTGTTGCTCCTGTAACACAGAATGGTTTAGTGGTTGCAGACGTAAATTTAGAGACTCCGAGATGCAACAACTGAACATGTAAGAAACGCAGGAAATACCAGAGAACACTTGCAAGAAGCTGCAGAGATTTTCCTGCTTATGTCAGCACATCAGTTTGGTTTTACAGAAGGGAGAATTCTGTTGTGAGTAAACACAGAGTTATTGTAGTATAGAAGTATTTCAGCTCTTATCATCAAAGTTCAGAGGCAGAAGTAAAAAATTAGTTCTAAGGTGCATTAGATCCTCTGTTTGCCTAACACAGGCACGAGTCGAAGACTCCAAAGAAAAACACTGCAAAACATTTAAAACTTAGTTCCTCAACATGCCTTTGACATCAGAAAAAAAGACAAATCGGGGGGAGGAGACAAGAAAATAAACAAGGAAAAAAGTGATTAATTTTGAAATGTCAATTTTCAAAGCATTAATTCAATGAGAAAGCATTCTTAGATGTAAAGATGACCAGAAGCATGGTCAGTGTCTGAATCTTGCACTCACTAAAGAACACAGTAGCAAACCCATCAGTTTGGTGGCTAGATATGTCTAGTGACTACTACAACTGAGTCTCAACATCTGTAACTGTGTCACTTTCATGGTAACACACGGTCCCCAAATCTAAGCTTCTCTAATGGTTTCTGCAATAGTTTTTCGCTCCTGATCAGAAGTTCATGCATCACTGAAACTTACATTAGATGGAGCAGAAGAAAATCTAAACTAAATACAAAAGCATTCTGGGGTACTCTGTGTCACTATTTCCCACGGGCACACCTGTTTATGGCAAACCACTGAGTGCAGACTCCAGAAATATGAAGTCTCCTATTCACAGTCTAGTTATTCAGTTTAGCACCTGTAGTTGTTCTTTTTCCCTTTAGAATATCTTAAATCATTTAAAAACAATGTGTTAGAACAATGCTCGAGGAATAGAAGGGCATAAAATCTGGTCGAGACAGATAAGTTTTACTGACTCAACAGAAAAATGTTAAAGACATGGGTTATAAATTCCTTTCTTTGAGCAACATCATATAAGCATTCAGAAAGCAGTAAAATATTCTCTCCTTTTGCTGTAACTGGGAGAGGGGAAGAAGGGCATGATAAGTAAAGAAAAAAAGAATATAAAAAAAACAAAAGAAAACCACCACGGTCAAGTATGTCAGCTGAAGCCTAACATGAAAGAGCTGAAAAATTGAAATTTTGAGATTCTGCAGAAAGAGATAAGAGGAATGGGAAAATATGATGGATGCAAATAAAATAGTCAGAGTCCATGGTTGCACTGGAGCAGGGGAAAACATGCAGGAGGTAGTTGTATAGTGTGAAACTAGGAAAGAATCTCATGGTACAAGCAGAAATGCCACCGACAGAGAGAGAACATATTCCAGGGCAGGAATTAAGGATCAAAGCACTGAAATTAAGGATCAAACCATATGACGAGCTGAGTTGCAGGCACCCGAGTTCACCTGACACAACCAAGAGCAGTTAACACTCACAGGCATACCATTACCTTGCCTCAACTGCAAGCCAGTTTGAGGTAACTTATTTCCCTTCACAAAAGAAAGGTAAAGTAGCTAACGTTATCTTGAGAGTCAGGTACCCACAATGAGAGTTAGTATTAAACACATGGCACTTAATCTGTCTCTACAATTGCCTAGGAACTATTTTTTGCTTTATCTACAGTCTAGGGTACTGCCCTGAAAATTGCAACAGAGATGACACCTATATCTCAGCAGACCTGAACTTCAGAGCTGCCTTCATCACCCTACATCTCCCCCACCTACATCTTGCTAAAGGATGTCACTCAGACAGTCACACACACAAGAGCCCCTTAGGAACTGGGTTTTGTTTTCAAATACAGCCTGAAAGAACTTCGTTCTAACATCCCACCTAAATCACCCCTCTGCCAGTTTAAACCCATTCCCCCTCATCCTGTCATTACCAGACCTTGTGGACAGTCCCTCCCCAGCCCTCCTGTAGCCCCCCTCAGATACTGGAAGGTTACTATAAGGTCTCCTGGCAGCCTTCTCTTCTCCAGGCTGAAAAGCCCCAACTCTCTCAGCCTGTCCTCATAGCAGAGCTGCTCCAGCCCTCTGATCATCTTTGTGGCCCTCCTCTGGACTCTCTCCAGCAGTTCCATGTCCTTCTTGTGCTGGGGGCTCCAGAAATGCACACAGTACTCCAGGTGGAGTCTGAGGAGAGCAGAGCAAAGGGGCAGAATCCCCTCCCTTGCCCTGCTGGTAATGCCTCTCTTGCTGCAGCCCAGCACACAGTTGCTGTCTGAGCTGGGTGTGCACACTGCAGGCTCATGTTGAGCTTCTCATCCACCCAGACCCCCAGGTCCTGTTCCTCAGAGCTGCTCTCAGCCACTCACCATTCAGCCTGGATTTGTGCATGGATTGCAGCAGCCCAGGTGCAGGACCTTACACTTGGCCTTGTTAAATTTCATGAGGTTGGCCTGGGCACAGCTCTGCAGCCTGTGCAGGTCCCTCTGGATGGCATCCCTGCCCTCTGGCAAATCAACTGTACTCCACAGATCTGCCTTCAATAGCATACACTTCCAGCTTCTGTGCTCCAGACACACTCCACTCACACCAACTCTTTACAAGCCAAAGATCTCTTCATCTAAAATTATTTTCAACTAAATGAACTCTCTTTTAGCCCCAGTTTTCCAGGCCATTCATGTTTGGCCCTATTTACCCTAAAAACCTCTTTAAGTACACACTACAGCCTTTTACCTGCCACCCTCAGTCGTGTGCTCTAGCAATTTCCTCCTCCCAAAGTTCTCTCCACATTTGCTCGAAGACTTTTCATTTATCCACATTTTATCTAAGTGCTCCCTTAATCTTTTCCATGTGATCTTTTCCAGTAAACCCACTATGTTCCATCACCTGACACATCCAGAGTAGTCCCAAGGACAACTGCATCTGCTTCACACCACTGATATTTCAGCTGGTCAAGAATTCTTCACCCCTCATTTCAGTATGTGGCTCCAGCACCACATGCTGATTTGTGCCTCACTAACAGCATGCAGCCTTAGCTGTGATGAGCCAACAGCTCCACAAGACTAACTTAGGATGCATGGCAACTTCAAACATATAGTCATTTGGCCTTCTGCAGTAGGTACTGTGGTCATGCAACCACCTTGCTTAAATTCTGTATAAAGCAGCTTCCCAACCTTTTCCCATAGAATCTGCTTTAACGGATATCTTACTTCCTACAAAGATTAGGAAGTTCCACCTATACAGTCTTAAGGGGAATTTTCAGAAATCCAGCTATGCTCTTGAGAATTCCCCATTTAGTTTTGTTTCTGGAACCTACCCATGAGTGTTTGAATAGAAGTTTGTATCACAGTCTTGATGGTGCTCTTTCAAGTCTTTCTTCTTTTTACTGGAGCTTAGAGTTGCAGTGGATTAGCTGCAACTCCTCCTCCTCTACTTTAGGAAAGGGAAGTCTTCCACTTTAGAACTCAGCTCCCAATCACCAGCTTCGCTCCAAGTGACTCCCTCCGGCCCAAGTTCTTGAAACTTAGTGATCCAAAACCTCTAAGCAGACATTTCCAAAGGTGTTTGGTATCTGTTTTGTTCCAATTATCTGTCTTTTGAGTTCTGCAACCTGATTAAAATGTTCTGGTAATGAAACACGGGTAGAAGTTCCCTCAAACAGCAAATTATCTTCAGTACCAACTGCTGTTTTCTTCTTCACTAATAAAGTCCCTCCCTCCACTGACAGGCAGATAGATGTAGTGCTTAATGGAATACTTCAAGTCATCTGGGACACTACTATTGTTCAGTTTGGTTGACAGTAGATTCACATAACCTAGCCTTTAACATTATTCACTTTTGCCATCAGTTTCTCCAAGTGTTGCTTCTGCCACGAGATGGCCAAACTCAATGCTACTAGCTATTACAGTCTCTGTTGTCTTTTCCCCTGCCCAGTCCTTGTGTTTTACCCAGCCACAGACTGAAAGAACTGTTCCCCTGAGAGGAAAATTTTATCTGCAAGACCAGCATTGTGTCCAATCTCCAATTCCAACACTCAGCCAGCCCTCTGAAAGCTTAGGAACACATTCTACTTTGTTTCTATTATACAAGCTTCATGAACCTTCATCTTACACTTCATTGTCTCTGCCCATCATCACCCTCTGAAGAAGTTCCGTTGGGAATCTACTTGCCTCTAGCTCAGGCACAAATCCTCAAATACAACAGCACGTTACTTCCACCCAGACTGTTCTGCTTACCACCTCAAGCACCTTTCCTCAAGCATAAGCATTCAGGATTTTTTGCCCACGTTTGGTTTTTCATGGGGAAAAGAACCAAGGAAGGAGAAATTAATTTTCTTCCAATTCTGCTCCTGGACTGAAAATGAAACTGAACTTGAGCTTCTTGAGGATTCTTAACTTGATCCCAAGATATTTCTGGCAAATGTTTGTATGGCAGTTTGAGTTCCCATGCAAGCTGCTCTACTGGTTCACTTTTAATGTAAGCAGCTCCAAGTTTCCTGTGTTTCTCATCCTCACTATCTTACACTTCTGACCCAAATGATTGATACTGCTTGTGAACAAGATGCTACTTAGAAGCCTATCTTACCACTGAAGTGAAAGTTTGCATCTTTCTCATCCTTCCTTTCCTCCTGATGGAAAAGGTCTGTAATCTTATTAACTGCAACAGCTGTAAATAGTTGCTGTTCCAAAGCGGTCCCACGTGGCCTGGGATAGCACTGCCTCCTTTTAACTTTAAGCTCAAAGAAAATCATTGTCACCCACAGTCAGTAAAGCCTTCTGTTCTTTAGCTCCATACATTCATATTAACTAGTTCCTCTAAAACAAATGACATATCTTCCTCACAAGCTACAAATCTCCTTTTCAAGCCATGAATCTCCTATTCCCCTCCCCAGCTGCCAATGGTCTCTTTGCCCATGTTTTTAGATTTCCACATTTTTCTTTCCTGGATTGTGTCCCAGGTTATTTATCTTAATAGTTCACCTGGACTCAGCCTGGAACCTCCCTTTAAGTCACTTGCTCAGTCATCTAATCACACCCTTAATCCCTCTTGACAGATCTAACCCCAACCAGCTACCTGAGCTCACAGAAAGAAGGAAACCCTGCCCTACCTATTACAGAGTCCCATGCCCTTACAGAAATAATGGCATGGAATTCCTAGATCATCATTCCTGATAGTAGCTGTTCCACTGACAACCTTTTCTTTTTCTCCTGATGATTGCTAAGAGCATGTTTTTGTCCTTTCTACCTCCTTGATGTTTAAGGCTTCTGAAATTTTCTCCTTCAGCCTTTGTGCATGAATATACAGCTACAATGGATTTCAAGCTTTCATGAAAGAGATCTAAAAAGACTGTCAAGGAAGGAAAGCAGAAAAAGAAGGAAAAAACCAAAAACAGTTTTCCAACAAATTAACAAGCAAAACCATCAAACTAAATCTGAAAATGTATGATACCACATATAGGGAAAAGTCACAGAACACTGTCGTTATTGCCAAACACAACTTAAACAACAGCAAAAGAAAACCACAAAAAGCCCATCTCTGGAGAGCACAATGAATTAGAAAAATAAGTGACACGATTAAAAAAAAAAAAACAAAAAAACAAACCCCACCAAACAAGAATCCAGTTAGGCTCATCAAATATTCAGTCTTTTGGGGATCTTCTTGGTCTCACAAAAGGTTGGCTGTTTTTCAAACAGTATAAAGCAAGGGAGGAAAAAGCCCAGATTTTCACAGCAAAAGACTCTGTAGGATGTTCTGGCACAGTTCTACACAAGTCTCATTAGAAAACACCTGCCAGCAGGACAATCCTGCTGAGTACTGAGAACAGGGCTGAAGGCAGACTTGGGTATACAATAAAAAATGGAAGTGAGAACTGGGAGAATAAGCATATTTGGGTTTATACGAATGAGAAGTTTTTTGTGTAGGAGTAGTAGTGGGAATACAATTTCTTCACATTTTGTTGTGTAATTTTGCTGTGTAGTAGTGTTTCAGTCTGATTTATTGTGTAATGCTATTGCATGGCATCATTTGTTGAGCAACTTTGCTGCGTGGTACAGTTTTTTATTTAATTATATTGAACGTTAGGCAATGGTCTTGCATACCTTAATTTGTGTTTTCTGTTGTGCAACATCACTGCCATAGAGTTTGACATAAAGGTGAGTTGCTCAAGTCATAATTTTAACATGTATTCACTCAGAGAGGGCAAATGGAGACAAGTGGGGTTTTCTGAATAAAGAAACACACAGGAAAGCAGCAAACTGGGTAACTAAGGTATGATTTCATGAAAGAGCAACACAGCATTGCCTTTTAAATGATACTGTCCTACCCAGAGCCACCTTGTAACTAGATGGTCTGATATTATGTATTTCACATATCCATACCTGACCGTAAAACTACAGGAGGGCCTTCGGTTAACATACTATTGGGAATAAACAAGTGCAGTAACATGCTTCTGATGCGACTTTGGCTCTATGCAAAGTTATCCTTACGGAGATCTGCTGAAATCCACAGCCTGGATGCGAAACTCTCCAGCTCTTAAGCAAAATGGAACTGATCACTTCATTACAGGGGATTCCAGTGTCAACAGCAACACTACTGAACTTACAGCAAAAACTCAGAATTTTGCATCAGTAATCTAGTAAAAGACTTTAGCAAATTTTAAATGCCATCACAACGTCATCCTACTACTGCTTGACCCTCTTCAAAGAAGCAGAATAAAGAAATAAAGTTTGCTCTACACCTAGTATTAATGTATGTTACTTAACTTTATGCAAGGAATGTAAACTTGCTTTTTCATCCCTATGACATTTTTTTTTCCTCTTAATTTTTTGTTATAACAAACATGGACTACATACAGGCTTAAATGACATGCTTGAGGTTCACCAAAAACATCGAAACTTGAAGTGTTTTACCAAACAAGTCAAGCAATCCATAAGGGTATCAACTTTGTCCCCAGATCTGTTTTATATCCATCTGTAAACGCTACTGATTGGCTACACTGGCATCTCTTTCACACGCTACCTGGCAGTCTACGAACAACTGTGTATTACAAGAGACAGAGCAAACACTGGCAAGATTACAATGCAATGCTGCTGCAAGCATTTCTGATTGATCTTATACTCTATCGGGTTTTAAACACAGAAGAAAACACTACCTACACAGGGTTAACTTTTAAAATGTGGCAAAACCCTGAATGTAAGCTGGGAATACAAACTGTGAGGGGAAAAAGAAGTGATCTCTCTCCATCTATAACATTAGATTAATTTATTGTCTGACAGATGGCATAAGGGAAGGGGGAGGAAAAGACTGCTGATGCAGTGAGCTTCCTGCCTGTAATGAAGGCCCCACATTCTCACACTGCCACAAAATACATCCCTAGCTGCATCCACTTCAGAGTTTTCCTTCATTCATTTCTAGGTTTAAAAATCGAAATAACCTAGAACCTCATCACTGTACGGACAATTCAAAACCAAAACCTAACAAAACCCAACCAACAAAAAAAAAAACAAAAAAACCAAACAAAATCTCCAAACATCCAGAGAAACGATATTTCTGTCAGCTGCCAAAGACTATTCACAATAGCAACTACGAAAGCTGCAACTCTACCCTGCTCCTTTGGTTTCATCAACCGGAGAGAGGCATTAATGCTAACCAGCGCTTCCACAGCTCCCCGTCATTGTAGTTACCCTCCTATCTGCCGCTCAAGCACTGAAAGATGGTTTTTTTACATTTCTCCATATTCCAAGATATTTTCACTTTCTTCAACATCTTCCACGATTGCAGTCACAGGACGCCAATACCAAAAAAAAAAAAAAATTAAAAAAAAAAAAAAATCATGTTGGAAACGGAAAACGGCAGAACTGACCCAAACGCCCTTAATGGAAGATGAGAAACACTCGCACGTCCCCTCACTGATCCTGATGAACTCCACGCAATGATGTCACAGGGCTCCCACTTGCCGCAGAAGCCAAAGGCTGCCTGAGCTCAGGCACCGATTACCGGCAGCCTCCGCTTACCTCCGGCATCAGGTTCCCGTATGACCAGCCAAGGCACGCTGCGGTGAGAAGGAACCAGAGGAACGGCGGCTCTGGGAAGCGGATCTTGCTAGGTCTAGCGCCCGGGGGACACCCTCACCTGACCGCGGAGAGATGCCCCCAGTACCCCGAGCCGCTACACGGCATTAAGGCAGATAAACAGCTAGAGCAGCCGGGCACACCCAGAAAGGCAAGGAGGAGAGGCGGCTGCGATGGGGTCTTCCCCCTGTGCCCTAGCCCCTCGACGCGGTCCCAGGCCCGGCTCGGCGGCCACCCCAGTCCCCGCCGGAGCGCGGCACATCTCCCGGGAGACGGAGCCATCTTGAAGCCGCTGCGCCGCCGTGACAGCGGGCGAGGGGCGCCGCCGGGCACGGCGATGGCGGGGCCGCGGCGCCTTACCTCGGATGCTCCAGGTCCAGCGGTAGAACTCGAGGGTATCGTTCACCACGCTGGACACCAGGCCCATGGCGCGGGGGGGCTCGGCGGCGGCGGCACCCATGATGAGCAGCAGCAGCAGCGGAGCCGGCAGACCTCTCTCGGCGCTCGCGTCCGTACCTCTGCGCCGGGGCTGCTGCTGCTGCTGCCCTTCTACAGCCGGGGATGTGATTTAAATCTCTATCTCTCGGTATCTTCCCTCCAGACTCCGCCTCGCTCCCGTCACCGGCTCCCGTGCCCTGCGGGCAAGGAGGAGAACGAGGAGGCGGAGGCGGGCGGAGAGGAGCGAAG
>VWZI01011717.1:210673-225533 GCA_013396835.1 Psilopogon haemacephalus | reverse complement strand
CGGCTCGGCCGCGCAGGCGCACGGCGGCCGCGCTGCTGCTACGCGCTGCGGGCACTGCGGCGGGAGCAGGTGCAAGGGCGGCCAGGCAGTGCACGGCTGGCCGGTAGCGACCCGTTCTCTGCCCCAGGCACTGTCCGCAGTGGAAAACTGATGCTTGTTGTCTTGTTTTGCCTTTTATTTTCAGATAGATTTGCTGTTACCACACAGAATCAAGATTTCATTCGACTTTTATTTCTTTTCCTGCTTTTTTAGGCAGTTCGGATTTTTCTTGTTCTCTCTTTTCCCTCTCGCTTCCCCGTGATGGAGAGACCAAGGCATGGACAGGAGCGGTGTTCGCTTTATGTCAGGCTGTTCGTAGGAAGGCTCTGGCTTTTCAGCCTCTGCTAAGATCCCTTTGCCTCCCGGCACTGATAACACCGGTAACTGCAGCGGGATCTCACTACCTCCCTGCCTCACGGGCAGTGCTCGATGCCATTTCCCTGACCAGCAACTTGTCCAACCTTCTCAAGGCACCACAGAGATGTCTTTCGTGCCGTCTTCCGCTCCGTCTCCTACACCAAAGCCTGTATGGGCACTTAATGGCACAGAAAGGTTCATCTTCTCGGGCTGTGGCTAGGGGCTGCAGGAGAAGATGCCTCTATGGCAAAGGCAAGCAGGGTGTGGGTGCCATCCCAATTCATCCAGTCTGCACCTTATGTTTCAATCCCAATCCCCCTTCTGCCTGGTGTGGGTGCACCAGCTGCTCCTCACGCACACTTTGTCTCTTGTCTTCTGCCAGCTTGTCTCTTAACCTCTCTTTCCCATGATCCACCTCATGTGGATGGCTGTATGGCACACTCAGGAGCAGTTTCCACACTGAAAGACCAGCAGAGTTGCTTCTCCACCCAAGCTGAGCTTTCCTCCTGGCAAATAGTGGCTTAGATGGTATCTAACTCTCCCTCCCACAGTGCAGCACCAGCACCTGTGTCACTTCTTGTCACTCGCTTTTGGTGAGCACAGCTCATGCATCTTTCTGGTGGAGTTACTCTCTTCTCAGCTCTTGGAGTGCCCTGGCTCCTGCAGATGGGAGAGACACAGTGGCCGTTGCTAGTGGCATCACTGCGAGCAGAGCTGCTGAGCCCGGAGCTCAGAAACCAGCGGGTGTTTGGGACTAGGGATCACCCACGCTGGGAAAAGGAAGAGGAGCTAAGTCAAGCCCTGGAGGCCTGGACGGACAGGGAAGTCCAGCATATCCCAAAGTTGGAGCCAAAGCGAGGTTACCCCCTGCTGATGTATGGACTGCTGCTACTTCTCTCACCGGAGAGAATCAACATTCTGCATGAATTCCACTGGCTTGAATAACATTTTATTTTGACGGCACTGATCATGGCAGTAGGGCTGCTGAGAGCTCTGAAATGGATCTGTCACTGGATAGGGCAAGTTGAACTCCAGCCTGCTTCCCAAGCTGCAGGCAGACTGTGTGGTTTCTGTGCCTCCTTCAGCTGAAACCAATGTGGTGTGCTGTTGGGTAGTTATAAACTTGACCGCTGGTTAGCATTGTCTAAAGCATAGCTTCAGAATTTGTTTTTATGCTGTCATTTAAATCAAAAAGAATCCAGAAGAAATTAGTTGTAATCCTCGTACTTGTGTATGTCCTTTTGCTCCTGCATGAATCAAAACAAATGATTGCACTCCGCTGCTGTCCCAAGTGTCAGACAAGATGTAAAATCAGCAGGGTTCCACCAACACAAGGAGCAAAAGTACTCAGTCTACCAAAGAACAGAAAGGAGCACAACATATTAGCAATATTAATAAATATTCATAATAAGAATTAATTCTGTTATAGGCTGGATAGGCTTACTTATTAAAATTATTTTAAATTTATTCTATGGAAGTCTTTTTTTCACAATTTGACACCAATAATTACTGTTTATAAAATGCTTATATGGTCTAGTTTTCTGTTTAATCTATTTCAGATTAGATAACCTCTCTTGATTGCAATTAATTCCCTTATACTGGCAATATGATTGTACATAGATAATTTTAAAGAGCAATTAAGCCTTGAGAAGAGCCACAACAGAGCTACAGAGCCTGGAGAACAGGGAGATGATGAACGATCTAATCAGAGTAACTTATGTGCTTTGACATTGGCTTCCAAAAACATGATGTTTATGACAAACTATTCTCATGAGTTTACCCTTAAGCCTGCAAGCACGTGGGCATGCTTCTAAAATTATGTCTCTGAGGGCTTCCACACACATCCTAGTTAGTTTCTTATGTTTGTGCATCCAGCAGGACGTGCCGGTTCTGAGACCCATGTCTTTTTGCTTACAGTGAAGAGAAGGCGTCCAAAGGCATAGCATCGAAGCAGTCTCCAAGGAAATCTGCAGCATGGTAGTAAAACAAAAAAATAATTAATTTAAAAAATCATTATCATTAATGTTGCATCTTCTGTGTGGTAGTCTACAGGTTCCTAAACCCCAGATATCTCAGATGGGCAAATTTCCACTCAGAAAAGAGAAGCCTGTAGCACCTGACCCCAAAGTAACACACAAATTCCCACCTGTGATGCAACCATTTGCCCAGTACTCCGGGGTGCTTGTGCTGACAGCAACGAAGTCTGTGTGCTCCAGGAAAAGTGCAGAGATGACACGAAGTTGTGGGACAGCCTGCCCCGAGGAAGGTCTCCTCCCAGTTCCCATCTGAGATACAAACCAGTTCTTTGTATTCCTTCCAGACCACATCCACATTTTTGTAAGAAACCAAGCAACCAACAAAAAACAACAACCAAAAAAAACCCCTAACCAAACAAAACCCCCTAACCAAACAACTCCCCCCAACCAACAACAAAACAACCAAAACGCAAAAATCCCACAGAGTATCTCACTTAAGAACTATTTAAAGCCATTTTCTGCATCCCCGTGATGTAAATAAATAGCATCAGAAATGATACAAAGTCCAGATGATCAATGCGTTTAGTAATGCAGGTGAAAAAGCATTTACTCAGGATTTCGGTGAAGTACATTCTCCTGTTACGTTTGAGGAACAAGCAGATGCTTCTGCACTAACTGCAAGTATTCCCACGCAGGTTTTGCTTCAGGTTAGCCATGAGGTTGTTATAAAGCCAAACTGCAATGCAGGGGTGCTGGATAACGTTCATGAGGTGTAGCAGGAAGAAAGCAGTCCCAGTTTTGTATGTTGCCACTAGTGACCCCCTGCAGGCAGCTCACCGAGAGACAAAAGTAGCAGTGAAAGGACTTTGCCTCGCAACAAAGAAATTCACCAGACCCAGGAGCTTCCCTGGTGAGAGAACATAGAAGCGCTTGATTAATGCGTGGGACAGAAGATGTAAATGTTATACCACGCAGTAAGGGACAATTTATTCACTTACCGGTAAAAAAAAGCCATATAAAATATTATATGCATTAAGTAAGCATGACCAAATTAAAACTGTTCGAAAGACCTTTAGAAATGTGTTTTGATTAACTATAGAAGCCTCATTTTTTCCCCCCCATTCAGTTCCATCAAGGTTTTGAGAAGGAAAATGGTTAAATACATGAGTATTTGCCACATACAAGAGAATCTTGCACAGACTGCCAGATTTATATGCTCCTTGCACTGAAGCTTTTCAGCTGATTTGCCTCATAAAGACTGCTAGCTGTGCAAACTGAAAGCTTGTCTGGTCTTTGTATCAAGAAACGCAGGCTTAAATCTGCACATATGCAGTAGTCTAAATGCTGTCTGCTTCAGTACAGAGGCTGGTTTAAGGCAGCTTTATACTACAAATGCTTAAAAGAAGCAATTTTCAAACAACCATAATTTCTTCTAAATGGTAACGTTAAACTTCGCAATGTGTCTGTCAGCACTAATTAATTTTTTCTTTGTTTATTACATAACATGTTTTTCACTCCATAATTTGAGGTGGGGTAACTCAAGGCACACAAGGATTACATAGCTTTTGCAGAGGGAGTCTTCCACAGGATGTGAAACAGATCCAGTTCATTTGTCTTCTAAACTTTCTGACGGATGTAATCTGCCCTTGCACACATTCAGCTGCATCTAACAAACTTTTGTCCAAACTAGATATATTGGAATGATGCATCAGAAAGTATGCAGAGATGTTAATACTCCGTGTAGCCTTTGGCCAAAATTAACCTTTGCTGTAAGTTCACCATTAGGTTTGGCCTCACTTGCATCTGCCAGTACTGGATTTGATTTCTAGTCTATACAAACTTTGTGTTTTAATTATCAGCCATTTTTGCTGTGGCTCTATCTGAAACACCAGAATTAAAATATACTTAATATCCTGTCTTAAATGCTCCAGGGTTGGATCCAACAGAGAGAATTCCTAGTAAAGTAAACACAACTTTTGTTTCCTCGGGACATACTGAAATTTCTTCTTCATCTTTGGTTCTGAGATGAAAACCAGAGAAGTGGTAGACAACAGTCTCCCATGCTGTGGCAGGTTTTGCTTCCAAGTAAATACAGCTGTGGTTTGACTCCAGATCATTAAGTTTGAAGTTTTTTAACTGCAGAACCAATCCCATTTACCACGAGTCTAGCAAGTGGCTGGAAGTGTTGGCTTGCAGTGCTGGGCTGCATCCAGCTTAAACTGCTGCTGTTCTGCGGCGGTCCGGAAGAGCAGCTCTTAGTCCACTGTTTCCTACTCCCGTTCTGAGAGATTCATTTACAATTAATTCCTCTGTGGGAGATTTCACCCCAAGCTAATGTGTATAGGCAGTGTATGAAACGTGCTGTATACCCAGCAGGTACAGGTTTGTAGCTTCCCCTGTTTCATGGACACTAGGATGATAAAACCCTGTGTGCACACTATCTTGTTCTGCCTTACTGATACTTTTCCTACATGATTTCTCATACTTCTGCTCAGCTGAGATTTGTATCTGCAGTACTATCTGTCACAGCATCTATCATTTGTGAGGTGTGGCAAGCAGGTTTTTGCAACGAGGGCTCCACATGTGTACATGTTAGAGAACGGCCCAAACCATCAGCTGATGTTTTGAGGGCACTGTGTTGAAACGACAGCAACATGTATGGTCAGATCCACAGCACGTCGCTGACTCCCAAATCCAGCCTTTTCCATAGGTGTGTGTCACTGCTACTGCACCCATTTCATG
Organism: Psilopogon haemacephalus; assembly: GCA_013396835.1. Classification (NCBI taxonomy): domain Eukaryota; kingdom Metazoa; phylum Chordata; class Aves; order Piciformes; family Megalaimidae; genus Psilopogon; species Psilopogon haemacephalus. The sequence goes on along the minus strand of VWZI01011717.1, from coordinate 220,419 downwards.
GGTGTGTCAGCCTCACGAAGGCGTGTAGCTGTTTGGAGGGATGATTTTGCACCTTTGCTTCTGCACTGCTAATGGCCTGAAATGTAGGGCATGGTCCCCAGCAGTCCCCTGCAGAAGCTGCTTATAGCAATATAGTTAGGTGGAAGAGGCTGATTATGCAAGCCAGGTGCTGTTATGCCATCTCTGGCTGCAGCTGTGTGGATATGGGTGGTAACGATGGTGCTGGGCATACTCTTTCTCTGCGTGATGTGTGGAGGACAAAACTCCAGTAAAGGAGGTGTGTTGGCCTCTGAACTGGTGTGACCTGGTGCACCTTTCACCCTGCTAGGGGGATATTCTGGAGATCTGCACGTGCTTGATGGACAGCCCGAATGCCAGTCCTCATTAGAGGCTCTTGTTCTCCTAGCCTCAGAAGATCCTGTGGAAGTATTTGCCACAGGGTAACACATTTTATAAACAGCAAGTTGCCATACAACACCACAGGGAGATAAGCAGTTATTATTAACTGCATTTCACCTATGGAGAAATTGAGCCTGAGGAATAGCAATGCCAGTTCCTCTCCTTTGGAATAGGGTACAAATGCTGGGATCTCCCTTAAGTTAGCTGAGCCTTGCCCAGTTGCTGGTATAAACTCATGGACCACTGGTCTTTCTGGCATCATATTCAGGCATGACTGATTAGGGCCAGAGCCTCAGCACCCTGCTTGGAAAGAACGGTAAGAACTGTTAGGTAGTTGTAGGCAAGACAAACCCATGTAAAACGTAACAGCAGTATTTCAATGTCTGAGTGGGATCTGTTTACAAGGGCTGGTAGTGATAGGACGAGCTGCAATGATTTTAAAGTAGAACAGGATAGATTTAGATTGGAACATTAGGAGGAAGCTCTTTACAGTGAGGTTAGTGAAATATGTGAACAGGTTGCCCAGAGAGCTGGTGGAGGCCCCATCCCTGGAGACATTCGGGGACAAACTTGACTGGGCTCTGAGCAACCTGATCTAGTTAAAGATGTCACTGCTCACTTCAGGGGAGTTGGAGAAGGTGCCCTTTGAGGGTCCCTTCCAACCCCGTGTATTCTCTAACTCTACATTCTGTAACATTTCCTATGCTGTACAGTGTATTCACACAGCTTTTTGCAAAACGTATGAGTTTTCTTGTATGTTTTCATGCAGGTGCTGCTCTAAAGCTTTCTAGTTGTCAGTGTTCTCAACAGGAAAATTATGTAGTAGTGGTGTGTGTATAACACAATGGTATTTTAAGAGTATAAAAGGAGCAGAAAAGGGTAAGAGAACACAAGAATATTCAGTTGTTGAAATCAGGAAAACAGCCATTACCTTGTGAAGAATCTTGAAAGTGGTTCTTTCCTTGACAAGAAAAGAAACCTCACTCCACACCGAGCCCAGGTTGCCACACTTCCATTTGTCCTTCCCGGGGATAGGCAGGGAAATCCCGCGGGAGAGCTGCTGTGCAGGCACACCCTGCTTGCTGCGGGGGTTTGCAGTGCCCATTGCAGGGTGCTGCAGTGCTGGGCCTGCAGTTAGCCTGTGAGCCATCCACTCTTACTGTGCAAGGCAATTAACACTCAGGGGGACACTACCAGGATTACAAAGCTCTCGTGGGAACAGTCACCTGCTCTCCCTGAAACCTTCTTTTCTCCAGCCTGTCCCCATAGGGGAGGTTCTCCAGCCCTCTGATCATCTTTCTGGCCTTCCTCTGGACGTACTCCAACTGTTCAATGTCCTTTTTATTGTGGGGACACCAGAACTGGGGACAGTACTCCAGGTGGAGTCTCATGAGAGCAGAATAGAGGAGGAGAATAACCTCCCTTGTCCTGCTGTTCACACTTCACAGAATTGCAGAACATTAGGAGTTTGAAGTGACCTCAAAAGCTCATCCAGTCCACACTTGATGCCAGAGCAGAATCACATAGAGTAAGTCACACAGGAACGTGTCCAGGCAGGTTTTGAATGTCTCCAGAGAAAGAGACTCCACAACTTCTCTGGGTAGCCTGCTCCAGTGTTCTGTCACCCTCACACTTCTTTGGATGCAGCCCAGGATATGGTTGGTGCTCATGAACAAAGAGCTCTGTACCCAAATTATCTCAAGGACCCATGAAGTGAAAGCTGGAACAGATCCTCAGCTTGTATAAACTAACAGGACCCTGTGGACTTCTGTAGAGTCCTTATGGACACATTTTTATGTGGTTTACAGGCAGTAACACCAACAGAAACACAACAATTGCCTTGGCACTGAAAAACTGACAACAGAAAGTGTGAGGGAGGCCAAAGATCCTGCAGTGAAAGAGCACAATAACAAGCAGGACGTGTGGCTGACATCACTGCAAGGCTGTTCTCTCTCACTTCAAAAAGCAGTTCTCAGCATAACACCTATCTTCCAGAGGGCCAGGGAGGAAGAGCTGGAGAAATAAGGCAAACTGACTTTACTTCAGTCCTTGCAAAGTGTATGGAGCAAATCCTGTAAACCATATCTAGGCACATCAGGAAGAAGGAAGTGATTGCACAAACCAGCGTGGATGTACCAAGTGCAGGTTGTGCTTGACCAATCTAGTTGCCTTCTACAGCATAATGCCTGGATTTGAAGACAAAGGCAGAGCTGCAAATGTAATTTACCTTCACTTTGGCAAGCTTTTGACTGTCTCTTGCAGCATCTTTGAAACTAGAGAGGAAAGGAGCAGCTGGGTGAATTACAAAGTGAGTAACAACAGGCTGGAGCAACAGGCTGAAAGTGTTGTGGTAGCATTCCTTGAACTTTCATATTAGAACCAGTATCTCCAATCACAGCTGCATGGAACAACATGTGCTAAATGATACAGCTGCCACTGGAGGTACTTTGACAAGCTGGATAAATGGGCTGGCAAACACTGAAATTAATGAAATTCAGCAAGGGAAACTGCAGTTCTGCATCTGGGATGGAATAATGGTGTGCAACAGTGCAGAGGACTGAGCCAGAAAGCAACTGTGCAAAAAGAAAAAAATACCAAAACCAAAACACTTGGAAGTCTTTCTGGACAACAACCTGAACATGAGTCAGCATTGTGGCTTTGCAGCACAAGTAGAAAAACACATACTTGGCTGCAATAGCAAGAGTGTAGCCAACAGGACAAGGAGGTGCATCTTCCCTCCTGTGCCTCTTGCAACTTGGGAGACAGCATCCGCAGTGATGTGTGCAGCTTTGGGCTCCTCATTACAAGAAAGACTTGGATATGCTGAGCTCACTGGAGGACCACTGAGAGGGTCAGGAACATATGATGTAAAAGGAAAGATTGAGGGAACCTTGGTTTGTTCAGCTCAGAGAAGAGATGGCTTCAGGAAGAACTCTACATTTAGTGTTTACAGCTAGCTCCTGGGAAGGCAGGACAGAGCCAGATGCTTCTCAGAGGTGCACAGAAGGATTGGAGTTAATAAGCAGAATATAGTTTGGAAAGGATCTCAAGATCATTTAGTCCAATTCTGTGCTCAAACCTTAGACAACCTTGAACTCAGAGGATTGAACTACATGGACTTGAGATCCTTTCCACCATAAATTCTTCTGTGATTTACCTTCAATTCCAGAACTTCTGTCTTCCCTCCCTTGACTCTATGTGCTAATTTTCATCACTTTTAGTAAAGGTTAGCACTCCAATCTCAGCAGACTCATGGTGAGCTGAGGTTGGTACTCTTTCTTACATAATTCCTTGCACAGACTTGTACAACTTTCTGTAGATGTTATACTTTTAAACTTGCTCTTAAGAACACAGCCTAAGGAAGTGCTGGGTAATGCATAATGGTATTACTAGGAAGTAAATCTAAGTACATCCTTGCCAGGATGCAGCAGTTTTGTTTCATTCTTTTTGCATGTGCCTAGTTGCTTTCACTGTACATTTCTGAGTTTCCACACTCCAGGTGGGTGTGGCTGAAGTGATCACAACCACAGAGCTGTTCATGCTGGATGGGAATTTGGCAGCTGGACTAGATGATGATTGTAGGTCACTTGCAACTGAAATACTTGTTCCTCTCCTCTTCTCTCCTCACCTCACCTCTCCTCTCCTCTCCCCTCTCCTCTTCCAGAGAAATTACAGGTGACTCAATTTATCTGTACTTAGAACAATCCTTTAAAAAGATCAAGTTGTTAAAGTGTGCTAAAGAGAAAAAAATTGCCTTAATGCAATATGTCCTGGTATGGGTATAACAACATGCATCAGCCACTGGATAAGTAAAATGAAAAGTAGTAATGAACAGTTAAGTCTGAGCAAGCAAATGGCTGGCATATAGCTAAAAGATAATAGACATGTGCATGGTGTATAGTAGGGTTCCTTACTCCAGCATGGTCTAGAAAGCATGGTTCCTTCACTATGATTATCTAGACCATAATGGCCTGGTTACATAAGGTTAGATTAAAATATCTTATAGCCAGATATTGGCAGTTTCAAAACACCCTGACAGACTTGCATGAAAAATTCTTTGGCTGTGGGAAGGGAGGCTGCAGCAAATGGCATGTGGTCCATGTCAGGGGCAGAGATTGTCAAGAAAATATCCCTACATAGAGAGAGTGAACTATGATAATGATTCTCTGATCTTACTGCTGTGTAAATAGGTACCTGAGTCGATCCTATCTACTTTACCTTTTCCTACTCCTCCTTTTCCCAAATGTGAGCTCAGCTTTGATGTTAATTTTAAATAGATTCTTGCCGTGTATTTGATTTCTGTGGCTAGGGCTTGCCATGCGTGCAGCAAAGAAACCTGAGCTCATGCCTACAGGACTTGGGAGTTTCCAGGTGATTCTCCAGTGCCGTGTCTGTACACTAACAACACAGTATAATAACAACCCACAGGTGTAATAACAGAGCTGGGTACACGCTTGTAAAAACTTTGTTATGTGCCTGTCCAGCATGACTGAAAGGATGTGGTGGGTACAGTGAGCATTATCATCTTACACTGGTGATGCCTTAGCCCTATAATTGTGTGAATAAATAATACATAGCAGCACTTGACTGAGCAAAGTGGTAACTCTGTGGTTAATGCCATTCTACTTTGAGCACCTGGACATCTTCATCAGCCACAATAGGGGGGAATAGGCACTTGCAGAGCAAGAGGCATTCTACTTCCCTTAGGTCAAACAAGCCATTACTTGAGGTTTTCTGCCTGTATCAATAAGAAAAAGAGCTTGGAGCAATCACTACACGAAATACCTAAGTGTCAAATGACTAAAGAAAACTAATCCTACCCTTTTATACAGTCTAGGTCAACATCACCCACTGTGAGCCAGTGTGCATATTCCCTATGTATATACAAGCAGAATGTGCTTATATTATGAATAAGAATAATTTTCATGTACCTATCTCATTATAGGATATCCTCTGTTTATAAACATTAATTACTGTGGCTTGATAACAGTCTCATGGGGAAAAAATTCCCCCTGATTTAGAGATGAAGAAATGTCGGCCGTGGCTTGCTTCAACCTAAGGTTGCACAGAAAACCGGTGCCATAAATGTAAATACTGAGGATGCCTCACATCATAGCCCAAAGATAAGGTAATCATAAGGTGTGGCTCCCAAATCAGCACAGTGTAAGTTGGTGCTTTCTGCCTCCCTATTCAAAGTAAATACGTTGAGGGGTGTTGTGCACAGGGTAGTTCCCCATGGTTTCACATCGGTCGTACATTAAACTTGGTACAGATGTAGCCAGACTGACTGAGGACACAGCAAGGGGGTGAAGGTCCTGTCCTGTTCCACATACGTATGGCATTTATGTGTCTGTATGGTTCACGTATTTTGATTCTGCAGACTCCAACTATTCAGCAAAGAAACACAATCTATTAGCCATGCAGAGAAGGTCCTGAGGTTACTAGTGAATGACGAGTTGCACATGAGCCAGGACTGTGTGCTTGCAGCCCAGAAAGCCAACTATATGCTGGGCTGCATCAAAAGGAGCACAGCCTGATCTGATGATCAAGGAAGGTGATTCTGCTCCTCTACTCCACTCTGATGAGATCACCTGGAGTACTGGGTCCAGCTCTGGAGTCCTTAGCACAAGAAAGACATGGACCTTTTATAGCAAGACCAGAGGAGGACCACAAAAACGGTCAGTGGGATGGAACACTTCTCCTTTGAAGAAAAGCTGAGTGTTAGGGTTCTATGCCCTGGACAAAGCTTAGGAAAAGCCTGGGGGAAGGCTAATTGGTTCAGGATGAAACCAGGACAGGGTTTCAGAAGCTTGCTAGTGTAGATGAGTTCAGTTCAGGACTGTGGAACATTGCCTGCCACCGATTTATTAGTGTGGACAAAGGCATCTGCTAATGCCAGGTTTTGTTCATACCTTCAGTAGGCTTCATGTCACTACTTCTCATGTTGTCTTCAATACGGATTTGCTGCAAATTTCCCCCCACCCCAGCACTCCTCTCTCCTCCTGGCTTCACCTCCTTTTTACCATTTGTGCCTAACACCTCTTAAATGCATGTCTAAACCTAGCAGAATCAGTGTGTGCATCTCCAGAGCTGCAGGACAAATCATATGGTGAGGTCACCTCCCTCATTTGCTATATGGAAGTAGTAAATGCATTTTAAATGCTGCTAAAGTAGTCTTATTCATGGACTCACAGAATGGTAGGGGGCGGAAGAGACCTCTGGGGATTACCTAGTCCAACTCACCTGATAGAGCAGGATGCACAGGAATGCACCCCAAATGACTCCAGAGGAGCTGCCACGACCACTCTGGGCAGCCTGTTCCAGTGCTCTGCTGCCCTTCAAGAGTTTTCCCTTACATTTAGACTGAATTTCCTGTGTTCTCATTTGTGCCCATTGCCCTGTGTGCCCACTGGCCACTACTGACAGGAAACTGGCTCCATCCTCTTGACCCCCACTGTTAGGATATTTATAAACATTCATAAGATCCCCTCTCAGTCTTCTCTTTTCCAGGCTAAAGTATCCCAGGTCTCTCAGCCTCTCCTTGCAAGAGACATGCTCCACTTCTCTAACCATCTTTGTAGTCTTCTGTTGGACTCTTCAGTAGTTCCCTGACTCCCTTAAGCTGGAGAGCCTAGCATTGGACACAAAACTCCAGATGTGGCCTCACCAGGGCAGAGTAGAGGGAGGAGAGGAAGACCTGCCTTGACCTGCTGGTCACATTCTTCGTGCACCTTGGCACAGCACTAGCCTTCTTGGCCACAAAATCACACTGCCAGTTCCTGGTGAACCTTCTCTGCAGGTCTGCTTTCCAGCAGGTCAGCCCCTCTCCTGAGCTGAGTTATTCCTCTCTAGGTGCAGAACCCTACACTTGCCATTGTTGAACTTGTTGAGGTTCCCTTCTGCCCATCTCTCCAGCCTGTCCAGCTCATGCTGGATGACAGCACAGCCTTCTGGTGTGCCAGTCACTCCTCCCAGTTTTGTGTCATGAGCAAATTTGCTGGGAGTGCACTCCATCCATTCCTCCAGGCCACTGATGACTTCTCTGATAAGGACTGGACCCAGTACTGACCTCTGGGGAACCAGTAGCAACAGGCCTCCAGCTAGACTCTGTGTCACTGACCACAACCCTCAGAGCTATGTCATTCATCCAGTTCTCAGTCCACCTCACTCTCCACTCATCTAACCCACACTTAAACAGTGCCCTTAACATTTTTATTCTCCCTACTTTTCTTCTTGTCTCTCTTCCAAGTACTGGATAACTTCCCGATGCATCGTATTTGTTCTGTTTTTCACTGTCCATTTCCATATGGCACTCCTCATCTGCTGCCCACTTCATGACAGTCACGCCAGCCAATGCAATGCCAAGTCACCTCTGATTTGCTGTGTGGGCTGTGGTATGACTTGGGTTAACTGCTGGTGTGAGCAACCAACTCCTTCCATCACCATCACCTGCTCTGACATAACCTCGAAGAGAGGCATTGTCATCCTTTTCCTGGAGGACACCAGTGAAAGTAACTGAGAGGTTGGATGTTACCGGCAAAGGGGAAAAGAAACGACCGTGGTGATGATGGGCCTCAACATCAGCTTCTACAAGTGGGTGCACTGGAAGGTGTTCTGCTAAATTCTACAAGTGCTGGGTTATGTAAAAGCTGTGGACATGTCTGTGGCCAGAAAAAGGTCCACTGATCCTCTTTGCTGTTGTCACGGACAAATTGTAGGGAGAACAGGAAGAGATTCCAGAATTTCACCATAGTATCCAGCTTTACACACTGGATTTGTTACTGGTCTACAGCTATGGATTTCATTTGGCTTTGTGAAAGATAGGGAAAAGAGCATTTCTGTTGTACCTATATCTGGCAATTCAGGGATGATGGAAGAGACAGAGTAACAGTGAAAAACCCTCCCAGACAGATGTGGAACCCAGTACGCTTACTCTTTGGCTTATGTCATCTCTTAGCAAGCTTTTGGGAAACCAACTGCCTTGGGGAATTCCTCTCATAGTTTGACTTCTCATGCTTGCCTAAATTTTCCATTTGGCTGGCAAATGACACCTCAGAACACTTCACACAGGTGGAATTGAAGTGTTTGGTGAGATGGTCCAAGAGGGCACCCCAAAGATGATCAGAAGGTTGGAGTACCTCTCCTATGAACACAGGCTGAGGGAGTTGGCATTGTTCAGCCTGGGGAAGAAAAGGCTCTGGCAGACCTTATTGTGGCCTTTCAGTACCTGAAGGGGCATACAGAAAAGCTGGGAGGAACGTTTTATAAGAGCTTGTGGTGACAGAACAAGGGGCAATAGTTTGAAAGTACAGCAGGGTAGGTTTAGATGAGACATTAAGAAGGTCTTTACTATGAGGGTGGTGAGAATGGGTTGTTCGGAGAGACTGTGGATGCCTCATCCCTGGAAGTGTTAAAAACCAGGCTGGATGAGGCTTTGTGTCACCTGCTGTAGCAGCAGGTGTCCCTGCCCATGGCAATAGGGTTTGAACTAGGTTATCTTTAAGGTCCCTTCCAACTCAAGCTGCTCTATGATAACAGATCTTAAGCAGGGCTTAGCTTTCACCCAGATAAGAGGAGGATATTTCTCCCCTCTTCTATTAAAAATCTTTTCAGTTGTTCTGCATACTTTTGGTTTTGTACATACCTGTGATTTTATGGGTATATTGGCTGAGTACCCTAAAGATGAGGTTATGTGCTTGTAAAACCAAGAAACTTGTTGCTGCACTCAAAACTTTGCTAGTACATAGAATCTCTTAAAATTGTGCAATACCAAAAGTCTCTGAAGCATAACATGAAATCAGTTCCTATCAGGGAAGTGGATATGCATACCACAGCAGTGCACAACATACAACATGACCCACGGTCACCTGGCATTCCTTCATGCCTAAGCTACCTCACCTGCAATAAGGGACGTGGGAGTAGGAGGCATCAGAGAATCATAGAATGGTTTAGGTTGGAAGAGACCTTAAAGCTCATCCAGTTCCAACCCCCCTGTGCCACAGGCAGGGACACTTCCCATTAGATGAGGACGCTCAAGACCTCAACCAGCCTGGCCTTGAACACCACCAGGGAGGGAGCAGACACAACCTCCCTGGGCAACCTGTGCCAGTGTCTCACCACCCTCACTTTGAAGAATTTCCTCCTAACATCCCTTTCAAATCTCCCCTCTGCCAGTTTGAACCCATTCCCCCTTGTTCTGTCATTACAAGACCTTGTGAACAGTCCCTCCCCAGCCCTCCTGTATCCCCCCTCAGATACTGGAAGGTTGCTATAAGGTCCCCTCGAAGCCTTCTCTTCTCCAGGCTGAAAAGCCTCAACTCCTTCAGCCTGTCCTCATAGCAGAGGTG
>VWZI01011717.1:134820-210651 GCA_013396835.1 Psilopogon haemacephalus | reverse complement strand
AAGGGGCAGAATCCCCTCCCTTGCCCTGCTGGTAATGCCTCTCTTGCTGCAGCCCAGCACACAGTTGCTGTCTGAGCTGGGTGTGCACACTGCAGGCTCATGTTGAGCTTCTCATCCACCCAGACCCCCAGGTCCTGTTCCTCGGAGCTGTTCTCAGCCACTCACCACCCAGCCTGGATTTTTGCTTGGGATTGCAGCGACCCAGGTGCAGGACCTTACACTTGGCCTTGTTAAATTTCATGAGGTTGGGCTGGGCCCACCTCTCCAGCCTGTCGAGGTCCCTCTGGATGGATCCTGCCCTCTGGCAGTCTCCTGTGCCACACAGCTTGGTGCCAGCTGCAAACCTGTTGAGGGTGCACTGATTCCTCTGTCCATGGCACTGACAGAGATGTTAAACAGCACTGGTCCCAGCACTGACCCCTGAGGGATGCCACTTGGCACTGGTCTCCAGGTGGACATTGTGCTGTTGATCACCACTCTCTGCGTGCCACCATCCATCCCTCATTTTCCCTGGCTGCCTCTCTTTACCCAGAGAAGGAGATGAGACTTCCCTCTGTGTGACAGATCTGCAAGCTGAATGTGTACTGGGATAATGCATGCAACCAGAGCCTGTCATTACCTTCTCAGATAATCAGAAGATATCATGAGAAATAGGCATGTCTGCATGGCTGCAGTATGGCCAGGACTAGAATCATTAAGACTGGAAAAGACTTTAAGATCCTCAATCTAACCCTACCGTGGCCACTAAACCATGTCCTGAGGTGTCACATCTACATGTTTTTGAGCACCTGTAGGGACGGTGACTCCACCACCTCCTTGGGCAGCCTGTTCCAATGCCTGACCACTCTTGCAATAAAGACATTATTCCTAATATCCAATCTAAACATCCCCTGGCACAACTTGAGGCTATAAATATGTAGCGGTATTCACAAAATCACAGGATGGCAGGTGGCAATCTAGGGATCTGCAGACCCCTAGGCATGGCAGCTACTCATCACTATCTGCTTATCTGCCTACTCTCACCTTGTGGTGAAAGAGATCTGACTGAGGGATGATCAGTTGGCCACATTCTTCAGAACTGAAACCAGACAACAATGCATGGCAACACGTGCAATTTCACAGACTGCTCACAGAGTAACATCAGCTGTAAGGTACTGGATTTGTTCAATCATGAAGACTTGGTATCTTCAGTTCAACAGGGAGAACAGAAGTCTCCCTCCTTGTCTACACAGGTGATGTTGGATTTTCACCATACATCAAGTAAGTCAATATTCCTGCTCAGATAAATGTTTAAAATGTAACTACTATTGTCTTAGGTCATTGCTTGTGTTTGGAAGGAATAACACTGGTGAATAAGACAGCTTTTGTTTGTAATCTGCTTTCTAAGGCATCTTGACAGTATTAGCTTGCATTTTGTATGAAAGCATCGGGACTGAGGCAGGAGCCACGCCTGTATTGGTTAGGGGCTGGGTAAGTAGGCATACCTCCAAGTGCTCAGGATGTGGCCTTTATCTCTGTTCTCTTGGAAATGATTGATGAGGGCAGACCTCGTTGCTCTCTACAACTACCTGAAGGGAGGTCAGAGCAAGAAGGGGGCAGCCTATTCTTGGTGGCAAGCAACAGGACTAGAGGAAATGGTTACAAGCTACACCAGGGGAGGTTTAGGATGGACCTTAGGAAGCTCACGCTGCTCTCTCTGTTGCTGGCCTTGCACTGCTCTCAATAACCAGGTTAGCTCAGTGAAGATGAGCTAAAATTAAGAGCTCTAATGAGGATGTCCTGAGGTGGATCTTTTTGTTCTCGTACTGCTATTTACAGCTGTGATAAAAATCAGTTACATATTTATTCCTAGCAATAAGATCTTAAAATGCACCTTGTGTTTGGCAGGCTTGGATCAATCTTCTTTTCTGCATATCTCCCGAGGCTATGTTCTGGGCAATCTGCCTAGTAACAGCTTCCATTAGCGTTGCTTCATTGTGAAGCAGAATTTTGGCTGGAGAGGTCAATTCTTTTTGTGGGAAAATGTCATCCATCATCATTATTTTAGCCCCCTAGTAATGGGGGCCAGAGTTCTTCCTTCAGCTTCAATGTTACCTTCCTTCATGCTTTACAGGAACAGCATTTCAATCGATTTCCTGTCTACTCTAAAACCTCACTTTGCTTCTCTTTTCCTGAAGTTTGAAATTTTCTAATTCCAGCAACGGTAACAAACCCAGGTATTTCAAATCTTACCATTCTTCACTGTTTATATGGTCAAAATAATAAACAAAAAAACCCCCCAAACCCTCTTTCTTCCTAGTTACTGTGCCGTATCCCAGAAAAAGCCAAAGAAATGCTCAGCTCCTTTAAATGTTTATTCTTCTTTAATCTCTATCACGCTTGAAAAAATGGAGAACGAAAAGTGTTAATTTCCTTGAAACACTGAAAAATCACACCACAAACTCCAAGGGAACTACTGACTATCTGGAAGAAAATAAATCGAGAGAAATATTTTATCAGCAGAGAAAACAAAAGAAGACAGTTTCTACACCCCGCACTTTGTGGCACTACTTGGCTGTATTGGTAATCAAAAAGCCATCTAGACAGCTTCAGCTGAAGCAGTAGCCACAAGCATCTATTTCTCTGAGACTGCAGCGAACAGGTTTTATCTCATTTTCTATCTTCCTCTCTGGCAAGGTCTGATTAATCCCAATTTCCTATACGATTAGAAATAGCAGGCTGCACTTTCTCAACAGGACTGCTGAACGGTAATTACGAGGCGCCTCTACAGAGTGCCTAAGACATTAACACCAAGATGATGCAACACAAAGCCGACAAATTCTAGTGCATGGCACTAGAATCTGTTGCTTCTGCAGACAATTTTAATAACTAGTCCAACCCGAATATTACGGTGTGGTGCGTTGTTACTTTTTGCTGGCTTTAGAGATAAAAGTAATTCAATTTTGTCTTTGTGTGATGCTTTACCAGCTGCCTGGATTTTTTTTTTCCCCCAGTAACTTTATGATAATATGCTAATCAGGAGCCACGGTGATGCTCTGTTAAGGAGACAAAAAAGTCTGAGTCAGATCCCTCTGCTAATTCTGACAGCAAAGGTACAAAAATTCATGTCCCTGCCATCCTGGCTGGAACGACAGGCTTCTTTGTTAGCAGATCTTGAATTTGCGGTACAGTTGTGGCTAGTGCATGCTCACAGTTCCTTTAGCACATGAAAATCTCCTGTTGCAATAAGCGGATGAATGCTCCGTGTCGCCGGAGTCTCACACTAATGCTAAGCGTGAGACCAACGTGGAATGCTGCATGTCCTCAGCATTGGGTTAGGAAAACGAAAGAGAACTTTCAAGGTAGAAAAAGGATGTATCAATTCTTAGCTGAAATGGGCTGGACTTGATGTCATCTCAGAGGTCATTTCCAGCCTCAATGATGCTGTGAATTTCCAGGGGCAGGAGAGGATTTTGAGAGCAGTTGGCCTGGATGTTTTGATCATACAGCTGAGAAAAGATGTGAATCAAATTGAGAGGCTCCATTTACCCCACTGCCTGAGGATATCTTCCTGGTAGCAGAGCACATCAAAAGGAATGTGTTCGAGGTGCAACACTTCCCTCAAGCATCTTGCTTTCATAGGGATTAAAGAAGTACATTGCAATCTTTAATCTGTGGTAGGGAAGTAGTGACTTCCAGCTATTCCTAAAAGAGGGAGAAAATAGGTAAAGGTGAAAATAAGAATTCTGTAAGAGCCCTTAATTGCTTAAGTGGCAAGTGCTTCTGGAGGGCATCCTTATGCCCTCATGTAACACCAGATATATAAGGGGAGGTTTAGATTTGATACAAGGAAATGTGGATGTGGCGAATATTAGGAAAATTTTCTTTATGGAAAGAGTGGTCAGGAACTGGCACAGATTTCCCAGAGAGGTGGTAGAGTCCCCATCGCTGGAGATGTGTGAAGAGCATGTGGACATGGCCCTTCGGGACACGGCGTAACAGCCATAGCGGTCTTAGGCTGACCGATGGACTCAAACACCTTAGAGGCCATTTCCAGCAGAAACAACTCTGATTCCGTGCTTGCCTTGCAGCCTCACTGATTTGCCCACTGAGTCATTCTTTGTGAACGCTTGCAGAGTTGTTTTTTATAATTCTGTTTTCTGTTCTGGTTCTATGTGCTATTTTCCTAAGGTTGCTACACGTTATTTCTATTCCAGCTCCTCCCATTCACTTACCAGTTTCACTAATAATTTACTTCCTTCTTAAGATCATTAATAAAGATGGGTCAGAAGTGCAATCTCTGTGGCATAATAATACATTGTTTGGGTGTACTGATAATTCAGAGGGTGGAGTATTAATGATTGGCTACTTAAATTTGGAACTCTACTTCTCCTAGTCATAAAGGGACACTTCATTCCAGTACAAATATATTATTATTTATGCAATAGTAAGAATAACTCCATTTGCATACTTATAATAGCATCTTCTGCCCGAGGAACTGCAATGATTACAAATCCACTGTTATAATCACTTTGCATATGTAAGGAAAAAGGAAAAAAAAGCAAAGCCCTTAGCCTTAGCTCAATGTCAGTAAGACAGTGGAAGAGTTGTGAAGGAAACGCAGATCTTTTCCCTGGCAGGAAAACCCAGCTCGAGGTTTACATAATTGTTGAAAAGGGATGCTAGGAAATCAGCAGATGGCAAGAAAGAGGCAGTGTAGGTATGGGGTCCTACTTACTCCTGAGATGTGGAGAAAGCGTTCCCATCTCTTAGTGTCTGAAAGCCTGACCCTGTCTGGACTTGTTGGATCTATGTTGTGCATTCTTGGATGTTATCATCTTCAAAGCCTTTCTATCTCTCTAGGACTGCTCCTTTTCTCAGCAGATAATTTTGGGAAAATTAACTCATTGATTTTTTTCTCTCTTACAAAGCTTGTAGAAGCTGCATATGAAAGTAGCCTAGTAAGAATTAACTTACCAGTTAAATACTAAGAAGTCACTTCCATTTTCTTTTGGTTACGGCACAAATTTGGATCTTGTTATCACTTTTTCAGGACCAAATCCACAGTGATGTGTGCTGTCTTCTACTGCTGCGACTGGCTCAGCTAAAGGAGTCATCAGAGACTTGGAACAATTGCAATGGTCTCTCCAGTTACAGAGCCCGTGAAGCAGCATGCCCAAGAATTCAGAGATTTCCCACTCTTCTGAAGTCCCCAACCAGCCACACAGACCAGTGAACTAGCAGAAACAGATCTGTGTCCCCTTTACCTGCAGGCTCCTACGATCTGACAATAAACAAATGCATTTCTGCATTTATAAATAGATCTATAGGCAGCAAAACAGTAAGTGTCCAGTGCCACTGGTGTATGTAGTATTGCAGCTCTACTGCTCATCGCTGCTCTTCTGAAAGGTGTCTGTTAACATGGCTGATGTGCATTACTGTGCTATGGCCACCCACTCCTTGAAATACTCTAATAATGCAGTCAACAGCAGGAACATGCTGTAATAACTTTAGGCCCTGGTTTGGTATTGTGAGCATCTTTCACAAATCCACATTATTAAGTGTACTACTTTAAGCTGCCCAAGTAAAACTACTTTTACTCCTTTGGATAGTCTGGAGTACTTTCTCAAAAGCCTAACAACAGCAAAGTCTTAAGCCAGCCATTTAGGAGGAAAGATGCCAAGGACAGATGTTAAGCGAAGCCAAGTTTCAGATTTCTTAAACTGGGACCCATTCACAGGTGATGCCACTCTACCCAAACTCTTTATCTTCCTTAAAAAGTGAAGTGCAGACTCTCAACACTTTCTAAGGGAGAGGTGAAAACAGATTTCTCTGGCCAAGCTTAAGCTGGTCACAAAGAAACCACAGGAAGTCTATGGGATATAGAGAGGAATGCTATGCACAAACTAGCAGCTTTCTCAGGCAGCTTTCAGAGGACTGTCCCCGTACAAGTGTGTCTTCTCTGAACTCCATCCGTATCCAGCTGCACCAGAATGTGGGCAGAAAAGACAGTAGCTTGTACCTATATGATTGTCCTTTACTAACCACTCCTGCCAAAGCTTTATTCACAGAAGTAGTAGTCAGTATTATCTACAGTTTTACAGGTCAAAACTCAGATTTAACATTTCACTGACCAATTGGTCAGCAGCCAGTGTAAGGTGTTTGATAGGGTTTACTGCAGTTAATGTGCATTATCTGACATTTAATAAATCTCTAAAAATGCACTGACACAAAATGTACTGCAGTAAACACAACAACTGTATCATGCCTAGCTCCTGGAGACATTAAAAAAAATGTGTGGACATGGCAGTTCAAAACATGGTTTAATGGCCATGGTGAGCTTAGGTTGATGGTTGGTCTCCATGATCTCAGAGGTCTTTTACAACCATAACAGTTCTATGGTTCTATAAGGTGAACAGTCAAAATGAAATTTCTGGCAGATATGTTAAAAAAAACCAAAAACCAAACAACAAAAGTTCTTTCTGTTCTTTTCACAAGGACAACCAACGGCATGATGCGAAGATGCAGACCTGCACAGTGTGCCACTCAACTGGAAAAGGACAGGCGTTGAGAAATCATGTATTTCCAGCTCACATGAGTCTGTAACTCAGTTTGGCCATCTATGAAGTAAGCTGCTGAACAGCACTGGCTGGATCTGATGAAATCAGTATGTACAGCAGGGTATTATCCTCCTACTGTCCTAGCATCACAGATTTCCTGTATGGCCATCACAGATCCTCCTACTAAACTGTCCTAGCATCACAGATTTCCTGTATGGCCTCATGCATACATTGTAATGGCCAAATAACAGAACACGACACATCAGAACTTCAGTTCAAAAGCTATTCATGGCAGATAATTAATTATCTAGTCTGCAGGTGAGCAATCACCTCAGTTTGTTGTACTCAGAGACAGTCTATAAAGGCTGACACTGTAATAAGTCTGCAATTGCCACCATTTGAAGTGGCAATATACTTTTCCTCAAAGCTTCATATGACTGCCAAAGAAATCCTCAAGTGAGAAAATCCTTATCTAGAGATCAGCTCCAGAGACCCCAATATATTTTGGGCACCCTGTATTACTTAAGGTATGCCACTCACTTTTCCATGCCTTGGTTTTCCAGCATAAGATCTGAATAATAATTCTCAGTCTTGCATAGGTGCTGAAAACGAAATTCCCGGAGATCTTCAAGGCCTTCTATGTGCTGGGAATACAGAGGAGGCACCTGAAAATGTAAAAGCACTGACAGGTGCCTAGTTTGAGCTAGAACAGAAGTAAATCTGTTCAGCAATTTTCCTTTCCAGCTCCTCTCTCCCAAGTGCCTCCCTTTGTGCAGTTAACAGCCTGCTTTTGCAGGCAGCATCTGCTTCTAGCTGCGGTAATGTTCACAGTTTATGGCTAGCACCAAAGACTGGTGTGCAGACCAAGGCCACTGTTAAATCTTGTGTTCTGCCTTGGGAGCACAGAGCAAAAGGCAGCACCTGCAAGGAGAAGTGGACAGGACAGGTGTTCCTAAACTGACCAGTGAGGTACTCAAGTCCATATATGCCATATTGGTGTAAAGCCAAGAGATCATGAGAGTCAAGTTCCCTTCTTCAATCACCAGTGTCTAAAGAGAACTCTTTTCATTCTGCCCTCAATCTCAATCCATGTCCAGAATCCAGCTCCTGAATCCAGTTCCTGTCTGCCACTTGGCACTTCCCCAGTGCCTGCCCACAGCATCAGTGGTGATGGTGATGTAATTGCCACTAGGGGTTTGGGGTTCCAGATCAGTTTTATATACATATTTAACATTACTATTTTCATTATAGTAGCATTCTTTTCCAGTCCATAAGTTTCCCTCTCTTAATCCCTTTCTTTCCTCTTTAGGGAAGAGAGAGAGGTTAATAGAGAGTGTTTGTCACTAGTTTAGTCACCAGCCCCACCACAGCACTTACAGGAGCAATTCATCATTGAGATACACAGGCTGTCTTGTTACTTCCGAGGGGAAGAAGTTAACATTTGGAAAATGGATGGTCAGATAAATTAAAGCCACCTATTTTTTAACTTAACACCATATTGCAGATCATTCAGAGAGAAAAATAAATGTATTCATGAAGGCAGAAAGCTGGTAACACATTACAGAGCAGGTGACAGGATGAGTAGTGGTAGGGTTTGTGGAAGGAAGTAGTTTAGAAAGAATTCACTTTGACTGAATGCAAGTTAAGCAAGAATGCAGACATTCCCTCAAGTTAGCAGAAAGACATGTCCAGAGACCTTCAGCTTGGCTGCAGTCTGAGAAGACCAGGGGATCAGCTAGCCTATGCTGGCTGCAGAAGGAACATGGACCACTAGCTGTGTTTGACTTTGTCACTAGCTGTGTTTGACTTTGTCAGATTGGATGTTAGGAAGGAGTTCTTCACCATGAAGGTGGTGAGACACTGGAATAGGTTGCCCAGGGAGGTGGTAGAAGAGGTGGGGCTCTCAGCAACCTGATCTAGTGTGAGGTGTCCCAGCCCAAGGCAGGGGGTTGGAACCAGATGATATCTGAGGTCACTTCCAGCCCTGACAATCCTATGATTCTACAACTACTTTTCAGATTACTCAGAGCAGGTAAAATTGAACCTACTCATTTTGAATTTTTTTTCAATAGTAGCCAAAACCCCTAATGCTAGCAGCTATCTCAGACCGTAACAATGAACAGATCAGAAACTACATCACCACATGTATGAAGATGTGTCCTTATTATAAAAGTAGCATGATTAGCCCTGTCTTCTCCACAGCTCTCTCTTGTACAACTGCTGACTGTTACTTGGCAAATTGACCAAATCTTGCTTGATAGAGTTTAAGCATTAGTACAGACCAGTATTCCTTAAGTAGCAAAGCAGAAAGACAAAAACAAATTTTAAAAAGCAGAGAATAGAAGAAACAGATTTGTACAAGGGATAAGAAGATGCATCAGAAACAGTTCCTCTAATATCCCAGGAAGCAGACGCTGTGAAGAAACAAATCTGACTGAAGGAAAGTTTTTAAAGATTATCCAAATACATAACATATTTTATTTTTGCTGAAGAACACTGTCTGGAGGACTGTTTATTTTTTCTATGATTATGTACTGCTTTGAAGCTGACTGGAATATTTTAATGAGACAGATTGTAGGCTGTGAAAAACAAATGCTGGTGATGTCTACTGCACTCATACGTTTGCTGAGATCTATGAAAGCACGGACACAAATATAGGTAAGAGAGTCTCATGGTCTGCAGAGTCTGTTGGTGCCTCTCTCCCTGGCTTCCAGATGCATCTGTGTGACCCAACTAATCAATTCTGCTTCTAACCTCCTCCGGCTGATCCTTCCACCTCACCTTGCAGTAAGGCAGATTCTGGGATAAGGAAGGGGAGTGGAAGGAAGGTGGAAGAGTGGTTGGAAGCCTCTCCTGGGCACTCTGATTTCTGGGAGGGGTATTCTGTTTCTGTATTACTTTTAACTTGTCTGTCTACAGCTATAAATACTTGTAACATATTGTAAGTATCTGCTTGTATATTGTGCTAAGCTTTGAATCTAAAGCTTCATTCCTTAACTTCCAGCCGGCTGAGTCCAGGCTGGGTGAATTCATTGGAGGGGCAGGGGGAGGTAACTCCCAAACCATTGCAGAGTATTACAGCCTTTCTTTCTCCAATCCTTATTCTCTCTCCACTGTTTTTCAGAGGTCTACGCTGTCTTCTTTCTCTCGTTTATTCTGGTTTTGCCAGGATTCTATACGGTATCCCCATTTCTTGCCCCAGCTACGGAAATTAAATAGCAATTCTTCACAGCCTTATTGATTTCCTAGAACAGGACAACTTTCTTTTCCATGCACCCCATCAAAATTCCTGCAAACAAAAGAACCAGTGGTTGTGCCCTTACACAGGTATAGAGCAGGATTAATGCAATTTGTGCTGTCTCTTTTTAATTTTTTCTAGATTTAGATTCTGGTGTAACATGAATGCTCTAGCATGACAAAACATGAAACCCATCACAAAAATCCATGCACACAAGCAGTAAGGCAACACAGGAAAAATATCATCTCACTTATCTTGGCTGAGTTACAATTGCTCTATACTTCACAGAGAAACAAATGCACCTCCACAGAACCATCCATTACATTCTGAACTGGGTGCCTTGACCGAACTTCCCTCTTGAAATGCCTCCCTTCCTTGACTGACGAATGACATTCCATCACTAGATTAGTTGAGATGCTTAAATTCTAGATGAATACAGTTAAGATGAAGGGAAACGTCACTGCTCTCCACAACTACCTGGAAGGACCTTGTAGACTTTGGTGCTGGTCTCTTCTCACAAGAAATTAGTGACAGAACAAGAAGAAATACCCTCAAACTGCAAGAGGGTAGGTTTAGACTGGACATTAGAAAACATTTTTTCACAGAAAGAGTGGTCACATATTGGAACAGGCTGCCCTAGGAGGTGGTGGAGTCACCATCCTGGGCAGTGTTTAAATGTTGTTCAGATGCAGTGCTTGGACATATGGTTAGGGCTAAACTTTGAAGAATCGGGTCAACGGTTGTACTTGATGATCCCGGGGGTGTTATCCAACCTGAGTGATTTTAGGAAGATAAATTTCAACAAAGACCAATGTAGGTAATATTATTACTAAGTCATCTACAGCAAGCTAAAAATGAGTAAGCCATACATCTGTATGACATACGTGCAAGTGCCCGTTGCACTGGTTTTACTGCTGTGTTAACGATCTTGAAACTGCGAGAGGCATCAGACCCATACCGCTATAAAGAACTGAGTAACGACTCCTTACAGTCGGAATGCAAACGGAGCGGCTGCGCTCTTCTTAGTGCATCTACATTACTAAAATTTTAACCCCCAAGAAGAAAGGGACAGCTCGAAGAGCTGCTTTCTGCAGCCCTGGACACAGTGAGGAGACCATTGAGTCCCGCTGCTCTGTTACAGCTAAAGGAAGCCTCACAAAACAACCAGCTATTGATTAAAGAACAAATATTTGCAGGCACATCTTCACTAAGTGCCTTTCTGTCCTCTGCACTCCGCAGTCAAGAAGTGAAGCCGAGCAGCTCCCATTTGCCTTTCCTTGCCCGACAGGAGCCGTGCCGGAACATCTCAGGGCGACCGAGCCACGCACTGCTCCGGATGGCTCCGACCGGCGCTCCGGCGGCCGCTCCCGCACCGCGCAGAGACCAGCGCTGCCGCGACGAGTCAGGCCGCCGGGTAAAACCTCTCACCGGCGCCGAGGGACGTCCTTCCCACGCTCCCGTCACTCCAGCGGGGCAGCGAGGCACCGTCCTCCTACCGCACAGCAGCGCAACCGCGCTCTGCCGTCTCTTTCGGGAGGAACTGCGAGACCCCAGAGCCTCCTCAACGGATGGTGCAAGCGACGACCCCTTCGCCGCTCTACCCTCCCCAGCGCTCCGCCAGCGCCGGAAGCGCCACGAAACACGGCAGCAACGGGGCGGGGAAAGGCCGCGGCTGGGACGCGTAACACTGCCGCCACAAGCCGCCTCCAATAGACTGCCGCCGCCGCTGCGCTTCCCTGCTCCAGCCAATCAGCGCTTGCTTCCTGCCCGGCTCCCTGAGCGCTCTGACCAATGGCAGGCGGGATCTTTGGGCGGCGGCGCTGTTCAAACGGAGCGCGCCCTGGAGCTGTCGCGGCCGCAGCAGCGAGCTGGGGGCTAACGGTGAGTGTGGCCGGGTCGGAAGCGAGGTGGTGCCGCTCGTCTAGCCGAGGGGCTGCTGGGTGGCGGGGGAAGGTACCCGCGAGCGCCGGCCCAGCTGCGGCGCAGGAGTCCGCGGGGCTCGCGTTCCGCTCCCGCGCACGGGAGGCCCCTTCGGCTCTCCGGCGCCCTGAGGGAGGGCTGCGGCCTGCCTCTCGGTGGAGAACGAGGTCTGCGGCCGCGCTGGGTGCTGCCTCTGCGGGTGAGGAAGCGGGGCGGCTGTTTGTTTCTTCACGACCTGTTCCCACCTCCTTCCTCTGCTCGGCACTTGTTTGTTTTGGTTTTGTTTTTTTTAATGACCTAAATTATAGAAGCAGAGAGTCCTTTCGGTTGGAAAAGACTTCTAAGGCCATGAAATCCAACCGTAGTTTAGCTCTGTCAAGGCTGGTGGCAAACCATGTCCCATCTTTGGAGTGTCTTCAGGTGTGGGGATTCAACTATCTTCTTGTGGATCCTATCTAAGTGCTTGAGAATCCTTCTGATACCAACCTAAACTTCTCCTGGTGCTATTTGAGGCCATTTCCACTTGTCAGTAAGGAGAAGCGAAAAACACCCACCTGGCTCCAATCTCCTTTCAGATATTGTAGAGAATGAGGTCCCTTGTAATTAAACGAAAAAGTCTGGGTGATCCATCTGCCTGTGGACTTGGCAATGTACACAGAGATGTGACTGAGCGGTGACATCGATCCCTTCTACACGGAATGTCCCTGCCTAGAGACAGATGTAAAGCGGAACTCTGCTTGATGTTAATTTACGCAAAGTGTTTTGGAGACAGGAAGGAGCATGTGGACAGAGGGAAAACTTTGGAAAATGTGCTCGATGAGCTCTGGCTACTGCCGGTGATACCTGAAATGATACCCTGAGTGTAACTCCACTTTCTGTCGTGTCTTGGTTTGGATCCTTAAGCTTTTAGACCTTAGAACTGCGTCTCAGTGATTTTGTGGTGCTCTGTTCTGTGCTGCCTCATGGTATCCCTAGCCCTGTTAATACAGCCCCTGGCTTCTTAAAGCCACAGTGCATCACTTGCTGCTCTGCTTTAGACTGTTATTGGCAAGCCTTATTTTGTATCTTTAAGTCCAATCTTTTTGTAGCTAGTACTGGATTTTTTAATTACTATTATTGCTGAGAATTGTAAATGATCTTTGATAATGTTGTATGCTTTTGTTTTCCCTTTGAGAAAATTCTGATTTACGCTTTAGGACTTGTAAACACCACTGAGCAATGATGCACGTGTATATGCATCTTAAACTTTTGGTAGAAACTTCAAAACCACCGCATTCCTACATATTTTAGGAGGTAGTGGCTAGATAAAGGGGAGACTTCTACTAGTGGCTGCAATAGGGAATAAGTTAGAAGCTACCAAGACTGTGTAAGTAAAAGGCTAGTAACGACGTAAACCAGTCTTGTAATCAGGTTGTTGCATGGCACATGAAGGGAACTGAAGTGGGAGAGGTTTTGGAGTGCTTTGCCACTCCAACTGAGCGACTGCTTATGTTACTGGAGTGTAATAGAGTAAATGGCTAGCCTATAATCACAGTACTGAAGTTAGGGTTAACTATACTGCTTTGGCCTCCTATCCTATGGTATAAAGCTGTTCCCTTTCAATTTAAAAAATACGTGCCTTTTTAGCAAATTTGTCCTCCAAGGATAGCCAGCAAATTGATGATGCTTACTTAGCCTTTGCTAGAAATTTCCATTAAACAGAAGGCTATAAGAAGACACCAAGACCTAAAGAAACAAGAACCTATTGTCAGTAGGTAAAAGTTTATTGCCAAATGGTGAGGATGTAATGCTGCTGCAATATATGTTCCTAATGAGCGAACTTTACTCGTTAACAGATCCCTGTAATACTAAAACACCTACCTTCTTGAGCTGAGAAGCCCCTTCCCTACCAGAGCCAATGGTGTCCTGGCCTGTGTCAGGAATAACGTGGCCAGCGGGACAGGAGAGGTTATCCTTCCCCTGTACTTTTCACATTCTGAATACTGTCCAGTTCTGGTTCCCTCAATTGAAGAGAGAGCTGAGGTACTGGAATGTGCCCAGAGAAGGATGATGAAGCTCCTCAGGGGCTTGGAGCACAAGCCCTACGAGGAGAGGCTGAGGGAACAGGGCTTGTCTAGCATGGAGAAGAGGAGGCTCAGAGGTGAACTCATTTCTGTCTTCAACTACCTAAAGGGAGGTTGTAGCCAGGTGGGAGTTAGTAGCTTCTCCTAGGCAACCAGCAACAGAACAAGGGGACACAGTCTCAAGTTGTACCAGGGGAGGTATAGGCTGGATGTTAGGAAGAAGTTTTTCTTGGAGAGTGATTTGCCATTGGAATGGGGTGCCTGGGGAGGTGATGGAGTCACTGTCCCTGGAGGTGTTCAAGAAAGGACTGGATGGGGTACTATGGCCTAGTTGATTGGATAGGGCTGGGTTGGACTGGGTGAGCTTGGAGGTTTCTTCCAGCCTGGTTGCTTCTGTTCAGTTCAGACCAACTGTCTCAAGAGCATGTACTATCAGTTTTGTAGGTGGTGATTGATTGAAGGGAATAAACTGTAAACTACCTACCTTCTGCTGTACCACCTTCGGAATGCTGGTTGTTAACTGGATAATGACAGATAATGCAATGTGTTTCTGAAGCGGGTTGTATGTTGTTGGCTCAGGTTTCTGTTCCTGTGCTTACTTGGCTTGAACCAGGGTGACAAGATCTTGAGAGCAGGAAATGTTAAGTACTTAAATGTTGAAGTAATATGTCCTGATGTTCAGGAAGGGTCTGGATGTGTTCCTGTGTGACCTTCCATAGGTGAATCTGCCTTAGCAGGCAGGTTGGATTTCTAGAGGTTTCTCTCAGCCCCCACCATGTTGTGGTCCTGTGAAGGGTCTTTGGGTAGTACTGAACTGAGCAATATTGATATAACTATACTTGAAGGTAGCTATGCTTCCTCTAATTGACAGATTTTTCTGTACTACATACAAGCCATATTTGCTTAAATGATGACCACTGTTAAATGAAGAACTGAATATATCAACAAAGTGAACGTTCAATTACTGTAGAAGATGGCAGCTACTGTTAGTTTCCCCCACTTGTTTGTGTGATGCTCCTGATTAGGAGGGTTGGGGGATGATGATGAAAATGTGTTAGAAAACATATGCATAGGTAAAGTTCCTGGCTGGGAGGGATAGATGGCATAGGTAGATAGGTACTCCGCACAGAGTAGAGGACTTAGCTCAGAGTTCTTCAGTGTAGTTTATTTACAGGAGTAGATGCTTTATTCAGGCCACAGGAACAGAGCTGAAGTAGTACTAAAGGTATTTGTCATAACAGTGTGAGGATGTAAGGAAATACAGTTGTAAGATTAGTGCCAATTTCTTTTACTGGGCTCATCAATTTACTTGGAGGAAAAAAGCCCACCAATCTGTTGGATACTTACTTAGTTTTTGCAGGTCTCTGCATCCAAGGACACAATATTAAGGAAGTGTAAATATCTGTAGATTCCAGGGATAGGAAGATTTTTTTTTTTTTTTGTTTTTTGTTGTTTTTTTTTTAAAGAATTGAAGTGTTTTCATACTTACTCAGAAGTTTGTGTTTGAGGGAAAAACTGAATCTGGCTCCATTCAGATGCAGAAACTGGAAAAATGTAATACAGTAAATCCAGTATTTCAAGGTTGGATGCTATGATTTCTCTTTATCTACAAATATTTTGGGATACTAGACATGAAATCCTATGGTTAACCTGTACTGCTGCTTCATCCACTTGTAACATACTACTCTTCTCTCACTGTCCCTTGATGCTTATTTCATGAGTCTGTATAAGGAGTTAAGTTACTCTATTACTTTTTTTAGATGTAGTTTATCTTCCTTATCTCTGTATGTATAACCCAGTTCCCTTGTTCTCTGTTTGTAACCTCCTTTTTTGTATGGATTTCTAGACTTGGATGTGCTGCAGTGTAGCTGCTTAGTTCCTATTGAGTGTCCTCCTACCAGCCTGTGGCTGTTTAAGGTCTTTGCTGTTCTGTCATATGTTTGAATGTGCTTTCTTTAAAAGTAATAATGCAGCAGATTAAGCCAAAATGAGGCTCTGAATACCTGCTTATGTTTTAACTTTGGCATGAGTAGAAAGATCAGTTGCAAATCATAACAATACACAGGTGCACGTGCCCTTAGTGTACTTTTAAAATCTGTAAATGTCATAACAAGTCAACAGATTTGGAAATGTTTGCCCTCAGTCCAGAAGTAATTTCTGTGCTTTTTTTCTTTTTTTTAACTAAGGATAGTTTTATTGGTTTAATGAAAACTGTATTTCAGGGATGTCATGAAGACTAGGCAAGTTCAGCGAATGTACTGATACTCACTTTTCAACCTCTAACTATTCAATTTTTTGATACAGAGGAAGTTTTTTCAAAATGGAGAGCTACATGTCTGGCCTTCATTGGATTCTTGACATCATCTGAGAAGCCTGACCCTCATCCACATTGTTATTGATAAGGCATTTGCATTCTTTCAGAGAGGTTTTCTCCATATAGTACACATTGAACCCTGAACAGTTCAGCAGCACACCAGAAAGTAAGTTGAGTATTGATGACAATTTAGATCACATTTAAGCAGGAAATGTTTTTGTGCTTTAATACAGTAGACTCAATAGTTATAAGGCAACATATCCCACCCCACATTTTATTTAAGTACTGTGTGTACTTGATTGGAAAGGGCTACTGGACTAGTATTTGGGCATATCTGACTGGTCCCTTTGCTCCTTTAAGTAGGTTTCTGTTAGGAAGTTCTTTTGCTTAGCTATGTTGATGAAGACCAATAGAATACTTTTGTTCTGTAAATTGGTTGAGTTTGGAGCTGCAAAATGAGAGGGTTTCCCAGGGTAATTCCAGTTAGGGTGAACTGGGTTCTTGGCATCGCTGGATTTTATCCTTTTGTCTACAGATGGAGGAGGAAGACCTAAGTGAAAGAGGATTGCCACAAATTGCTTCAATCATGAGTAGAGTTAGAGACTTGAGAAACAAATACAGACATGAAGACAATGTGACAGATGAGCTTAACTGTACCAAAATCTCAGCTGATACAACGGGTATGTGTTTTTATTAGTTGTCACTTATGCAACAGATCTTAATCTAGATTGAACGAAAGAACCTGTCATTGAAAGACTTCAAGGTTTAGCGTTTATTCAGTATTAATGACCACAAAATACATTTTATCTGTTCTTATTCTTCCATCAGTTGTGTTCTAATTGTGTGAAAAATAAATCCGTGTCTTACATGAAGCTTATAAAAAGTATTTTATTTTGTTCATGTTTGCTTGCTGCAGTTATAATCAAGCTCCTTTGTTTTCTTTTCTGTAAGACAACTCTGGAACTGTTAATCAAATCATGATGACAACAAATAACCCAGAAGATTGGCTGTGTTTTTTGCTTAAACTGGAGAAAAAGGGTATTCCTCAGATGGATGTTAGCCTGCTGAATAGACTCATTGGGCGTTACAGTCAAGCAGTGACTGCACTACCTGCAGAGAAGCATAGTCAGGATGAGAACTATGCTCGCATCCTTGTGAGATTTGCTGAGTTGAAAGTGTAAGTACATATTTTCAGTTCAAGAACTCGAACAATTTTGCAGCTGGATGATGATAAAACCAGGCCAATTTTGTGGCTTTTGCAACAACTTACCACTTTAAATGTGAATGGTTTTGTATTGGCTTCTTGAATCTCTGTGTAGCTTTGGCTAGTCATCTTATCTGTTGCTTCCGCAGCATTTGTTTTTCCTGTGTGCACTAATAAATGATTGTTCAGAGCTGATGGCCTTAGATGTTCACACTTTCAGAGTTCTGATGTACATGGAGAAATTGGGTCAGACCCCCTTTTTTTTTTTTTTTTCTTCTTAGCTTTATACCGCACCTTGAAAGAAGCTGCATGAGTGGAATCTGGTATCTTTGGGTGGTGTAGTGGTTTAAGCGGTTCCCTGCCCCCCCACCTTTGATAGAAACCCCGACTAGGACTCAGAACACTGTAAATTGATAAATGAAGCTTTATATTTACAGCAATGCACAACATACAAGCAAATATTTACAAGGTATAACAGATATTTACAGATATATATATAATGAAAAGGTAATACAGAAACACCACAGCCCTCCCAGAGGCCAAAATCCCCAAGAGGGGTAACCAACCACCCCACCACCTCTCCCCCCCTTCCCCAATCTTATCTCACCACCTGTTGATGCTGAAGATAAGCGAAGGTAGATTGGCCAGGGGGGTTAGTAGCAGGAAAGTAGAATTACTGAGAATTAGCTACCAAGGCAGAGACAAAGGAGACCATGCAAAGAGAAGCAGCCACAGCCAGAGTGGTCTGAAACCATCTGATATCTAATGTTTTGGGTACAATGCTTAAAAACAATTTTCTTCTTTCTCAGTAAAGCTCTGGGGTGAAGTGACATATGGTGTTTTCCTCTCTCAGCCGATAGTCTAATTTCTCACTCCAATTCTCCAATTAGTTCAAACCAGCACAGGTTTGAAAATTAATCCTGACAACACACAATTTAGTACACAAGTTGTGTACTAAATTGTGTGTTGTCAGGATTAATTTTCATATGGACTGATGTAACGGATTTGGCTGTGAAGTAGACAGTTTGCTGTTATCTAACCCATCTAGTCAAACCATAGTGGTCTATCCTTGTCCACTCTACTTTTTCCCTTTAATAGGAGGGACTTGTCCCATCTACATGAAACCACCTGCCTTAGAGCAGGAAGAATCAATCAGAACATTTTCTACTGGAAATCAGGGTGGGTTTTAGTAGTGATTTATTGTTTTGTTCAATCCAAATTTGAGCAGTGTTGTTCAGATGTTTTCAGACATAAATGGAACAGAGGTGTAACATGATTTTTTTTTAGGTTCTCTTTTGTCACATGAACTATTGCAGCAAGAGCTGTAATGCATTCTAGCCATCTGTAGAGTTGAGCGGGTAGTCTTTCCGTGACTATAGGTGTATATATATATATATTTTTTTTTTCCCCTTTCTTGCATGTCCTCCTATTTGGCTTTCTGGCAGGTGGCTTGATCTTGCAGTATATCATCTGCTTCTTATGTCTGTACTATCATTTGCATGGATCTTGCTGCATCTGTGTTTAGTAAAAGCATACAGTGGAAGTAATCTGTTGAATCTACTGTTGAGGAAAAAGCAGGAGAGAATAATGACCTGCTACAAATCCTTAGTATCTTGAAGAGGTAAGGTGTTCTTGTGAAAAACCATGTCTTCCAGAAAGACCTTCTGTCCTTAAAGACACTAAGAAGTGGACTCCTTGTTCGAGGACTAGTTGAACTTTCTCTGAACACACCATAACATAAGCTTTCAGTTCATACATTCTGCTATTGCAATTGAAGCCAGAATTTGCATAGGTGCTCTGTTGCCCCCATTGATATATGGAAAAAGGTGCTCTGTAGCAGAGTTCTGCTTGCTGTTCTCGTAAATGTTCCACTTATCAGGAAAAGCAAGTTGGGCCATCATAAACTTCAGAAGCAGTGACAAGGCCTTGAAATTTGTCTGTCATCATCAACACTGTCCTCAGACCAAAGCTGGATTATTCCATTCTTGGCACTGGACATGCATTGTCCTGGTATCTTTTCTAGCTGCAGTCCAACTATGCCAAAACACTGATAGTGAGGTTGGTTGAAGAACCTGCACTGTGGTACAGGTGAACAGTCAGCTGCAGTTGTAACTGATTATCCCTGTTGCGTGTTAGCCATGCTAGGCCTGCTTCCGCGTTATGATTCTGGCTGTAGGACAGTGACACCAAGCGTGTGGCACTTGGTACCTGTTGTTAACATTAGGTCTTGGTTTGAGCATTGCTATTGAAGTCTTTGCTGCATTTTTGAGTGTTACCTGCTGCAGCATAATTTCTGAATTTATGGGTTTTTTTTGGCTTTGTGTTGTATTTTTCTGTACTTATATTGTTAAGCATCTGTGATAC
Organism: Psilopogon haemacephalus; assembly: GCA_013396835.1. Taxonomy (NCBI): domain Eukaryota; kingdom Metazoa; phylum Chordata; class Aves; order Piciformes; family Megalaimidae; genus Psilopogon; species Psilopogon haemacephalus. The sequence goes on along the minus strand of VWZI01011717.1, from coordinate 191,009 downwards.
ATCTTCTAAATACTACCTTTTGCTTACCTGTTGAACCAGGGTTGAGCTTTTGGAAGCAACATCTTTATTTCTTGAACAACATTTTTTGTTACTGATGATCTCTGATCTCCTTAATATTTAAAAATGGGGGAGTGTGCATTGAAGTGTCACATCAGTTTATTTGGTGGTGATGTAGATTTGGGCTTTTTCTATTCTGAATACTTTTCTGAAGCTGTAGAATATTTGAATGTTGTACTGTATGTGTCTGAGTTGTCCTATGCAGCAGTCACTGGTTGAAAGTGAAATTTAGCAGGAACAAAGGAACTGAAACACGAAGTATGTGTGGACTTTGTGGCACGTCTACGCATTTTGGAACTGTAGCATATTAGCTATTGCTTCTTCTGATGTGTGTGCAGAAGATGGAATTAAATCTACCTTGCACTACCAAATTTAACTGGCAAGAGTGTTGCCTCAATGTATGAGTAAAAGAGAGTAAATTCCCTGTGTCTTGTAAAGACTTCATGTTCCTACAGAACCTTAGTAGAGGTAGCTATTGGACAAATGCTCTTGTGGCCCAATTTTCTGTGGGTGTGGTATTACAGATGTGCCAACAGAAACAACTCTTCAGTGACATAGGGCACTGTTAAGGGATTCTGACTTGGATGAAGTTGCAGAAGCTCTGATGAAAAAAAATCTTGACCTTAAGTGGGATTTTGGAGTTCAGTTCTGCTTTAATGGATGGGAAATTTGATGACTCTATTGCTGCAGGATGTAACTAATAATGTAGGCAGTATTTCTTTTGACTTGATTACTGTGATCCCCTTTTCCATACTTGGTGCTTCTAAAGCAATGTCCTTCTTCTCTACTGCCTTGCAGCCTCCTTAGTGTAGGAGTGGAGGCATCTAGAAGAATGCATAGTGCCAGCATGTAGCCTGGAAAGGCTACAGGTGTGTGTTCTGTGCAAGTTAGTGGGTGTTATGAATGAAAATATCTATGTATGTTGAGGAATAATATAAGCAATGAGAGTAAATGAGTGAGTCCTTAATCTTTCTGCTTCAGTTTAAGCACACACTGGCTTTTGTAAGGGGTCAGATTTTTTATCTTTGTATTAGGATTTTAACACTCCACAGCTGAAGATAGATTGCTTTTTCAGAATTACCTAAAGGGCATCACCCAGCATGTGGAACTTCATCCTTGTTACTCAAGTTCTTCACTTTGTGTAAGTGTTGATATGCTGTCTTTACAGTCTTCAAGATCCAGAGGAGGCACGGGACCAGTTTCATCTGGCCAGACTGAACTGCAAGAAATTTGCTTTTGTGCATGTGGCTTTTGCACAATTTGAGCTGTCACAAGGTGTGTAAAAACAAAAATCCCAACCAGACAATCGGATAAACCCTTGTTTGGTGTTCTTGTTTTGTGGTGTTCTAGGTTTTGTTGTTTTCAACTTCTGTGGCATAATTTGCAAGGAAACTTGGTAAGTATCAGAAGAAAAATCTGGTGGTCTTTTTTTAAACTGAGATTTTTATCAGAACATGTGTTTTTAATGGAAGTGTGTTCACAGTTGTTAAGAGGCTTTTCACTGGCGGAGATTTCCGTTTCTGTTTTTAAGCTTAGATATTTCAGAGTAAGACTCTTATTATGTTGAAAAATTAATGCTCAAATTTGGATGGTAATTTTGCTGTAGATACTTTCAGCTTGCAGAAGAAATTGACTTCTCCCTGACAGCAACGAGAGATAAATTATTTCTATTAAATGAAAATATACCATAAATGAGGAAGCTTGTTCCATTAGTTTGTTTTTTTTTCTTGTCACTTCAGGTTTTTAAGTAGGTAGCAATTGGATTTTGATTCTTTTCCTGTGGAGCAGGACAAGAGATATGGTTCATGTCTTCTATTACTTCATAAATGTTTTGTATTGACTTCTTTGCCAGTTTCTTAGTTGCTGTGTTCCAGTCAGCTGAAGTGAGAGTGCTGTTTGTCAGTGTTCAAACTGGAATGGTAGCTTTTGTTACATGTTGCCATACAGCAGTGTTTTAGGCAAGATTCTGATATGAGTAGTGTCTGTCAGAAATCTAGTTTTGTTTATGAAGATGCTTTTTTTTTCCTATCATGTTTATTGATGAACTGAATCTGGCTTGGGTAGATTTAACTTTCTTAACAACTCATATCATGCTGTGGTTTGGATCTCTAACAGTGTTGGGCAGCTTTGACTGCTGCTGAGCAGTGCTTGCACAGTGTAAAAAAATTCTCTTGATCTTTTTTTCTGCCCAGAGAAAAGGGGCTGGCAAGCAGGTAGGACAGGTGACCAGAACTGACCAGAGGGATACCTAGTGCCATATAACATCACGCTCAGTATTAAGAAAGTGGAGGATAGTCTTTCTACAGCAGTTCATGCTTGGACTCTGGCTGGAAGGTCTGCTGGTTGGCCTGCTGGAAGGAGAGGATGAATGATTGTCCTCGCATCACTTGTTCTTTTTTTCCTTTGCTTATTCAACTATTTAAGTTGGGTTATTTTGCTTTTGCTCATAGAATCATAAAATAATTTCAAAGACTTCCAAGATTGAGTCCAACCAGCTCTGTCAAGTCTGATGCTAAATAACGTCCCTTAGCACTACATCTGTGTATCTTTTAAACATCTCAAAGGATGGGAATCCCTCCCTGTGGAGCCTATTCCAGTGCTGAGAATCTGTTCAGGGAAGAAGTTTCTTCTAATGTTCTATGTAAACCTCCCCTAATGAACTTGAAGCCATTTTCTTTCATATTGCTTCTTCCCAGGGAGAAGAGGCCAATCCCCACCTGGCTACAACCTCCTTGTAGGTAGTTGTAGAGAGTAGTGAGGTCTCCCATCAGCCTCCTTTCTTCCAGGCTAAACAGCCATAGTTCCCTCTGCTACTCTTTAAGACTTGTACTCTAGATCCTTACAGAAAGGTACAATAGTTTAGGTGGGAAGGATCATCTAATTCCAGCCCTGCTGCAACGGGCAGGGACACATCCCACCAGACCGGGTTATGCAAGGCTTTCACCATCTTTGTTCTTTGGACCTGCTTCAGAGCCTCTATGTCTCTTGTAGGGAGGGGTTCTAGAGTTCTCCCTCTAGACTGTACTAGTCTTTAAGTTAAGATCCGACCTATCGAGAACAATGTCATCAATACTCTGGGCCAATAGTCACCAAGTTCACTTGGGCTTATGTAGTTCCAGTCGAGGAGAGTCATGCTGACTACCCACAGGCCTGGGTGTCTTTTTTAAAACATCTTTTTGTGGGCAATTTGGGCAGCGATCCCTGTCATTTTGTGATCTGTTTATCTTCTCCCTTGAACAGCTTGCTCTGTCCGTAAAGAAAAGCATATTCCATTAAAGCTGTCATAATCTTTGAATAGAAGCAGCCATGGCAGAGGTATTTTCATAGTTTTGCGCTTTGTTTTTCTTCATGGTTTTCATCAGTACCATGCAAGCTGTTGTGTATTACTTCACATGAGAAATTCTCCAAGTGTAGCTACCATAAGTAAAGGAGATCAGACTATTTACTCTACACTCTGGGTCCTGAATACATCTTGCTAGATACAATTCTTCACATTTACTTTGGTTGCTTATAGATAAAACTGCTACAGGTGGAAAATAAAGTACTTTTTCTGATGGTATTTTAGGATATAGTTTAGATGTGCAAAGTGTCCCATGAAGCAGAGCCACTGTTTTAAAACTAGTCAGCAATTACTCATTTGTCTTCTACTTAGGTTTTGCAGTTTTTTTTTCCTAAACTGATTTGTAACAGAGAAGGGAAGATTGAAAGTCCCACCTCAGAAATGCATACCATGTGAAATCATTGGTGGATGCTCCTTCACGGGATAAGAATACGGCAACCTGCACATTTGTGACTTAATTCCAATTTTTCAGAGGAGTGAGTTACCTGAGGGGTCTTGCTTTAATATGTACTTGTGGTGTTGAACTTACTTCCTATTATTCATAATTTTAGTGAGCACTGCGTGCTGGCTAAACATTATAAACCAGTAATACTGCAATAATAAAGATATTGTCAAATAAATGTATTAAGCAAAACCTGTTGTGTAACTTAGTATAGAAATGTTACTACTGGCTACCAATGACTAAATGCCTCCTATCACAATCATGTTGTGAATTTAATTACCCCATAGCTGTGGGATGTGTTCGTACAATAATCTCTTTGACAGCAAATAGTCAACCTAAAATGAAATCCTAATTCCAAAGGAATATGACATTTATGATTGGCTTGATTTTTATCTCCAGTGTGCTGTCTGATTTGTCTGTTGTCTTTGAGATGCCCTATTTGACATTTGGCAATGTGTAGGGAGCTGTAGTGTTCCTGCTTGGGTGCTTCGAAAAGCATTAATGTAACTTGAGTTGTGTATTGTCCCTTTGACTGCTTCTTTTTCCCTCAAGTGCCCATTTTGGGCTAGAGGGAAAGGAGTGCAGTTACCTCCTCATCCTAATGATTTCAGCAGTGCTTTAGCACACCTGTCCGTTTCTGTTAGATTATCTGAATTTCCCATTGCCCTAAGATGAAAGTTAATTGCTAGTTTACTTCTCGATATTGAGAAAAAATATGATCTAAAGCCCAAGTCAAAAGCCTAGAATTATGGCTGGAAAGTTGATTTCCTTCATTAAATATTCATGACCCGGAAATGGAGCAACACAGAGGTGGCTTTCTGTTTTGGTTTCATTAAATGCTGAATGCAGTTTCCTTTAAATAGGTCAGATGAGGAGCTGTCTGATTTGCTGTGGCTTAGGCAGTGTGCTTGAAATGAGATTTGCTGTCTATTTCTTGGAATTCCTGACAAGAAGTATCTGGTTTTGGCTGTGCAATACGCTTAGATGTGCCATTTAAGCTTTTTGTGTGTGAAAAGTTTTGAAGTTCAGATGCTTCTGGCTTTCCTTTTGTGGCTTGGTTCCTCACCTGTTAAGTGAGGGAGAGCAAAGTGAAGTTCCTCACATGTTAAGGGTAATGGAGCAGCTTATTTTTCACATGGGTGTCTTGGTGTCACATTATTCAATGAGGTATATGATACTAGGAAGCATTACTTGAATTTTGAGTAGCAGGTCTTGTTGAAGTGATGGGTAGCTATTAAGTGTGGCTAAAGGTAGAGTGCTCCTATAAGGATTCTTAAGAAGAAAGACGAAGTATCCACTTGTTAAGAATTTGAGAGAAACAGTATTTGCTATGTGGTACCTATAAGAACAAAGTAGCTTACATTTTACTGCTTTGAACTGAGGACGAAGCGCATTTGAGACTTCAAGGGCATCAACAGCTCTAAGATTGCTCTGATGCTCTCTAGAACCAAAGAAAATACTCTGTTTGCAGTACACTTCTTTCTTTGTTTGACTCTTAAGAATATTTTTCTGATAGCTGTATATGTACATATGGTGTATGTAAATAGATTGCTTCTTATGTTTTGTTAGGAGACAGCCTCTTTCCCCCCCAGTTCTTCTCAATTTCTGTGGCACTTAGTATAGAGTGAAATTTTAACAGAATATTTCCTTTTCACACTTTTAACTGTGGTACTGTTTAACTGAAGTAATGATGTTTGATTTAACATCTGCTTTTACCTTTCATTTCTATTAAGTGCATTTAAAGATTTTTTAATAATGCCTATATAATGAAATTGGTATCTAGTCAGATATAAATGAAAGTCCATGCAGGACATCTTTCCTTGCTGATACCACAAAAAAGCCCACAAAACACCTGGATTTTAGGATTTGTGTTATTTCTTTACAGTTTCTGCAGTACTAGAGAAATACTGAGAATTCATGTCTGAGTTCAGAAAGCATATTTTCTTATTTGGTGTTCATGTCATAAACTGTCTTGCCTGGTTCGTTTGTAACTAGTTCCAGGCATGTGCAAAGTGATTTTTTGTGGGGAAAAGTGCCTAATTTTGAGAGAATGATGTGAAGTAGACAAAGGACAGCACGGATAGTATTGCATGTTCAAAAAGAGGAAAAAAGACCATGTTGTCCCAGTATACTTGTTTTTATTGCCTTAATTTCTGATGCCTGTTTTTCTTGCTATTTAGGAAATGTGAAGAAGTGTAAGCACCTCCTTCAGAAAGCTGTGGAGTGCTCTGCTGTTCCACTAGAAATGCTCGAAACTGCCCTACAAAACTTTCATTTGAAAAAAAAGCAGTTGCTTTCAGATGAAGAGAAAGAGAACTTAGCAGGTAATTGCAATTCCTTAAAATATTGCTTGAGTTTACTCACATTTAATCCTAGATTGAAAAATACCTTTCTAATGTTTGTCTTTTCCAGATGTGAACTCTATTGGCTGTTGTCTAAAATGGGCATCTTTACTCCTTCAGTACTTGGTTCTATCATCAATGTGTTGTCTGTAGTTTTGCAGGAGCCCTAGGGTGGTGGCTCACCTAATCCTGCAGAGGGTGTTCCTCTGGTCGTTAGATATTTGTATTTTCTATTAGAGCTTACAGGTGAAAATTTGAGATGAGACCTACTGGTGGTAGAGGAGAATTGGAACTGAAACATACAGGCTAAACTATATGCGACTTTGAGGCATTACCTTGTGATGTGCTGGTGAAGTTCTGGTAGCCATTTTTGGTGAATTAAAAAATCTAATTTTAATGAGCTGGTGCAGAATTCAAAAATATCTAGAGAAACAGACCTAAAATTGTGATTTCTTGGGAGGCTGTGGATAATCATTGACCATTCTGTTTAGTGATCAAGCAGATTCCTTGTGCTGATGAAAAACAGGACTTATGTGAGGGAGAAGATCATACCACATAGTAGCTTAATTTAATTTTATCAAATGTTCCTTGGTGTGTGATTGTCACATGAAAAAAGTATTTTGTATTGTGGAGGAGGTCATTGAATAATCAGATATTAACTTGAATTTCAAAAAGAGGTTATCAGGGAAAAAAAAAAATATGGAAGAGGTTAGTGTATATCAGAAGGCTATAAATGGTCTTTGCTCTCTACAACTACCTAAAGGGAGGTTGTAGCCAGGTGGGGATTGGTTTTTTCTCCCAGGCAACCAGCAACAGAAGGAGGGGACAGTCTAAGTTGTGCCTGGGGAGGTATTGGCTGGATGTTAGGAAGAAGTTCTTCACAGAGACAATGATTGGCATTGGAATGGGCTGCCCAGGGAGGTGGTGGAGTTGCCGTCCCTGGTGATGTTCAAGAAAAGACTGGATAGGGCTGTTAGTGCCATTGGATAGGGCTGGATGATAGGTTGGACTGGATGAGCTTGGAGGTCTCTTGCAGCCTGGCTTACTCTGTTCACTGCACAGTGTTCATTAAAAAGAATAAGCCACTTTTCCTGTACTGTAACATGAACACAATGTGTTCACAGGCAGCTACTGAAGTGTTGATGGATTTGCATTAGCGCGTTCTGACTTCTCGGGGCTGCTTCTTTAAACAAGACTGAGCCAAAAAGTTGAACCCTGGGGTTCACTACCTGTGGCTGGCTGCAGATTGGATTAACTTTGTTCACCACTGCTTTTTGGGCCCAGCCATTCACCTAGCTCTTAACCTAGGAAGATGTCCACTTGGAAACTCTCCTTGCTCTGAGAGTGTAGGTTTCTTCCTCACTGCTCCCAGATGCTATTTCATGGTTTTGGTGCTTGTATTCCTTCTCTTGAATGACCATAGGTTAAGATCAACAGTGAGGTTTTGTAGTTAGAAGTTAAATTGTTTGGGCAATCTTCAGACATCTTGAATCTCCCTTTTGTGTCTTTAACTGCAGCTTACGTCTAATAGCTGTGTAGAAAACTAGTAATATATTTAATAGTTGTTACAGGCCATTTTGTGCTTATTCTGGAAAGCTCGTTCTGGTTGCAGGTCTTTGGCTTTTTTTAATCTGAATTTGTTTATATAATGTCAGTCTAGATCAGTAGAAAATAGTGGTATATCATTAATGCTATATTACAACAAAAGTATATCTTTTTAGTGTGTCACTTACTATGAACTAACTGCAGTAGTATCTGAATAATTCTAATTAATTTACTTACAGTGCCAAGTACGCAAGAGTCTGGACTTCAGAGCACAGTTGGAAATTACAGAAGCATAAAAAAGAATGATTCCAGTGAAAATTCTTCTATTGTTACCAGACATTTTTTTGGGTAATAGATTTATTTCTTATTTAATTTTCTAAAGTATCATTTATACCAAACCCAAACATAGACTTAGTGTTTTGTTTTTCTTGCCTTCAGGGAGGAGAAGTCACGGGAGCTCGATGCTTTAGTGAATAACCACAATCCATTGAGACCACTAGATAAAACTAACCAGGTAGAATATGCATCATTTTGCTTCAGAACTGCAAATTTTACTTTCTGCTTTGCACATCTGATAACTTTTAATTTGCTCTTAGGCCTGCCCATTTGGGAGGGTTCCTGTTCAGCTAGTAAGTGATGATGAGGAGGAGGATGTTAAATCAATGGATGTCCCACTTACAGCTGGTGTTCTGAAGAGGTATGGCTATTTGGATAGTGAAAATGTCAAGTACTGGTGTTGAAGTTGATTGGCAAATAGTCATTATAGTTGCAAAAGGTATTGCAATAACCAACTTGCTATTGTACTACTCAGTCTTTGTAAGAGAGCATGCAGAGGTTGGTTTCTTGGTCTGCCTAATCAGTTGACTAAAAAGGGAGACTAAAGCCCCAAAACAGTACTGAAAATAAATTTACATATTCCACTTTCTCATAGTAGATGTAAGATTCTCATGTAACTTCTAACAGTGTCCTCATATTTAACAGAATCAATATGATAGCAATTATACTAAGCAAGTGATTATGCTCATTTTATTATGAATAACCTCAGCACTGGAAGCATCTGTCAACCTAAATAGCACTTAGCTACATGCTACCTGACTCTAGCAGAGCTAGGAATTAAACAGAGGAGAAAGCTTCCCTGCCAAGTCTGTTCTGCTACCTTTTTTTTTTTTTTTTCTTTATTTTTGTGATTAAATTTATGGGGAAATGGGAANTCCTTACTGCTGTGATTAAATTTATGTGGAAATGGGAACTTGGTAAGTAAAAAAAAAAAAAGAAATATGTAATCAGAGTGAAAATTGCATAGTTAGCTTATCGGACCTGCTTTTATGTATGCTTGAAACTTGTAGCCAAAAGTCTTCAACCTACTTTTTTCCTTTTGGCTCACAGAAGGCAATCTCTGTGTGCTGTTGGCATGTGATGTAATTAGTCATGTTATTTTAACAGGCAAATACCCAGAGCCAGATCTACAGCCTTCATTGCACATTTTCCACCACCAGAACCAAAACCCTGTGGGGGTGAATTGCATGATGTGGGAGACTTACAGGTAACTTAAATATTTTTGAAATAGGTGTAAGAAGTTCTGCCTGACTCTGTTCCAGAAAGGAGAACAATAACGCTTTTTTAATTGAAGGAAGAGGGTAGAGGGTAGAATTTAGCTTTAAGCAATTGTGACCAGAGACGTGGATTTTCAGATCTGAAAGTTGTTATGCATAATTGGGCATTAAGGAAGAGTTTTCTCTGACCTGTGCATCTGATGGGAAAAAGGTGTGGGTGTTGATCTTTTGTGTGACTTATAAAGCAGGAATAAACTGACTTCATCTTGACTGCAGAAGCCCTTTTGGTATACTTAGGAGTTTTATCATGGGAAGTACTCTATTCAATGAAGTCCATTTCACTGATCTTATCACGTGCTTTATGGAGGTGCAAATGAAGAGTTTTGGTACAAAGACTTATNCATTTGAGTTTGTTATAGTAACTTGGTAGTACTTGTCTGTGTACCCTGCGTTGTTTGCTGAAGCATAATGACTTTGTGGGGTATCAGTTATTAAATGTCATAAGGATATGTCTTCTGGACATCATGCATGAGATTTTTGATTTTTAAGATGCTTTTTATTTTCTTTAGTCCTTACAAGAAAAGCATTTGTGGTTGCAGGTACCAGACGAGAACAGCTCAGAAACAGCTACCAGTTCAACTTTAACTCTCAGAAGCAAAATGGATACAAGTCTTGCAATGAAAACAGAAGGTAACAGTTCATGTTTCAGTAATTTGACAACCAAAGCCCACGACAATCCCCACTGCAATGTCGGCCAAATGTAAGGAGTGCTGGGCTTGAAGTAAAGTGCCAATGCATGGTGCTAATTTTTCCTTCACTCTTAAGAGTACACATAACAAATAGGCATTGAAATAGCAGCAGTGCAAGCTTTTAGATGAATTATTCCCAGCCTGAGTGTATAAAAATGCCACTGGAGTGTGTGGGAGCTGTACTATGTTATACCAAAGAAAGGTGGATGTTGGTTGAGAGAAATTCAAACTAAGGTAGTCTCTTTAGATTTTTTTTTTTTTTAATAGTTTGCTTCTCACAGGGCTTCTGTTGTGTATGCTCCCAGCTTACCCCATAGGTGCCATAGCTGTGATGTCTTTTGTAGAAGTTTAATCCAAGATTGTTTTGGCTGAAGTAGACATATAAAGGGGAGATCATCACAATGTCTTACACTGGCTCTCTCAATTTTTTCTGAATGTAGAACATCCAGTATAATCTGTTCAGCATTGTCTATCCTGTGTATCTGTTTGCACATGAAAGCCTAATTTGCCTTTTCTTCTACTGTTCATATATTTCTCATATTAGGATTGTTCATACATCCAAGTAGTTTGCTGTAGTAAGGCTTCTCTTGCCTTTGTCTTGGCTTCATCTGTGAAGTAGATGTTGTCTTCAGTGCCCTACACACATTTACTTCTGAATGTTAAAACTATTTATCTTTGGGCATTTCATAGCTTGCAATATAGTGCGTAGGTCACCTGAGTTTTACCACAGCATGCGCACGCATCTTCAGGCACAGTATAGAACAAATAAGTTTTTTTCATATTATAATTATGTTCTTCATGAGGTCCCTCAAAGCATGAAAATGCTGCCAAAAAACAAATTGTGCCCCTTTTTTCCTGTGACATGCAAAAAAAATCTTTAATTATTGCCACTGTTTTTTCTATGTACTTGGTGCAATCCAGTTTATTGACTTGCACTGCAGGAATCTTTTGTGTCAGTGACACTTGTATTAAATAAGCAGTTAGAGGCTTATTAAATTTCAGTGTTAATCAAATCCACCATCACTTGTTTCATGACAGTATATGCTCCTGCTTTAAACGATGTGGTTTCATGTATTGTAATTTTTAGAGATGAAATTTCTTTATAGAAATAGAAGTTGTGCTGTCTTTTGCATGGCCGAAGTTCTTACTGTGTTGTTAACATGCTTGGGAACTGTCTTATTTTAGAAACAGATATGTGATGTATTCCACAAATAACTTAGGCTCTGCTTGAGTATTTATCTAATCCATGGCTTTGTGGAGTCACTTCATGGCATAGAAATGAGACCACCTTGTGTTGCAGACTTTCTGGGAGATATTTTAAACAGCTCAGATTAACAGCCAGTATCTCAGGTCTGGTCACATTTGGCAAGTTCCTACTACTGACTGAGCACCTACATCACGAGTATGTGAGCTCATCTTTTACAGCTGCTTGCCACTTCAGGTTGTGCTTTCCCTCTTTGCTGCTTTCAAGCTTCCAGATGAGATGCTGGTTGTAGCAGTTCCATCTTTCAGTAGCTGAATTCTACTCAGCTTCTTAGCGTGGCATGCTGCTTTGTCTTTGAAAATTCAAGGAGCATGCAAAGGGATGCTTTTAGAAGCATAGGATGGCTTAGGTTAGAAGGGACCTTGGAGATAATCTCTTCCAACCTCTCTGGCATGGGCAGTCACCTCTCAAATAGATTCTGCTGCTTGAGTTCTCATATAATCTGGCCTTGAACACACCTGGGGAGGAGGCATCCACAACCTCCCTGGGCAGCCTACTCCAGAGTCCCCCCTACCCTCATACTGAAGAACGTTCTGAAGATCCGGTCTGAATTAGGCTGTTTTCAAGCTCTGCCTTGCACTGTTCCAGCAGTTCAATATTTTATGTCCATAAAAGGAGCCACGAGATGGAACATGCCTTGTTTCTTTGTCTTTTGCTTCACCTTCCCTCCAAATTATAAGCTGCCTCAGACAATAAGCTTCTAATTGCACTAAGGATGTCTTCAAAGCTTTATAAACCTGCTCAGCATCCCAGGATGTTGTAGCACAAATTGAGTATCAGCTTGTTCTGTGTATTGAAGGAGACAGCTATATACTAGTGTTGTAAGATTCTGAAGGAAGTTGAGGTGTTAGTGATACTGACTGAATCCTATGGATAGCATTACTGCCTTTCAGTTCCAGATTCCAGTAAATCAACTGTCTTCATTTATTCTGATACAGAATGTGAGGTAAATGTCTAGAAACTGTGTGATAAATCTACCAGAAGCTGATATACTGAATACCAAGTCTTTCTAATCTGGTTTGATTTTTTTCAGAAAATAAAGTCCTGCATCAGGAGCAGAAGGTAGCAGAGACAAGGAGTCTGAAAAATCAACAGCAACAATTTCGTTCTGGTGAAAGCTGTAGAAAGCAGTTGGAGCAGATGAAACTGGACTGTGTCAGCACCAGCAAAAAATGGCCAGTTCAAGAAGTGACACAGAAAGGCTGCTATCAAGAGGTAAATGCAGTGGTTTTCTAGCTGCAGCAACCTTTACATGTTCAAAAAAAAATTGTGTTCTTCATTGTGGCTGCCTGTCTGAAATAATTGTACTTTGACCTCTGTAGATGAAACAGTCAAACCTTGAACAATCTGGTCATCCTGTTTCAAAGGAATTATCACCACCGGATGCTCTTTCTAGGACAAGTGATCCACCACATGTTTCTGGGACACCAAGCGCTACATATAATGACTATATGGACTGGTAGGCCTCTTTTTTGATCTGCACACTGATGGCAGTCTCTAGAAAGACCAAACAGGATCTTTAAGTGATTCCAACACTTTCAATTGACTGGCTTTAAGATTCAGATTGCTTTTAGGGCACTTCTCAGTCTTAGTCAGCTGTTCAGAACTTGCAGATGCACTATCAAATCAAGGTCTGCATGACTGCATTTGCCTTTCTCTGCTGCTATACACTGCTTTCTTTTGGTTGTCTTGTTATTTTTGTGGCTGACAGGCTTTATTACTCCAATTACCTACTAGTCTGGTTCCTGTGATGTGTAAGGAATCTTACCTATTATAGTCTGCAGAAGTGAGCACTCAACTTACAAAACTGTCGCATGGATAAACAAATACCGTTTTAATTCAAGCATAAACCTCAGTGCATATGTTGATAAATCTTTCCATTTATATGATTCCTTACTATTTTTGTAAGTCTCTAGGATAAATCGTATAGGGCAAGGGTTTATTATGACTAAGCACTGTTCTTGTTGGTAGGATCTCTGTCTCTGTAGCTGTAGAATTTAGAATTTATAGAGTGAATTAAGCATCTCCTCTCATATGGAACTTGATAAAAGTAGTCCTTGAATAGATTCTGAGTTTGCTTTTTTTTTCCAACTTTAATATTTGCATGTTTAAAAAATTCTCATTACACACAGTATGTGTAACACATGGTAAATAAACAGAAGGGAGTTTTTGTGTTCAGGGAGAGCTGTGCTTTTGTCTAGTTTTGCCATTTTCCCCTCCCCAAAACTTTATCATTCTTTACAAAAAATTATGTATGAGTTGTTCCTAGTTTGGATTTGAGCATAATTTTCTGTAAATATTGTAGAAGAAAATATTAGGAAATGTAAGTATAGAAAAACAAATCGAGGGAAGGAATAAACACACAAAACCAACCAAACAACAACAACGAAAAAGAACAAAACCAACTGGACAACCAAACCTGAAACAACAACAAAATTGATTTCACTCTTAGTTTTCTTAAATGTACAGTTTTTGGTCATATACAATGTAGCTAAAGCTCTCCAAAAACCTCTCATGGTGGCTATGGAATTCTCAATATGCTTACTTTAAAAAGCCCTCTCTATGTTAAAAGACTTTGAGTAAAGGAAGGTGACTGTGGGTCAGGCAGCCCTACTGTCTTTAGGCCAGCTGTTTCACTTACATGGTGCTTTGATTCTCCAGCTTATATTGAGTGCCAGTTAGTATGTGAAAATGGGGATTTCATTACTTTGCTTTGTAAGAAATGTTTTCCCATTATATCATAGTTTAAATGTACTTCTAAAGAACTGCTAAGATGAGAAGTTCAAGTGCTATTAATGCTAATTACTGAAGTTAGCAGAGGCTTGGGCTTTTTCTAGTAAATAAGGGTTAACTTTCAAGAAGTACTGGAGATTTCAGCTTTGTTGCTAGAATAATTTAAAAATCAATACAAGTAACTGCTGATAGAGTTAACACCTTTTTCTTTCAGTTTCAGAACGCCAATTGTAAAGAACAAATTTCTACCAGTTCAAAGTTCTACTTCCTACAACCAGCTGCCTTATTTTCTACCACATACTCCAGCATCTGGATTTCAAAATCAAACTGGTTTGCAGGTAATGCCTTTAAACTGCCTTCTGCCACTTTTCAGTGCATATATATTTTACTGGAGACTGCTGCAGTTTAAATATCTGCATCTATTTCTTTTAATCAAAGGTTGTTCTTTATCTTTCTACATGAGTAATGAGAATAAGCCATACAGACTACTTTCTAAAATAACTGTTTTTTTTGTGTGACTGAGTTTCAGTAAAATAAGACAACTCTTGAAAACTGAGGTTGTCAAATTGTGAAGCCTTTGAGATCTGAGCCTTGCCACATGCTACTTCAAGACAGAGACAAGGACAAGTGGCACTTTGTTTTGGTTTTGGATTTCTTTTTAGCTATGCTTTTACACTGGTGCTACTTACTACATTGGAGTACCTGTTGAGAGTGTGTGTTATAAAGTGGGAGATGCTCAGTGAGGTTAAAGAATGAAGAATATTTCCTTTTTGTTAGATTTCAGGAATTAGGGAGGCTGGGGCTGTAGGTTGGGGGAAGGCTGGGGCTGCTTCATAACAGAGGATTTGTATTTAAGATTTGTGGCTGCTCTACAGCGTGTAGCAGGTATGGGCAGCGCAGCCTGTTTCAGCTTCACAGCACTGAAATCTGCTAGGTGGTAACTAAGTGAAATAGTAGGTGAGTGGAGTACAGCTCTAAGTTAGTTGAATGCTGATGACTGAAAGTCTCTTAAGTAATATAGTTTCTAACATTATCCGTGAAGAGAAGTATGTCTAATGATATAAGAAGCCTTATTAAAGAGTACCTTTCTCTTTATTTCTAGTCTAAAGAGCATTGATATCTTTTATAAGAGCTGAGTGATGTTATCTGCCAAGTGATAATCATTATACAGATACTTCTTCTGGGGACATCTTTTGCTGTACTTCTTTTTATCTTCTTCAGCAAATTGATGACAGTTTAAAGCATATTAACTTCAGTGTGGTATCATAGATCAGTTTGAGTTCAAAGGGACCTTCGAAGATCATCTAGTTCCAGTCCTTTCTCCATGAGTAGGGACACCTTCCACCAGCCCAGGTTGCTCAAGGCCTCATCCGACCTGGTTTGAATACCTCTGGGAGGAGTCATCCATTATCTCCCTGGGCAACCTGTTCCAGTGTCTTACCAGCTTCACTATAAAGAACTTATTCTAATGTCCAGTCTGAACCTGCCATCTTCTGTCTTAAAGCCATTGTCCATCATCCTGGTACGAGAAGCCCATGTAGAAGTGCCTTTCCAGCTTTCTTGTAGCTCCCTTCAGGTACTGGAAGGCTGCTGTAAGGTCTCCCTGGAGTATTCTCTTCCCCAGGCTAAACAGCCCAAACTTGCAGCCTGTCCCCATAGGGAAGGTGCCCAGCCCTTTGATCATCTTCATGGCCCTTCCTGGACCTGCTAGAGCAGTTTGTTTTCGTGTGGGGAGCAGCAGAAGTGGATGAAGTACCCCAGGTGGAGGGTGAGAATCACTTCTTAATCTGCTGGCCACACTTCTGATGCAGCCCAAGATCTGGCTGGCCTCCTGGACTGCAAGCACACATTGCTGGTTCACATGGAGTTTTGTACTAACCGAGTAGACTATTACCAAGTTCTGCTGCATGCATACTAATAGTCATTTTCTTTTCTGTTTGCACCCAGGTTCCAGCTCCTCTCCCTTCACATGAATGCCTTACTATCAATGGAAGAGTATATACAATATTGAAGCAGATAGGTAGTGGAGGCTCAAGTAAGGTAAGATGGTATTTTGTGGTTTTTTCAGAGTTTCTCATTAACAGTGGCAGCTGCATTGTAAATATACATGTTTAATTGCTCTAGTAAGTGATTAGTACTAACATGTATAAAGTGTCTGATCCAGAGAATCTACATATTTGTTGGTTTAGTGTTACACTTAGACTTTCTGTGTTCTGGATGCAGAAGAAACACAATGCCCAGTTTAGATTTTATAGGTTGCTTTTGCATCTGGGTCTTCAGATAGCCTGCAGTAATAACCAATTGATTTATTATGAAAATGATGCTTCAAATATTACAGGACATTAGGCACAGTACTACTCATTTTAGAGATCTAATAATGTAAAACTAGTGGCGTAGATAAAGGGGCTGTGGTGCAGTAAAGAATAACCAGTGAACAGAAACTGATGTGATCAGAACACTGAACAGAAACTAGGAATAAAAAAAAGCTCCATTAACTCTGACCAGTATCAGAGACTTTGACTTCATTAAACAGTGTTGGGAGCCCACTTTGGTTTTGCTTTCTGCGTGATGTCTTGAAGGTAAATTGTGTATGAATATAATTTCTGTGGTGGAGTGAACTTCAAGATGTGCTGCAGTGTTACTGTACATCCTATTTTGGGAGGCTGTTGCTTGGGGCATTGTCATTATGGTCTTATGAAATGTGTGGCTTGTAAGGTTGATTGAAAGATCCTGAAGTGAACACACAAACCCTTATCTGTCACTCTTGGTAAGTGGAGTGTAAATATGACTGAAGTGATGAGTGAACTGCCTCTTGTAAGTACATTTGGTGTCTCAGTATCTTGGGAAACAGATCTGGCAAAATCTCTTGTTCAGAAGGTAATTATAGCAAAATCCATGAGCTGTAACTCTTCCAGAAACTAACACAAAGCTAATGAATCTATGGTTTCCTGGGTCTTTACTCATGCTCTTGTAAACTGAAATAGGGCTGGGTAGCTTCCAGTCAGCAGAGATTTCAGGAAGAAAAGCTTCCTGTGGCAGCAGTGTACAATCAAAGAATGAGGTAGGATGGAAGAACTTTCCCTGCAAGTTACTTGGTACAGTGATCTACTTAAAGTAAGGCTGAAATAGAGCAGATTGTTCATGGTCTTTTGCAGTTGAGTTTTGAGTTTCACAAAGAGTGGAGATTTCAGTAGTCTCTCTGGACAGATGGTTCCTCTGTTTGACTACATGAGGTGAAAAAAGATCCTGATGTCCAATTGGGATTTTCTTTTTTGTTAGCTATGCCAGTTACCCCGATACTTTGTTGTTTTCATAGATTCATAGAATGGTTTGTATTGGAAGGGACCTTAAAGGCCATCCAGTTCCAAATCCCCTGCCGTGGGTAGGTACACCCTCCACTAGACCAGGTTGCTCAAAGCCTCATTCAACCTGTCCTTGAACACCTTTAGGGCAGCCTGTTCCAGTGTGTTGCTACCCTTGCTGTAAAGAATTTTTCTCATACTGTCAACAGCTGCAGGCACTAATAAGATTCCTTGTGGTCTTATGAGACTCTTCAGTCTTAATGCTGCTCTTGTGTGTGCTGTGAGGTCTAACCTCCAACTCGTTTTGGTGTTATGGCATGGATGTGCAGTGGCAGTAAAACTGAGAGGTGCTATTTTACACACTCAGGAACTCTTGAGACTTGTGATCAAATATGCTTAGTGGAATATATGGTAGCAAGATGATTTTTGATAGAACTTTGCTGTTATAACTGTTGGCTTATTTTTTTTTTTTTTTTTTGCTACGGTGACTCATGGACTTTTTTGTGAATTTCATGTTTCTTCCTTTTGAAAATGTACAGTTCTCCTTTTGAATTTTTGTCTGTGGATAGTTGAAGTACCGTAGTAAATCAGCACCAGGACTGAATGGAGTTATTAACAGACTTAATATTGCAGGTGTTTCAGGTCCTGAATGAAAAGAAGCAGCTGTATGCTGTCAAATATGTGAACCTGGAAGAAGCTGATCAGCACACTGTTGAGAGCTACAAGAATGAAATTGCTCATTTGAGTAAATTGCAGCAACACAGTGACAAGATCATCCGACTTTATGGCTAGTGAGTAAACAGAGTTTACTAAACCAAGACCTCTTTATGTAAAAGCTTGCCTTAAATTTTAACAGCTGTATTTATTTTTTAGTGAAATTACTGATCAGCATATCTACATGGTAATGGAGTGTGGAAATATTGATCTCAATAGCTGGCTCAAAAAGAAAAAAAACATTGATCCACTGGAACGAAAGAGCTATTGGAAAAATATGCTGGAAGCTGTTCACACAATCCACGAATATGGTATTGTTAAATAATTCTAGGTATTGGTACAGGTTACATGGCAGAGAGAAAATGAATGTTTATGTTTTGGGAGTAGTACATCTCTTAGTTATGTTGTAAGTCTGCTGATTTTCCAAGATGGATGCTTACTGTAGTGTGAAAGTTATTTTTAGTGAAGACAAGTATTTCTTGCTGCAGAGGCAGCCTTTATTAACTGAAAGGGATCCCCAACTATCAGTCTTGTACAATGCTTCCGAGTTCCTTGTAATTGTTCTCTATTTCCTCTGCTACACATTTTATGTTCCCAATATTGCTTGTTCCCCACTGGACTTAAAATTTAACTAATCATCCTCTCCAGAAAAACTTTTACATTAATAATGACAGAACTGTGTAAAAGCTGTGTTCAGTGCTTATAATTCTTCAGGCCTTCTGTTCATCTTTATCTCTGTAATGAATCATGTGTGTCTGGCTATATAACAAGGAAGAGCATCTTTGGATCATTTAGGTGTTCAAGAAGCATATAGATGTGGCATTTCAGGATGTGGTTTAGTGGTCGTGCTAATTGGGTTATAATTGGACTCTGTCTCCAAGGTCTTTTACAGCCTTTAGTGATTCTGTGGTATTCCCATTTTAAGAGTGAAGTGACATGTGCATACAGCTGAGAGCATCATCTCTTCACAGCACAGGAGGACTAGAACATCCAATAAGCTACAAAGACAGCAAAACCTGCTAAGACACAGGCTACATATGACACATGTCCCTGAAATACACTTTTTTGCAAAATAATGTGGATTGGTCAATTAGAAAGGTCCCAAAGTCATCTAGTCCAACCTCCCTGTGGTGACAGGGACATGCTCTACTGGATCAGGTTGCACTGAGCCTCGTAGGTAGGGTTTGTGAGAGATCAGTCATGGGTAATCCTCAGTGAGTAGTACATTTAGAGATCAGGAAGCAGAAAACATCAGAGTAAGAACTAATTCTTTGAAGTAGTTGCTTAGCTGATTATGTAAGACACCACAGGAGTGGACAGGCCATTGAATTGCTCCAGAGCAGCAGTTAGTATGGCAGTGTGCATGTAGAGCTAGAGGGCCAATCCCAAACTGAGAGGAAACTATGAAACACCTTGGAGTTATTTGGGGTGCCTGCAGATTTGAGTAAGTAATAATTTCAAACTATAAGAAAAAACCCCATACGAGTCCTAACTGTTTAAAAGATGTAAAAGTACCTATGAAATCTGTGAAGGATAATTATGGGTTGGGTCAAGTAAAGCACATCTGCCCCTTTTTCACAGAATCACAGACATGTTCAGGTTGGAAAAGGCCCTTGGGATCAAGTCCAACCAAAGTTCACCTCTAAACCATATCCCCAGGGGCCAGGTGTAAACAACCTTTAAACACCGTCCTGGGCAGCCCATTCCAATGCCTGACCACTCTTCCTAGTGTCCAGTCCAAGCCTACCCTGTTGCACCTTAAAGCTGTTTCCTCTTGTTCTATGGCTAATTACGTCTCCACAATATCCTTTGAGGTAGCTGTACAGTGATGATGCCTCTTCTCAGCCTCCCCTTTTTTGAACTCAGCTCCTTCGGTCACTCTTTGTAAGATTTACTCTCCAGACCCTTTGCCAGCTCTGTGGGCCTCCTCTCTACTTACTGCAGCACCTCTATCCCTCAGAGCAAGAGTCATGGGAAGTGAGCAATAATTAAAAAAAAATCATAGTACTAACTCAGATTGACTTTAAACTCTTATTTTACAGGCATTATTCACAGTGACCTGAAACCAGCGAACTTTTTGATAGTTGATGGAATGTTAAAGCTAATTGACTTTGGCATTGCAAATCAAATGCAGCCAGATGTTACAAGCATCATTAAAGACTCTCAGGTGAAATACTTATGGAAAATCAATGTAGAATTTACAGGGAAGTGCTATAGTTCTTGCTGAATGTTGCTTAATGTAGTAACTTCAGTAAGTACTGAAATGTTCTGATGGAGGGTTGTATGTGTATGTAAATACTCATGAACTTTCACACGAGTTATTGAATGCAATGGCCTTCAGCCTTAATGGAAGCAAAACTTCAAGATGCTGTTCAGTGTTTTGTGAGAAAATGTTACTTTTTAATCAGGTGTGTTAAACTAAGGACATATTTCACTTAATATTTTTACTTCTTTATGGTTAGGTTGGCACAATGAATTATATGCCACCAGAAGCAATAAAAGATATGTCTTCCTATGGAGAAAATGGGAAACCTCGCTCTAAGGTAGCAATCCTTTTTTTTTTTTTCCCTCCTCCTCCTGGGGGAGAGATGTTTCAAATCAAGCTTTGTGTTTCTTTCCTCTTCCCTAATCCCCCCCAACCTGATGTACTTCCCTTTCAAGTGCTTTAGCCTCAGCAGATTTAAATAGTCCTATAAGAAACCAGCCTAGGTGTGGTGGTGGAAATCTGGATCTGAATCTCTTAAGCCCAGAGAAACTGAACCCTGACTTTCAACTTTGGGGGGACAGCTGTGAATCACATAATGTTAAGAGGTTGAAGTACCTCAAAAGATCACCCAGTCCAACCCTCTTGCCAGAACAGGATCACCCAGAGCCAGTCATAAAGAAATGCATCCAAGTGGCTTTTGAATGTCTCCAGAGGAGACTCCACAACCTCTGGTGGGCAGCTTGCTCCAGTGTTCTGGCACTTGCAGTAACAAAGTTTTTTTTCTTATGTTCATGTGGAATCTCCTTTGCTCCAGCTTGCACTGTTGCCTATTGCTTGGTTGTTGGACATCACTGAGGCTCCTGTCTCAATGATTTCTGGGCTGAATTAGTTTAGTATGCTTTTGCTTCTATTTACTCAAGGTGAAATTAAAATATTGCTACTGAGCTTGGTAAGGACTACCTTTAATGTTCTGTTGTTGAAGAAGGTTGATTTTTCTAAGATAATAAATGTAGCTCTCAAGGAATATTAGTCACTGGAGTCACAGCACTGTCTTAGTAGATGGTGGCACACTGTCTTGGTGACTTTTTTTTTGGTGGAGGGGGAAGTTACTAAGATCTGTTAACCAATATAATGATGATATACAGGCATTTCAATATAATTAAACTCAGTGGGACAGTTCCTTAAGTGAGGAGTAATCTCTTTGTTTTTTCTTCTCATTAGATAAGTCCCAAAAGTGATGTGTGGTCATTGGGATGCATTTTGTACTGTATGACATACAGAAGGACTCCATTTCAACATATAACAAATCCACTTAATAAACTCCATGCCATTGTTGATCCTAGCTATGAAATAGAATTTCCAGATATTGCTGAGAAAGATCTCCAGGATGTGCTAAAGGTGTGTTAAGATAAATTTTAGCTCAAATAATGGCAATTTGTTTATTCAAAGCCTATTTTCTTAAAACTGACTGAGTTGTACTTGAGAAATTTTGGACAGAAATGCTTTGTGCTACTTCTAGTAACAGGCCAAAAGATGATTTAATGAAGCTGGGGCTACTTCATATTGTTGCCATAGTAAAACTGTTTTTTCAGCTCAGTAAACAAGTCAATAGTTACAGCCTGGGTTAACTCCTTTTGGATGAACAACCCAAAATAAACACAGTAGGTTTTGTACTTAATATCTCTCTCCCTTGTCTCCTATTGAAACCTGGCCTGTGCTGTTACCCAAACTCTAGTTTGGTTGCTCAGCAGGTGACAGATTGAAGCACTTATCCCCTTAACTTTCCAATCTTGGTGTCATTTTATTGTCATCTGGAATACAAGGATATTGTAGGTTCTAGTCTTCACCCCTTCTGACACTGTTGCTTGAGTCAAGCAGGACGCCAAACTTTGGAGATGATGAAGGCAATTAGTTTAATCTTGTATTGTGATTGGAGTCTTTATGGAGCTTGGCGGTAAAGATGTGTTTCTGCAAAGTTAATTCTCAGAAGAATTCTTGATTTATGGGCAAAACATTCCTTCTGTTTTCATTTGCAGCACTGTTTAATAAGAAATCCTAAACAAAGAATATCTGTTTCGGAGCTGCTGGAGCATCCCTATGTTCAAATTCAAAGTCATTGCCGAACAGGTATGGTTTTTTTAATTTTAAAATACATTTTTACTAAATAGTATTTGTAACTTAAGAAAATAAAATGCTTTGTACTTCCAACTTGCTGGTGAAACAATCTGATCTGCTTGGTGCCTGTGTGTGTTTCAGAAATGACTTCAGTATTTTAATTAAATCTCTTATGAAAACTGCAGTGGTAAATTCTGTATACAACTTAAGCATAGTTTTAAATTAATTGCAGGTGTTCCAAATGCAGGAGGAACAACAGAGGAAATTAAATGTATCCTTGGCCAACTAGTTGGCTTGAATTCTCCAAACTCTATTTCTAGAGCTGCTAGGGTAAGTGTTTTTTTGTCATGTGTGGTAGTACTTGTACATGGAAATGAAGGTGAGAACATTTGGCAGTGTTAAGTTCGAAGGATACTCTATCAAAGCTGTAACCACAGCTGGAAAAACATTACACACTGTACTGACTTCTGTTTGAAGGCATGCAGAATCTCTCTGCATCCTTTTGAATAGAAAGGGTTGGCAGGATAATGGTAGTCTTTATTTTTTTGGTTGTGTTTTTTTAGCTACTCCTTCCCAGTACATCTGCATTGCTTTATTACCAGATCCCCCATTGCCCTGGTATCTCCTATCTAAAGCAGTCCTTACTGAACTGATTTCCTTTTAAGTTGCCCAAAACCTGAAGTAGTTATTCTAATTTTAAGAATCATTGTCATGCAAAAATGGTATAAACCGGTCACGTGTGCAAGCTCTTGGACTGAAACAGTCTACCTGGCAGCTGCTGAACTGCTAATGCATTGCTATGTGTGAAGTACTCCCAGTATATTGAGGTGTTATGATTCCACCCTCTTGATTTACTACCTTAAAGAGAAGCCTGATAACTCTTCATTGATTGGTTTCTTTCTGTCTCTCAGGTGAGGTGATGGTGGTCAAATGTATAAGTTGAGATGGAATACAAAGCTTTTTTTTTTTTTTTTTTTAATGGGAAGGGAAGCAAATTCAGCATGCATCAAGTAAATCTGGAGGAGTTCATTGTGCTGACTTGCACTGCTAGTAATACTTGAATTTTTGAAATATGGGAGTGAACAAGAAATTACCCTTTTAATGACATTGTGATGTAGCTGTGTTTGTGGCTACTTATTTTCCAATCTCGTATAAAGCTTGCTCACCCCAGGCTTGCAAATGCCTCTCTCCTTCCGTGCTGGTGTTACCACATCAGAGACAACTAATGGAATAAATTTGGCTTTTTTTAAAACCTCAGTAATTGCTTTCCCAGCCAACTTGCTCACACAGCTAAATCAGCACATATTTTCATTTTGGCACTACATTGCGTTACAACTGAGCTGCCTTAAGTGTGTTTCTTTGATTTGAGATGTTTTAGTATGTGATGATTTATTTCAAGTGGTGATGTTTGCCATAAAGATGTGATACGAATCCATGTGCAGTTTATCTGCTTGCCTGAACTCCTGTGTTTTTAACTTCCAGACTTTGTATGAACAATGCAGCAGTGGTAAACGTCTCGATGTATCAGCATTTGCAAAACATGGCAGTCAGAAGTCATGGACAACAAAATGATCTGCTGTTCAGGGTGCAACAGAGATGACCGGTCTGTTTAAAAAATATTTTGTGCTCCTAGCTTTTAAAAGGACACTCAGCATAAAGTTCATGTCTTAAAACTGTTCTTTGTCCTGATAATGCTTGTAGATCATTCAAGGTTTTAATTGAATGCTTTTTATTGTGGGCTGTTTCACTCTTTGCATGCTTTTGAGACTGAACAATGAAAATTGCTACTTGGTGACTGTGATCTCATTTAATTACAAAGCACTACAGTGTCTGGAGTACAAAAGCTTATGTGAGAATCTTCAAGCTTTATCATCCCCCTTGAAGTTAAAACAATGCACAAAGAGCCCATGAAAATATTTTTTATCTCTTATGACCTTATGTTGTTATACTGTTACTTCCTTTACTGGCAAATGCCTCTTGTGTCCAGCTTGGGTCGTAGCTAAGGAAATAGTGTTCATAGAAGAGATCAGTTGCAGTACTGGTAGGTATATGTAAATGTCACCTAATTTTTCGGGCTGTTCCTGTGCGTAAGTGAAATGGTGAAACACTCATATAACTTAAGAGCAGTACTGATAAAAATTACTTTTGTATTAGTAAAAATGCTACTGTACATCAAATAAGTTTTTCAGATCTCAAAATAAAACCCATTGAGATTCATGATGCTCAGAAGTGACTACTGTGCATTTTTAAAAGCATCAATACTAAACTACTGAGTATAGGAGGATATTTTCTTTTTGCACAATTATTAGTGAATCCATCAGGTTCTGTCTTCACTGAATTGCATTTCTAGTGAAAACATTAATTTTATATTTGTTTATATCATTAAAAGATATTGCAATACCCAATAGCTTTAAATTGGGAGGAAAACAAAATCTTCAGTTCTGACAGCTGTCATGCTGCCCTCACATACCTTCACAAACATGGAGCTTGCCAGTTCTGTCTTGATCAGGCATTTTGAATTAACCTCTTTAGTGCCTTCATAATAGCCCTGCATATGAAGAGCTTCATTTATTGGAGTGAAAATTTCTATTTCATCTTCATGAATTAAGAGTGTGACTTACTTCTTGATTAGTGATGGGAAAAGTTGAAAGTCAGCACTAGGGAAGCTTTCCATGGCAGTTTCTGCATATTAGATTACTGACTTTGTGTTTTCTTGGCTCCAGAGAAGCACTGAGATGTTGTAAATTCTTTGTCATTGTTTTCGTGTTCTGTATTTAAGTTTGATTTGTGTGAAGAAGTCATAATGTGATACTTCAGAATGGCCTCGAGTGAAGTTTGTCTTTCATTGTAAATATAAGTACTCACTTCTTCCCTCTTTTGTTTATGTTTTTCCTCTTAGTATTGTGGGGGTTCACAAGATTTAGTGTTTTTGATCTTGGAACATTAAGGTCACTGATGTCTTACTAGTTGATTTCTGTAGCTTTCATTTCTGTGAGTCATGAAGGATTGAGGATCAAAAATGTCTGAGTGACATACTGCTGCTAGTTACCTGTTCACCTGAAGCCAGATGAGCGCTGTGGTATCTCCATAAAGCCTCTGAGGAAGACTGGCAGTCTACTTTAGACTGCCATAGAATCACAGAATTGTTTTGGTATGGAAAGGCCTCTAAAGTTGAGTCTAGTCATGGACCTAACACCATCATGGCCATGAAGCTATGTTCCAAAGTGCCATGTCCACACACTTCTTGAATATCTTCAGGGACTCCTCCACCTTCCTGGGAAGCCCATTCCGATGTCTGACCACTGAAGTCTGACTATACAGCCAAGCACTGGAACACCAATCAAGTGCCTGGAAGATCTTTCTCTCTCTGTGGTGGAGGTACATGTTCATAGTCGTCTGTATACCATCGGGTAGGCTGATTAGTTCAGTTATCTGAGGAGGTGAAGCAGGTAATTCTTGCTGTTGGGCACTTATTTAGACTGGCACATCTTGCTGCCTTGAGAAAATGCAGCTGGGGTCCAAAGAATTCTCAGAAATTACTCTGAGCATCACACAATGCTAGGTAGTTGCATTTGTCCTGAAGATGTAGTTGTCATTCTTGAACTTAGTCTGACTCTGTAAAAGGGGAATTCCCCCTGCCTTTGCTGAGTGTGTTAGTAGGGCTGAGATACCTAGACAGGGAAGATAAAGGTAAGCTTACCTGACAGGGATAGGTATCTTGTTCTGCTTTCCCTTCGTGTTGGTGGGGATCACTCTCAACTGACAACTCCAGTTAACAAAAATATGCTACCTTGTTTTCTTGGAAGACAGCTGCTTCTGCAGGGTTCCAGATGCACTTTAAATGATTCTTAAGCTCTCAACCCAAATTTTAACTGGTGGTGATAATATTGGTATCCCTCATAGCACTACCATTATCTCTTGATTTGGATTCAATAGCAAATCGAGATGAGTTGTAAATGTCTCTCTCAAAAGCACTGGAGGCAAGGCTTGATTTCTAGGTGTTCTTGCTCTCTTGTCTGACACTGATTTATCAGTTTCCTGATGACTTTAGAGCCCGTTAAGAATGAAAGCCTGAGAACAGCTGCATATACTTGGATCTCTAATGATATATAACACTCTTAAATATTGTGTTTTTTTCCCCCAGACCTGAGTAGGTTTGGTTTTTAAACAAAGCTTTTAGAATTTTACAGTATAATGAAAGCACCCACAGTGTGGTTGGGAGACTTTGGGTTCCTAAATTTCTATTCAGAGGAGCAAAATAATAGTTCAGTTTTTTTTTTTTTTTAATATATCTTTGATGAAGGGTAGTGTTTTTGTAACTTTATCTGACTTCTGCATGATGTCAGTGTTTCAAAACTATAAGGTTGTAAGCCCTCACCACCTTCATATGCCAGCTAGGACTATATTGCTGTGACAGACCAAGTGCTTGTACAAGAGCATTTGTTATTGTGGGGTGTGGTGTTCCTCTGCCTGTTCAACAGCCTTGGTGTCAAATTAGAAGTGGCTCTCTGTATTACACAGGGAGTTACTCCTGGTACCAGTCCTTCTTCCCTCAGCATGGTCTGGGAGGAGGGCAGAGGCAGGAGGCAGAGAACTTGTGCTCACCCAGTGAAGGTGCACGTGCAGCGACAGCACATCTTGTCAAGGCAAACTTGGTGACTATTGGATCAACAATGAAATTGCCAGATTAAATATTGTGGAATCCAAATTCCTTATCTGTGGGGATGAGGGGTCCCATATTTTTATGGAAAATATTTAGACTTGTGCTGTGTTACCGCAGAGTGTTGAGGGTTGGAGGGGACCTCCAGAGATGGAGTCCAGCTCCCTTGCAAAGCAGAACCACTTAGGGCAGGTTGCACAGGAATGCATCCAGGCAGCTTTTGAAAATCTCTAGAGGAGACTCCACGATCTCTCCAGGCAGCCTGTTCCAGTGCTCCAACCCACTCACAGTGAAGTTTTTCTCATATTGAGAATTTCCTGTAATGGTCTTGTTCTTTGTGATTGTTAATTTATTTGTATCCCAGACCTTAGCACTCCTGCAGAAGGTCAGTGGTGTTTCAAGCGTTGTTAGTACATATGCTAATTGTAATCTGCCTGTCTGATAGAGAAACGTGGAAGTTTGAAGCTGCTGAAGAAACACTGTTAATGTTCTGCACCTTTTCATTTTCTAGAGTGTGAGAGACGACTGGTGGCATGGGGACTGAAACAGTATCTCTGGCTTCCTTTGGAGAGGAAGAAAAGTATCCGCCTCTTGAGGAAAGCTGAAGAAATTGCAGAAACATCTTTTCAAGAAGAGCTACCACAGAAATGTCTCTCAGTTCCTTGCCTACGTTACAGATACTGACATATTTCTGTGTGATTAATGTTATCCTTCACTTTCAGTGTTTTGCTTCTCTGGTTAGTGTTGAATATGCAAAGAAGCAGTGCTACATGCCTTAATTTTCTTTCGTTTTACCGTTGTAGTGTATGGTTTATCAATCTTCTCATCCCATGATTGCTAAAAGAACTCACAGGAAATACAACTGGTGTGAGAGAGTGCTTAGGAAGGAGGACCAGGGCTGATGAGAGGCAGTGGGTTGTTGTCAGTCATCTCTTTTAAATAAAAATTTTCCATTGTAAATGGGATTTGTACTTTTCTGCCTCAAAGACAAGATGTCTACCTACGTTGGCAGCTGCCACTTACCAGCCCTCAGACTAGTCCTGTTTTCTTTCTATTTACAGACAATTGTCTCCCTTTTCAGATTCTGCTATGTGAAGTACAGAATAGCTATGCAGAAGTAGCTTTAAAAGACGGAAGATGTGTGTCTTAAATGCCAGGTAATGGAGACTGCCACTGGAATCTTTCTCAGGATCACAAAATATCTATCATGTTACTGTCACCCTCGAGGCCACAGTTCAGGGCATTGTGCATGTATGAAATGGGAAGAGAAGGTGGTTGACTAAAGCAGAGTATGTCTGTATCCACTAACAGCTGTTACATGCATAGCATAATGCTATAGCAGCTACAACTATGTGAAAAGTAGAAAAGCAACTGAGAACAATTCAGTGAGGTCCTTTTAACTCTTATTTGAAAAAATGGGTCTGGAAACTTATGACCTTTAATTCTGTGCTTCAAAGAACCTTTAAGAGCAAAGGCTTAACTGCGCAGAGTGACTTCCTTTTTATTTATGGATAGGTACAGCATTTACTCAGTACGAACAGGTCTATGGTTAGAATTTGAACTCTGAATTGAGTTTTAAGTTTTGAAGGCTTTGTTCTTTCAATCTGTCTCAGTGTGCCAACACCCAGAATGGAGTCCTTGACAAACACAAGAAAAGGAGGCTGTTCTCTTGCTTAACTTCTTGCTTTTAGGGCACTTGTGCAAGGAACAAAAGAAGTCTTTCCCTGTGGCCCTGGAGGAGTCAGACTCCTGCTTCTGGTCTGGTGTTGTTGATGGCACTCTAGATGATGAATGTAGGTGGGTGGAGAGGGAATGGTTAAATCCCTTACAGTGGAGTGAGTTAATCTGAAGGTAAGTGGTCAAGCTGTCACTATTTTGGTCCCTCCTACAGGTTTCTCTTCTTTCTTTAAGCACCTCATAGTGGTTTGATGCTAAACAGATAAACTAATTCTGGGAATAGACCTGATAAGTGTCAAGTTTAAACACCTGAAGTAAGCTTTAATTCTAGTCTGCCCCTGAGGTCTGGCTTGCTCCTGAACCCCTCAGCAAGAATCAGAGGCTAATCCTGGAAGGTGCCAATTATGGCAAGAAGTTGAAATTTCTGCTAATGTAGAAGTATTCCCTTCCTTGCTCAATGCATGCATTGCCTTACAACTCAGTTCTCTGTGCCCACCTGCCACAAGCAGTAGTTGAGAGAAACCTTGTAATATAGAGGTTGTGAAGGAAGGAGCAGGCACTGTAGTGTGATTACTTGTAGGATACAGAGGTGTGAACCTTTAGGGAAGTAGCAGTGTTTGCACTGCCTGCCCCTACACTTTCATGGGAGTTGCTGAAATGAAACCTGAGATAAAAATCTGACTCTTC
Organism: Psilopogon haemacephalus; assembly: GCA_013396835.1. Lineage (NCBI taxonomy): Eukaryota > Metazoa > Chordata > Aves > Piciformes > Megalaimidae > Psilopogon > Psilopogon haemacephalus. The sequence continues at coordinate 161,623 of VWZI01011717.1, read as the reverse complement.
ACCTCAATTCCTCCCATTGGCAGCTGGAATATCCACAGCTAAACATTGATGCAAGCTCTAATCAGATGAATTGCTAAAATCCAGGCAGCTTTTGCAATGAAAGAGATGACTAATTTAATGAGGAATAGGGGTGCCACTATTTTGAACCCTTAATAAACACAAGGAAAAGGTCAGTGGTTGAACAGTATCAGCCCTTTGGTCTTGACTTAAAGTATTGTAACTATCTCTGTCTCGGTACTCAATGTTGTGGCAAGTGCTAGTAAACTGAATACCTGCTTGTTATGGCTGTGTCAAGTCTTTTCCACCATGTTGAAAAAACAATAAATATAATTAAGTATACTTAAAGAAATAGGAATTAGTTTCTTGGCATTGATACTGGCTTACTGTGTGGCCTTGGATAGAATCATTTAGGTTGGAAAGGACCTGTAAGATGGAATCCAGCAGTTAACCTAAGTCAAGCGTAATATTATTTCTCAGTCCTCACCTATAAAGTTCCTTGTCTTGTCTTAGCTTTCTGCCAGCCTGCAAGCAATTTTGCACCATGAGTCTGCGGGGTGCTTGTGTTTGACTCCATGCAGGACAGAGCACAGAGTGCCCTCACGATTTGAAGCATTCTAAATGAGGGTAATGTTTGTCATCTGCGTGATGCTCATACAGTGGGGATCTGATCTAGGGGTGCATGGATCTGTGCAGCAGAAAGCAGCAATGGCTGAGGAGTGCTGAGTGCTGTCAGCTGTTGGGCAGTGGAGGAACTCCTGAGCCATCCAGCTGGATGCACTGACCACGATCTGCCCCTTAAGCAGAGGGAGATCTACAGCCTGCATGTTTCATTTTGCTGGGGAATGTGCCAGCTATTGTGCTCTAAAGCAAAAAAAAAGCTGCATGCCATTTGGACCTATCCAATGGCCTGAGACCTGCGGGTAGAATCATTGACTTCTTTTGGTTGTAAGAGACCTTTAAGATCAAGTCCAAAATTCAGCCTAAGACCACCCTGGCCATTAAGTCACATCCCGAAGTGCTACATCTACACATTTCTTAAAGCTCTCTGGGATGGTGACTACCACATCCTAAGGCAGCCTGTTCCATTGCCTGACCACTCTTGCAGCAAAGAAATTCTGCCTAATATCCAAACCTTGGTGCTGGAAGGAACATCTCTGCTCTGAGGATAGGCTGAGGCAGCTGAGGTTGTTCAGCCTGGAGAAGAGAAGCTCTTCAGTATGAGGCAGTGAGTAGGTTGCCCAGGGAGGTTGTGGATGTCTCCTCCCTAGGGGTCTGCAAGGCCAGGGTGGGTGAGGCCTTGAGGATCTGAGTGTATTTAAGAGGTGTCCCTGCCCATGGCAGAGGGGTTGGAGCAGATGATCTCTGAGGTCACTTTGAACCTGAGCCATTCTATACTTGTCTTAAAAATGTTTGAGCTTGCAAGTTAGACTACCATGTATGACTTCCAATGTGAAATCAAAGGGAGAGCGTAGATTGAAGAGCAGAATAAGAGAGATGGTGGATGCATGAATATAAACCAGTGAGAATCTTTTGCAGAGAAATAGCACCTGCAGATCTTGTCTCTCTCCAATGAGTGCATGAACAGGATATTCATATATGGCATATTTGGACTTTTCAGAAGTTGCCCATGCGAGGTCCTTCAGTGGCTCTTCACACAAGCTGATATGTGAAGGCAAAGGAGAAGAATCTCAAGTATAAATGGGTAGGAGAAAGCTGTGTACTCAGCAGTCAATCATTCCCACCTAGGGAACGTTACCAGTAGGGTGGGTCAAGGAGTTACAGCAATGCATGTTGTCAGGTGATCTGAAATAGCAGTCGATACAGAATATTCAGAAAAATCAGATTTGAAGCTTCCTGTGGTGTAACAGCTAGAAGAATCTCCTTTCATTGATTAAGTGAGAAAGGCAAGCCTGCAGTGATGGAACATAGAGGAGTTTACAGGGCAGGGAACTATTCTAGGATGAGTGTAACACAAGGGACTTCAGAGTGCTGTTTGGGGAAGGGTCTTCTGCAATATGCATGGTTCTCTGAAAACATTTGCCCAACCCTTACACTAGAAGATCCAATTAGACTGTTAATTATTGGGAAATGAGGAGGACAAAACAAAGTATTGATGTGCTGCTAGATAGATGTTTGGGCTGAACGTTGTCTGCATTCTTTGCTTTCACTATGCTGTTTTTCCAAAGTAGTGGCGAGAACCAGTGACTGGGTCTAAAGAGATGGAGCAACTCCCATAGAAGACTGTAAGCTGTGTGACTCACTTAGGAAGCTCTCGTTCTGGCAGGATGCTGGATGGGAGCAGTCAGCATTGCTGATGAAATGATCAGCCAGAACTTTCAAACAGGTGAGAAGCAGACACTGAGGTTTAGTATGCAAAATGTAGTTATGTTTGAAATGAGGCTGGTGTGGGGATATGGTGGAAGCCAAAGGTATAACAAAATGAGATTAGATACATTCAAGGAGGTTACAGTGCTCCTTAGCACTGACTCCCAATGGTGTGGATGTAATCTCTGGTTTGGGAATTTCCTCTGAGCCTCCTATCCCAAGCACCTGGGCTGCCTTGCCAGAGATGGAATCGCATACCTTGTTGGAAAATGATATCAGACCACACTGTCTCTTGCTCTGACCTACTGTGGCAACAGACTCCTTAATGGGAGCCCTGTGGTTGGGTTTCTTTGGGTGCTTGGTACCAGATATTGATTTCAATCTCCACCCCTGTCAACAGGGCACCTTTTGCAAGCAGCATTCAAATGTATTCCAGATCTGTCAATGTCAGTGGGGAATAATCTTCATTTAGCAGGAGTTCTGTATGTCACTTGGCCATACCTGTGCCATCTGATTTGGAACCCACTTTCAGCCTGAGCCACTGCTCATGCAGGTTTTGTAACTTTGCTGTAACTTTCCTGCTGAGATCATCTGCTGTACCTCAGGAGAGTACCTGGAAGCCTGGATCACGGCAAAGGCTTTTGCCTGGATGGTAGCTGGGAGAAAGGCTGTAGGAAAGCAAATAGACAAGCAGTCATCTATGGCACTTGGTAGGACCAGGGGTTCAGGTCTGGTTTAGAGGCTTGGTCTTATAGGTTCATGTTTAGTTCCTGTTTGCAGTATATGAGGTTGTGTAGTGTGGAGAAGGCTAAGGGGAGGTCTTACTGCTTTCTACAGCTACCTGAAAGAGGCAGTGAGGGCAGTGTTGGCCTCTTCATCCAAGAGACTTGTGACAGGACAAGAGGAAATGGGCTTAAGCTGTGCCAGGGGAGGTTTAGGTTGGATTTTAGGAGAAAGTTCCATACTGAAAGAGTGGCGAAGTGTTGCAGCAGGCTGCCTAGGGAGATAGTGGAGTCACCGTCCCTGGAGGTATTTGGGAAGTGTGTAGGTACAGTGCTCCAGCATGTGGTTTAGTGGTCATGGTTGGACTCAATGATATTAAAGGCCTCTTTCAACCTTAACTATTCTGTGATAACTTTCCCAGCTCAGCTTGCATCTACATATTGACATAGTTGGCACTAGGTCACATTTTGCACATAACTGCCGCTAACATCTGCAGCAATCCCTGCTGTCAGCTGAGGTTGGTGCAGGTGGCAATATTCCAGTAACCACTTGGGCAGTGGGTGTGTTTTTTCTACATGGGCAGGTCTACAACCAGAACTGCAGAACTTGTTTAACTAGCCCTTCCTTCCCACAGCACCTTGCTTCATGCTTTGCTCTAATGTGTGTCCTTATTCCCCCATTTAGGGCAATAGCTGGAAGCTTTCCAGTGGGGAAATGCTAGTTCAAGGAGTTCACAGTGTACCTTTCAAATTTTTCTGGGTTTCACTTCTGACAGTTGGCTGGTATCATTTAGAACTGTAGGATCCTTAAGGTTGGAGAAGACTTTCAAGATGATCAAGTCCAACCATCAGCCCAACACCACTGTGCTCTTTGAACGATGTCCTGAAGTGCCATGTGTGCACGTTTTACCATCTCCAGAGATGGTGGCTCTGCTGCCTCCCTGGGAAGCTAATTCTGATGCCTGACCTCTCTATTAATAAAGATACTTATTTTCCTGATATATATTGCTATTGCACATACTTATGTTTGCTAGTCTCCTGCCCTGGTTCATAGCATAAGGTCTTCATGGCCTGGAGCTCAGGTCCTTTCAGCACGTGGAGTATGCCTGCTGGAAAAAAAGGAATCCCACAACATTTAATGTTCACTTTACAGTCTGTCATTATATCAGAGGAATGAATCATGGCCTTTCAGATTCTGGTGAAGTATGTTTTTGAGTTCAGAGTGGTTCTGGTTCATAGAGAACTAGTGAAAAATAAACTTTCCTACATATCGGATATCCTGCTTTTGCTTCTGTTCCCAGAAATGTCTGTTCCCAGAAGGGATGTGCATAAAGCCTGGTGGTGTAATGAGGCCATGCATGAACACTAATGCATGAGCTGTGCATCCGAAGCCAGAGCATCCAAGCACATGTTCTATAACAGCTTGTTCATCCTGCCTGCTTACGGTAAACAGCAGCCATTGCAAGTGGAAACTTGCTCATTCTCTTTAGTTTTGCTGTTATCACAGTAACTATAAGTCTATATTGAGATAAGGTATCAAAGGTTACTTGATTTTTTCATCTTAAATATCTCTTAGAACATGAGAGTCTAATAATGAAGTTTCCTAAGATAGGCCAATCATAAAAGAAAGACGAAGATGCTAATGCAGGACTGGATTAAGCATCCACTTCCCTCTGCAGCAGAATTATACCATAATTTCTGCTGTGAATGGATCTAGTTAGAAGGCACAAAACATGTGGAAAAGCCAAACCAGAAACAGGGTGGAGCTGCTGCCTCACCACTGTTTTGCCTTGTGAGCTGTCAAGAGCTTCTCTGGGAGGCTGAAAAACTGTCTGGTGCCCTCCTGCTTTCTCCCAACCTTCCTTTTGCTTGGGTGTGAGTCAGGCTTTTCTGTGGAGCGTTTTCCTGACCCACCTAGCAACCCGTCTTTTCCTTCTTCCATATCCTGGTTGGCCACATTTGGAGAAGATTAAATGAAAATTAAACTATTTCAGAAACCTCCCAAGGTGCCTTTTAGAGGCAAATATTAACACTGCTTTTGTCTTTTCAGGGAGTATTTCATAGAATCATCATAGAATAGCTTGGACTGGAAGAGACCTTAGAGATCATCTAATACAACCTCATTGCCATGGGCAGGGATGCCTCTCAACTAGACCAGGTTATTCAAGACCTCATCCAATCTGACCTTGACTGTTTCCAGGGATGGGAGCATCCACAACCTCTCTGGATAATCCATTTCTCTGAGTAGTCTCTACCCTGTATCCTTTGGGTTGGAGCAAGTAGGGGGCAGCCTCTTCTCTAGAGGAAATGGTCTCAGGTTGTGGAGGGGAGGTTTAGGCAGGACGTTAGGAAATGCTGCTTCACCCAAATGGTTCTGAAGCACTGGAATGGTCTGCCCAGGGCAGTGGTGGAGTCACCATCCATGGGGGTCTTCAAATGGTGTGTGGACCTGGTGCTTAGGGACGTTGTTTATTACTGATCTCTGTGCTGCATCAAGAGGTGGACTTGGATGATCTTTAAGGTCTCTTTCAACCAGATGAAACCTGTGATTTTGGGTTGGCTTAAGCAGTTGTGATTGATAACTAATCAAAAATTAGTAGTGCAAAACTCCCTGCCCCCTTTCACCTCTGGCTGCTAAGCTCACAGCACACAGGTAAGATGCATTCATTCCGGGTGCTTGACCTGCTCTTCCTATATTTGAGTTTAGTGCAAATCAGTTAACCCAACATGTGAAAGTAACCACATAAACCTGAATTACTGATCCTTAATTGAGGATAAAGGCAGAGGTAATGGTAAATTTCAATAGACTGTTGTTTGTCATTAATGAAAATATTAGCTGTCATCCTTAAACTTTGAAGCATCTCCAAGAGCCTGCTGAAACTGGTTCTTGCTTTGGGAAGGTTTTGGGGGAATTCTCATGTATCCTCTCTCTGTATTAGGTGTTCAGCATTCAGGTATGCCCATCTTTAAATACAACCTTTCTGTATTTTGATCTCTAATTCAGTGAAAGCATCATTATTTTACTGTCCTTTTTCCTTAGACAAAGAGTGAAGCGAAACAATTTCAGTCTGTTGGCTCTCGCATAAAGAACTATGACAATGGTTAACTTTTTCCCCTTCTACCGGAAAGAAGCTGTGCTGAAAGCAGTATGTAAAAGACATGTGCACTACATCCTGGTCTCCTGGCTGTCTGGAGGGAAGAGATTCTTTAGCAGAGTCTGATTTATCATTAATAAACCCAAGCTGTATTTTGTGTCACTTCCCACATTATTGGTACATACTTTGAAAGCTTAAACCTATGCATACTGTTGAGATGCAGCTCATCAGTCTTGCACAGATCAGCACCTTTTTTTTTCCTTTTAAACATCTAGGTGATCACAGAAAGGTAGGAGGGATTGGAATCATCAAGTCCACCCCCCCTTGCTAGAGCAGGTTTGCCTAGATGAGGTCACAGGAATGTGTCTAGGCAGGTTTTGAAAATCATCGGAGAGGGAGACTGCACAACTCTCTAGGCAGCCTGTTCCAGTGCTCCATCACCCTTCAAGTAAAGAGGTTTTTCCTCATGTTGAGATAGAACTTCCTGTCTTCCAAGTTTGTGTCCATTGCCCCTTGTTCTATCAGCGGGCACCACTGAAATAGGTCTGGCCTGACCCTCTTGACCCTCACTGCTTAGGTATTGATAAGATCCCCTCTTGGTCCTATTCTTCTCCAGGCTAACCAGCCCCAGGTCTCTCAGCCGTTCCTCTGAAGACAGATGTTCCAGTCCCTTAATGGTCCTCATAGTCCTCTGTTGGACACTCCAGTATATTCCTGTCCCTCTTGAACTGGGGAGCCCAGAGCTGGACAAAATACTCGAGATTTCTGCTGTGACTTGTTGTCTTTGCTTTACTAATTGCCATCTTTTAGTGCACTTTTGACTGTGTCAGAATCAAAGCTGTACCAGTGTTAGCCAGGGTGCACATTTGCTTACTTTGTGGTTATTCAGCTGTCCTGGAATGACATGGTCAGAACAAAGCAGTGCCAATGTGCTGTCAGGTACTGTCCTGGGATACGTTATCATCAGTGATGATAGTCTGGACAGGCTGAGGGAGCTGGGGTTGTTCAGCATGGAGAAGAGAAGGCTCTGTGGATACCTACTAATGATCTTCCCGTACCTGAAGGGGCCTACACGAAGGCTGAAGAGAGAGAACTGCAGTGAAAGGATGACAGCAATGGCTTCAAACTAGAGCAGATTAAGATTGGATGTGAGGAACAGGTCCTTTACTGTGAGGGTGGTGGAAGACTGGAACAGGTTACCCAGGGTGGCAGTTGAAGCCCCATTCCTGGAGATATTCAAAGTGAGGCTCATCAAGGCTCTGAGCAACCTGATCTAGTGGAGATGTCCCTGCTGAGTGCAGAGGGGGTTGGACTGGATGAGCTTTGCAGGTCTCATCCAACCCAAACCATTCTATGATGGTTGTCCATCATAGATCTAATTGATGCTGGCATTGGTGTAAGAGGTGGCATACCAGTGTCACCAGTCCTTTCTTTTCTTTTCCTGGGCCTGTGTTTTTTTGCATAAAACTGGAAGCTTCTGACGAAGTCTTCAGTCCACCAATTCACTTTCAAGCTAATATGAACTAGCCTTCTTAGGCTTCTATAGCTGATAACTTTATTAGTCAGTATAGGTGCCCTTAAACAGGTTTCCACCTGTACTGACAGTTTTCCCATATAGCAGTAAGAGGGTTTTCAAAACCCTTAGTATTCACAGCTCTGCCTTTGTTTGGTTGGTTAGGTGGTTTTGGGTTTTTTTTATGTATAATTCTGGGTTCAGCTACAGATCTTGCAATTGTCTGAGCTCTATAAACATTGTTATACCCCTGGCTCTGGATGCTGCTTTGGTTCAGTTCTGATGAATCCTTATGAGAGAAATGTCTACACTGGCCAAATCTCTCTCCACTTGACGTTGATTTGCATATTACATGTGCAAGCTGCAAACGAATGGAGCTTGCACACCTTTTGCTGGTGCTGAAAGGTTTGTTTATGCAGCCCCCTGACTTGCAGATGTTCTTTGGTCCAGCCTGAGAAAACACTGATCTGACAGTGAAGAGGTGACTATGGTCAAACCTGCTGTTTCTGCTCAGACATGCTGGACCACTTACTATCAGCAGCTTGGGCTGAACTCCGTGCTGCTGGTGTTCTAAAAGTACGATTCCCATGCACTCTTCAGTGCCTTGCAGTTGCTGTCATCAGGTTGGTTCCTCAGATCCTTCACAAGTCAAATCCACTGAGATTTGTGTCAGTGTGTTTGATAGTTTTGCAGGGGAATGTTCTGAAGCAGCCAATTCAGGTACTCTAAACTTAGTTTAAGGTTTTAAGGAAGTTTGTATGCTTTCCTGCTCTTCTAGACAGCTGTTTCTCATTGACTTCTATTGACCATGACTTAGAATCATACAGCCATTTCACTTGGAAAAGACCTTTAAGATCATTGAGTCTAATGGTCAGCCCAGCACTGCTTTGCTTACTAAACCATGTCCCAAAGTGCCATGTCTAGAAGTTTTTAATATCTCCAGGAATGATGACTCTACCACCTCCTTGGGCAACCTCCAATGTATGACCACTCTTCCTATAAAGATATTTTTCCTAGTGTCCAACCTAAGCCTCACCTGGCACAGTTTCAGGCCCCTTCCTCTTGTTCTATCACTTGATACTAGAGGGAAGAGACCACCTCGCTCCAACATCCTTTCTGGAACCTGTAGAGAGAAATGAAGACCTTTCTTCCCTCAAGCAGATCAACACTCCCACCCAATGTGGTGGCATCTTTCTATTTCTCTATGTCCCTAGGAATGATATTTCTAATAGATAGGTTATTGCAGTTCCGTCCACAGCTGCTCAGAAGACTAAGTCATGCTTGATCGACATGATTGTCTTCTATGATGAAATGACTGCATCTGGGGATGAGGGTAGAGCAAGGGATGATGTTTACCTTGACTTTAGCAGAGTTTAGACACTGCCTCTCACAATGCTCTTTTATCTAAGGCAGGCTATTAGGGACTGGATAGGGTTGTGGACAGCTGGAAGACGGGTGGAATGTTGGTTGGATGAGTGGGATCAGGGGATTGTACTTTATTTGTCACTGGGGTGTGTGTCCTATTCAACATCATCAGTGCCCTGGAGCAGGCGATGCACTGCACCCTCATCAGACTTGCAGATCATAAATGCTTGAGGGCAGGGCTGCTCTTCCTGGCCAGGCTGGGAAGAATGGATCAACAGGAACCCCATAAATTCAGCAAGAACAAATGCCAAGCCCTGCCCTGGGGAGGACAAAGAGCCATGGGCGCCAGCATGGACTGGGACTGCCTGGCTGAGAAGCAGCCCTGCAGAAAAGGCCATGACAAGCAGCAAGCTGAACACGTGTGAGAGTGCATCAGCGCCTTTATTGCTCTTCTAACAGACCTCTGCCCATGGAGTGTTTAGCTGAGGTAAATTAGCTAAGCATAGCTGTTAAATTTTTGCATCACCCACCACAAATCAAGTTCTCTTGACTTGTCCTGTGAACTCTCTGTAGTAAGCTCAGCTGGAATCATTCCATAGTCATAAAAAGTAGGGATTTTTGAGCAGTAGCTGGGTGTCAGTCTTGTTATTTTTCACTCCAGCTTATCACTATCTTCCCCATTGTCTTTTGAAGCCCAAACTCCCCTTGTCTGACACAACAAAGAGCATGGTATCTTTGTAACATAGTCTCTTAGATTCAAAGAATGATTTGGGTTGGAAGGGACCTTAAAGGTTGATGCTTTCTGTCCCTCTTCTGCTGTGGTGATGATGTTCCTGTGAAGAGCAGTACTTCTGCCATGTAGCCAGTTACATGTTGCAGTAGCCCGTGATGACTAGGCACACACCTGGCTCAGGGCTTACACTATTTTCACAGGTCTGCCCTGTGCACTGCCCAGATTGCACCTTCACCCTTATTGTGACATTGGCCTCTGCCTCGGTGGGCATATTTGCTCCAGGCCCCTTCTTGTTTCCGATGGCCAGGGTGATGCATGGTTCCATTTGTACGCCTGAACCCATTTTGTCCCAGATTAGGGTTGTCTCAAACTGCTGCTCCCGAACTTGTGCTGTCCTGTCACTGTCTTAGTTCAGGCATAACTTCTGGTGTGTAGTTTGGCAGCAGGGGGCAAAAAGGAGTGCTTCACAGGAGCTGGGACAGTGAGGTGACTGACAGCGCGCTGCCCAGGGTTGGTGTCAGGCAATTCAGCACCGACTGCTGATGTCCAGAGGAAGGCAAACAATCCTGCATCTGGGAAGGCAGTCGAGGTCCACGGCGTTTGGTCTGTGACTGGGCCCCCAACCCCCTCAGTTTGTTGCTTGCTCTTGGGAAACATCAGGAGCATAATGTGCAACCGAAGTACTACTTTTTTTTTTTTCTCTCTCTGTTTCCCTCGCCCCCGCTTTGAGTCATTTCCCACAAAAGAAGTTTTGGTGTGGGGCTGTCAGCGGAAGAGCGCTGAGGAGCGCTGTTAGTGCACGGTGCGTGCCGAGCGGGCAGGGAGCGCTCTCGGCGCACGCTGCGCACGTTCGGGAGTGCTTCGCAGCCACTTGGGGGCAGCACTGCACTGCTGAGCGCAGCACTGCTGAGCGCAGCTCTGCCATGGCCGCGGGCTGCGCTCTTCCCCGCCTGCTCGGGGAGTCTTACCCAAATGCCCTCCTTGAATTCATGCGACATCACCCCTGACTTGCGAGAGCGTCTGGTTTGGACCTGTTTTATCTTCCGTTGGATTATGAACTTCTTCCCTAGCACGCAAGAGCCTCTCTTGTGGTAGACGTCTTGTATCAATCCGTTCTGCATCTCCTAATAGGGAGATGAACTTTGTGGGTGATTAGACTCAGATGGAGACAGAGTAATAGTTTAGCTCCAAGCTGTTCTGCGATATGCCCTTGCTTGGAGAGCCAGGGCTGTGACAATTCATCTCTTTGAAGAAGACCTGGAAGCATCACAGGACTTAGATGTGCAGCCATCCACACCATCATTCTAGCAGGCAAAGCCTCTTCCATTGAGATGCTGAACTGCCTCTTTCTTCCCTTCTATCTCCCATCTACCTTCCTGTCCTTCCTCTCCCTTCACTCAGTGCTTTAATCTCAGCATCTGATGCTTCCAGCTGCAAACAGGCTAAAGCAGTCCTGGCCTGCTCTCTACAACATTTTCTGCAGGCAAGGGCAGGGACAGTCCCTTTGCCTTGAGTTTCTGTGTGTCTGCTTAAAGATGCAGTATCTTGGCTTTGTTGCTGGAAGAAAGGCGATGCTGATGGTAGCTGATGAGCAGTTACTTGCTGTTTTTTAGGAGAGTTGTGAATTTTGACAGAGTGACTGAGTGCTGTTTTGAACTGGAAAGGACAAGAGTGTGCTCTGCTCTTGCTAGGGACAACTGCTAACCACAATGTGAGTGCTTCAAAGCACTGTGCAGAGCTGGCTGGGGAAAATTACTGAGGGGTACTTTGAATTCATCTTATTACCTGGGAGGAATTATAAAGGAGGAGGTGTGTACTCCTCTGGGAAGTCTTGTGGGCCGTGGAGCTGTGCCCTAAAACTCTTTCTGTTTGCATTACAGAGCCTGGGCCAGGTCAGACTTGTCAGCACAAGAACAGTCTCCCGAATTTATAAAGCTTCAGCAGGAGAGATCTGTCCTACAAAGTAAGGAAGAGCATCAGTTGATCTAATCTGGGGCTTGGCCCAGGACTCTGAAGAGACATCAGACAAAGAATCAGGGAAAATGGGTTTAAGTTTCAGCTCTGCTGCTGGGTTGCAGACAATCTGTGTGGCCTCTCTGGGCCTTAGCTTCACCAGCTGCATGCTGCACTTAGTTATGCTCAAATTCAATGGCTTAAAATGTGAGTGCGACATTGCTGTCTAGATCTGCTTCTGGTATTTATGGCCTTGTTGAGGACCTTATTATTCACAGTGACTCATCTCATTCAGAGCTCCTCTGCAACAGATGAAATTTCAACCAGATACGAGGCTTTATAGACAGGCTGGCACAGTCTGAGTGGTGCGAAAGATGAATGTCTCTTGTCACTGGGTCAGCTGCTTGCTCACCACATATTTCTCTCTCTGAGATTTTAGCCTTGTTGAATAAGGTTGGTGATCAGGCTGTGAGATTTGGGACCACCAGTTACTCTGGTGGGCTCGTGCCAGTTGAGGGTGAGGTGCAGCTTGTGGTCTCCACAGAGGCTGCAGACTGGATGACAGCTGGTTTTTGGGAACTGTTTGGAGACGGAATGCTGCTGGAAAAGGTTCCCTGGCTTTCCATGGTGTCTCTGCTATCAGTGAGCTGTCATAGTGGAAGAGCTGCATCAGAGTCTCCTGCCATCATGGTCAGCCCATGATACCTGGACTGTCTCTTGCCTTACATGCTCTGAATCCATGTGTGGTTTGAAATCCAAAGATCACCTTAGGCAAGTTGTTGTGTCTGTTATCCCCTTCAGTCTCTTAGGCCACCTAATCACCCACTTTTATGTAAAGTCAGAGCTATGCAGTATGAATGCTGATGGCAGGAACATTTTTGAGTAACCTCTTTAAAGCAGTTTGGTGGAGGTGTCAGGAGAAAATGCTTCATATTCACCAGCACTGAAGAGCTGACTTGTTAACAGGCACCTGCACAGTTCAAAAAGGCAGTGAGAAACAGGCTTGACTGTATGCTTTTGTGGGGTATTTCTACCACCTTCTGAGGTCTGTAGGCTTGTCTCTGGTTCTCAATAAACTCTGCCCTCTCCCTTCAGGGTGCTGGAGTAGCTCAGCTCTTCTCTGGTGCACGTTTTTCATATAAGTTCTTACTTTACTGCAGGTGGCTTTCCTGGCCACCACCTCTCACACAGCGAGATACAGATTCTCTCTGTGTCACTTCAGAGCAGCCATTGCAAAGCTGTTCTGTATTTCTAGCTCTGTCTTGTGCAGCAGCTTTGCTCCAAATAAATTTTGCCCTGTTTTGATTTCGGATGGAAATCCCAGTCAGAAAATTACAGTTCTCAGTTGGAGAAATAAGGAAGGGGCCAGCAAAACTGCCACCTTGTATTTTTGGTGGGCAGACTTTGCCCTCTTTTAGAGACTGGTGGACAGAGTCCCATGGGACACAGTCCTGAGGGGTCAAGCAGTCCAGAAGCAGGAAAGTCTGAAAGGTGCAGGGGTAGGCCGTCCCCATGTGCTGAGAGAGGCAGCAGGGAAGAAGATGGTCTGGCTGAACAGAGAGGTTTGATTGCAGCTTAGGGAGAAAAGGAGTCTCTGGTCGTTGGACAAGGGGCACTCAGGAGGACTAGAAACTCATTGTGAAGCTTTGCAGGCAGGAAAGCAGAATGGCCAAAGCCCAACTGGAAATTAACTTGGCTTCAGCTGTTAAAAAATCAGGAAATGCTACAAAAACATTAGCAACAAAAGGAGGACTAAGGAGAATTTCTGCTGGATTCAGGGAGGAGCATAGTGGTGAAGGAGGGGCTCAATACCTTCTTCACCTCAATCTGTAGTAGTAACAGCAGTTACTCACTGGATACTCAGTCCCCTGATGTGGAAGATAGGCGATGAAGGTTTAGATTCAATATTAGGAAAAATGACTTAGTGGGCATGGTGGTGGTGGGTCCTGAAACTCCTTGTCCACATGTTTCTTTAACACTTCTAGGGATGGTGACTCCAGTGGCTCCCTAGGCAGCCTGTTTCAATGCCTGAGCACTCTTTCATTAAGGGTTTTTTTTCCTAATATCTAAACTATATCTCTTCTGGTGCAACTTGAGGTCGTTTCTTCTCATCCTATTACTAGTTATTGGAGCGAAGAGACCTCCACCAGCCTTACTACAACCTCCTCTCAGGTAGTTGCAGAGAGCAATAAGATCTCCCCCTAGCCTCTTTTTCTCCCAGCTAAACAATCCCAGTTCCCTCATTAGCTCCTCACAAGACCTGTTCTCCAGACCCTGCACCAGTGTTGCTGTCCTTCTCTGGACATGCTCCAGCAACCCAATGTCATGTCAGATCAGGGACCAATGTTTCCCTTTAATTGAACTTGTTCTGTAAACAAGATAGGATTTTGTGCTTTTGAAACCGCATATTTAAGCGTGTAGCTGCTAGATCCAGCCACAGGTTAATGCAGTCAGCTGTCTCAGTGGTCTCTTCTCAGTTAGTTTCTATCTGTGAAGCCAACCTGTCCTTGGGTTTTGCAACTATATCTGAGTAGTATAGTTTACCAACCAGAAGGCTAAAAAGGACTTGTGGAGATCTTGTCAAATCAAAAGTCACTGAGTTCATATTCGTAAGTGCCAGGTGTGTGGTCATCATCCTGTTTATCTGCTTATTCTGAGACTCAGAAGTGCACCTAGATTTGTCAAATGATGGAGTAAAAATAAGAAGTCTTGGAAATAGAGTGATAGAATAAAGCTTCCTAATATTCTATAAGTAAGTGTCAAGGATTAGGGCTCGGCAGGCACTAAGTGGTTGTCACGGCTTTCAATTAACCCCTCCCCCTTCTCAAAAGGGAAGAGAAAGGGAAGAAGGGAGAGAGACTTACAGATTGGAAAACTGAAACTCTTTGCAATAAAATGAAACCTGTGGCATTATGTACAAAAGCAATAGCAAACCCAACCCCCTGGTGACAATTATGTCGGCACTCTCAATGTGGCACACAGGATTTAGCAGTGACCTTGGTCTGTACACCAGTCCCTAGTGCTAACTGTAACCCTGCTAGAAGCAGATGCTGCCTGTGAAAGCACAAAGGGAGTCACTTAAGAGAGAGGAGCTGGAAAGTAAAACCACTGAACAGATTTAGTTCTGTTCTAGCTCAAACCAGGACAACAGGATGTACTTTTCCATCACTGCTGCCCTTGCTGCTTTTTCATACCAAAAATAGCACCTGTAACACTCGATACACATAGATGAGGGTACAGCCCAGTGTCTCCAGCAATCTCAGTTGCCGTCAGATGACTAATACAATGGTTTGGGTTGGAATGGGCCTCCAAAGGTCATCCAGTCCAACCCCCTCTAACAGTAAGCAGGGACATCTTCCCCTTGTTGAGCCTCACCTTGAATATCTCCAGGGATGGGGCCTCACTTGTTCCACTGTTCTTGCCTTCCTGAACACAATTGTAACTACATGGCTGGACTTGAAGGCATCTGTTCTGTGGTGGGAGGATGGAGCCAGGCTCTGCTCAGTGATGACCAATGACTGGACGAGCGGTGACTGGTGCAAGCTGGACCAGAGGAGTTTGCAAGTAAAAATAAGGAAAACCTTTTTCACCGTGAGGGTGGCAGAGCCCTGGAGCAGGCTGCCCAGAGGGAGGCTGTGGAGTCTCTTTCTCTAGACACATTCAAAACTCACCTAGATGCATTCCTGTGTGACCTGCTGCCAGGTGATCCTGCTCTGAGCAGGGGTGATCTTCTGAGGTCCCTTCCATTCCCTAACATTCTGTGTTTCTGTGTGATTCTTGAGGGCAATGCTCCTCCTGCATGTGTTTCCCAGGGCAGCTAATGGGGGCATGTCTGTGCTTAGTTTCAAAGTCCAGTTTGAGAGGTGACAGTGTAGGAAGCATTGAAGAAAAAAGACCTTTTGGGAGCTGCTGCAAGCTAGGAACTTGGCATACAGCATGACAAAATCACTTCTGGGCTATGCAAATCCTGGAGGAGAATGCTACGTAAGAATAGAGCACAGGCTTGGTTCCTTGCCCACGGTTTTATAAGGTGGTTGAGGTGGGTACATTGCATACATTTGCATTTCCATGGCTCTAACGATCTGAGGATTTCCTAAAACTCTCTGATGCAGTTTCCACTGACCTTCAAATAATATTTTAAAAGAAGTAGTTCAGTGCAGACATTTATGAGACACAGACAGCCCGGCTTCACTTTCAAAAATATGATTTTTGCAAATGTGCTTGCTTCTAAAAATCTCAAAGTTGTTTTTCAGAGACACAGGAATAACATAAAAGCCAGACTGAGCAGCAGCTGATCTCAGTGCTGAAGTCTCAATACTGAATTGGCTGGATGGTGGCACGCAGAGAGTGGTGATCAACAGCACAATGTCCACCTGGAGACCAGTGCCAAGTGGCGTCCCTCAAGGGTCAGTGCTGGGACCAGTGCTGTTTAACATCTTTGTCAGCGACATAGACAGAGGAATCAGTGCACCCTCAGCAGGTTTGCAGATGACACCAAGCTGTGTGGCACAGTCGACTTGCTGGAGGGCAGGGATGCCATCTAGAGAGACCTGGACAGGCTGGAGAGGTGGGCCCAGGCTAACCTCATGAAATTTAACAAGGCCAAGTGTAAGGTCCTGCACCTGGGGTGCTGCAATCCCAAGCACAAATACAGGCTGGGTGGTGAATGGCTGGAGAGCAACTCTGAGGAAAAGGACCTGGGGGTCTGGGTGGATGAGAAGCTCAACATGAGCCTGCAGTGTGCACACCCAGCTCAGACNNGGAGGGCCACAAAGATGATCAGAGGGCTGGAGCACCTCTGCTATGAGGACAGGCTGAGGGAGTTGAGGCTTTTCAGCCTGGAGAAGAGAAGGCTTCGAGGAGACCTTATAGCAGCCTACCAGTATCTGAGGGGGGCCTACAGGAGGGCTGGGGAGGGACTGTTCACAAGGTCTTGTAATGACAGGATGAGGGGGAATGGGTTCAAATTGGCGGAGGGGAGATTTGAATGGGATGTTAGGAAGAAATTCTTCACAGTGAGGGTGGTGAGGCACTGGCACAGGTTGCCCAGGGAGGTTGTGTCTGCTCCCTCCCTGGATGTGTTCAAGGCCAGGCTCGATGAGGTCTTGAGTGACCTGATCTAGTGGGAGATGTCCCTGCCTATGGTGGGGGGTTGGAACTGGATGATCTTTGAGGTCTCTTCCAACCTAGACCATTCTATGATTCTATGATTCTATGAATGTGCAAAGCATTCATTTGCTGCACACAGAAACAGGTCCAGAAGAAGGTCTGAACATCTTTCCAATTACCAGTGCTGCTGCATGGAAGTGTTTGGGACCTGTGGTCACCTTTGCTTTAGTGGCAACTCATATATCCTTATGAATATTTTGCAATAACATTTATCCTGTCATTATCTGCTCTTATTAAATGTGCTCAGGTTTCTTTTCCTTCTTTCCCTCCCTTCAGTTTTTAACCTGCACTGTTTAAAACTTTCAGGATCTTCTACTGTCTCAAGATCCTGGTTCTTTCTACACAGCTTCACCACGGCTTTTTCACTCAGAGTTTGAGCATTTGAAATTAATTTCCTTAGCCTTAGTTTCCTAGTCCTATTCACTCAAAATCGTTTTACTCTTTGACAAGGTTTTTGCAGCTTTTCATCTCCACTCCTGTTGGCTTCCATATATTCAGAAAGCTGAGTCTTCCTCCAGTGTATCTTGACAGTTGAGCCTCATGTATGGAAACAAAAAATGTGTATGACTCAACATCTTCCTCTCCCCCATTTTGTCAGACCAGCTTATTCCTAAAAGAATGATTGCCTAAAGTTGGCAGGGTCTCGCTCTTACTGGTCTTCAGTAGTGCCAGTGAGACAGCTGCTTAACAGATTACCATTGTGTGTAACACCAGAAAATCTCTACCATGTGCAGCAATCCAAGCTCATGCCACTGAAGAGGGACCTGGGAGTGCTGGGGGAGAACATTCATGGAACAGCAATGTACCCTGGGGGCCAAGAGGCAAAACTCCTTCTTTTCCTCTTTCCTCAGACCAGGACACAGTCCAACCCCCTCTGCAGTCAACAGGGACATCCTCCACTAGATCAGCTTGCTCAGAGCCTTATTGAAGCTGATCTGGAATATCTTCAACGACAGGGCCACAACCACCTCCCTGGGCAACCTGTTCCAGTACCCTCATGGTGCAGAACCTGTTCCTAACATCCAATCTCAATCTGCTCTGCTCTAGTTTGAGGCCATTGCCCTCATCCTGTCACTGCACCCCTTTGCAGTCTCTCTCCAGCCTTTTTGTAGCCTACTTCAGGTACTGAAAGTCACTGTTTGGTCTCCCTGGAGCCTTCTCTTCTCCAGGCTGGTCACCCCCAGCCTGTCCTCATAGCAGGACTGCTCCAACCCCCTAACCATTTTTGTGGCCCTCTTCTGGACCCTATCCATTATCTCCAAGTCCTTCCTTTGGTGAGGGCTCCAGAGCTGCACGTACACTGCAGGTGAGGTCTCAGCAAAGTGGCAGAATCCCCTCTCTGGCTCTGCTGGCAATGCCATTGGCCTGCTGGACTGTGAGCTCACACTGTCCTGCTCATGTCCAGATTCTTGTCCATCAGCACCCCAAGTCCATTTCTGCATTTCTGGGATATTCACCTGTGAGCTCCTTGACATAAATGTCACATCCTATTAGCTACCATGTAAAGCAGAAACGCTGTTAAGTGCTCTATCAAAAGTAATGTAGACATCCACAGCATCTTCAGGTGGTTCCTTTCCTTTTAATAAGAAATAAAAGTGTCTACTCAAGGGACTGATATCACGGCATCATTCATAAACACAGATGGATTTCTGTGCAATAAAAATAGAGCCAACTTGTTCCTTCTTCACTTATGGTGCCAGTTTTCAGCTGCTCTGTAGAAAGAACACTGGAGTAGGTCAAACAATCTATATGATCTGATTTTCATCAATGAGGCAGAAGGATGCTGTGTTGAGGTTACACATCTTTTGGGCGCCTCACCATGAGAAGGATATTGAGGTGCTGCAGCGTGTCTGAAGAAGAGCAGCTAAGCTGATGAAGGTCCTTGAACACAAACCTCATGAGGAATGGCTGAAGAAACTGAAGCTGTTTAGCCCAGAGGAGAGGAGGCTGAGGTGAGACCCTATCCCCTTCTACAACTACTCAGAGGAGGGGGGAGCAAGGTGGGGGTCAGTCTCTTCACATGCAGCAAGTGACAGGACAAGAGGAATGGGCCTCAAGTTGTGCCAGGGTATTTTCATGGTGGACATTAGAAAGAAAAATTCTTCCCAGCAAGGGTTCTCAAGCACTGGAACAGGCAGTGCAGGGAGGGAGTCGCCATCCCTGGAGATATTTGAAAGATGAATGGCTATGGTGCTTAGGGACATGGTTTAGTGGTAGTGCTTTAGCAGTAGTCATGGAATTGTGAGGTCCAGGTGAGTGGTTGGACTTGATGATCTCAAAGGTCTCTCCCACCCTCAACAGTTCTACAATTCCATTTATTTCTTTATCTTTTAATAGTGCTAAATTCAAAGCCTGGGACAGTAGTCACAGAGTAAACACAGACTGCTGATCACATCCTCTCACTTCTGGTGCCAAGTTCAGCCTCTTTACTAAGGCAGCTTGCCTAGGTCAGCACCGTGGAGTGTGTGAGTCATACAAAGCTGAGCTCTAAGTCCACTAAAGTAAATGGAAAGACTTAGTGACTCCAGTCTGCTCTGGCTCCTTCCACACCGATGGCTGCTGTTGGCTGCCTTGTCAGCAGTCTGCTGCTATAGTTGGGGCTGCACCAAAAGGATACTTTCAGATATTCCATGACAGGTCTCGTGGCGAACGCTTTACAGGCTGCTCAAATGCTGTAGTGACTTTAAATTGTTTCCAAGAGGATTCACACTCTGGTTCTTCAGGTGTAATGTCATCCAGATGTTTGGCGTCCTTGGGTCTGTCTGTGCTGCAGCACCAAATCAGTGAAGTTTGTCTCAGTGCAAGTTGTTTTTTTCACAGTAAAATCAGGCTGAAAGAAATCGCTCACTATATGCAGGGTGATGATAAGAGGAGACAACCCTGATCCGCACAGCGGCTCGCACAGCTTAACCAGCAGCATCTTTGTTCTCTCTGTGCAGAAAATGCACTTTTCCCTGGCGGAGAAAGCAGCAGCAGCAGCACTGTCATCGCCTGGATTTGTGCCTTGTAATACCTGTTGCATCCCTGAGGTGCCACATGAGAGGCTCACAAGCCTTTCCTGCTGGCTGCAGACACTGTCCAGAGTTTCACAGGCCCTTCCTTCTTCTTAGAAGATGACCCTCTTCTCTGAAGGTGCCTTTCAACACAGGCTGCAGAAGGGAGCTGGCAGCACTTCAGATGGATTGACTCCAGAAGGAACAAAGAGTCACAGCCCAAAGCAGTCTTTCTTTACCTGCTCTGTTACAGACAAATCTGTACACCTGTCAGGACACAGTCGCTGTTTTTAATAGTTTTAAACCACTTTCCACAAAACTTTCTACACACATGCAGCACATTTTCAGCTGCTCTCTCAGTTTTGGCTTGACATTTGGCCAAATGTTAAAAATTTTGCAGGCTTCAGTTCTAAGAGGATTTGAGGCAGCCACCAGCAGCAACACTACTAAATCCTCTCCTGGATCATGAAGTACCTCACGTTGACTTCCACCCTGGATGCTTAATTCCTGTAAGAACCACCAAACCTGGCTGAAACAAAGGGGAAGGGCCAGGCAGAGAGCAGTCCAGTGCTGGGCTATGAGTTAGAGTTCAACAGGGTGCCCAGAAATGCAGCTGTAGCAGCACAGCTAGGCTGGTGTCTGGGCAAAAAGCATGGCAAACAAATATGGCAGAACTTTGCTTGTGCCCTAAAGTGATCTCCTGTGGCACAGAGAGTGTGCTTACTATTATGGAAAAATCCCTTTGGGGACAGGGTGGCAGGCAGCAGGGAGTGCAGGTTCTTCTGCCAAAGCACAATCTGCAGAACTCCTGTGCAGAACATCCTCCTCGGGACGTGGTTACTGACTGACTGTATCTGGGCAGAACCTGCCAAGGAGACATCGTGCTCCAAAGCCTGAGGAGAAATAGGCAGCCTTGCATTAACTGAATCCAGACTCTGCTAGTTCCATCCCTGATCTTTGCAGAGGTGCTTTGTTTAGGTGGCTTTGGGGAGTCAGAGCGTGTATTGTTGGATGGTCAAGCTGTAAGGCCTTCTCTAGGAGCCAGGCAGTAAGTCAAGGGAAGGAGCAGGTAAGACTGCATCAGCATGCTTGCAGGTGAGACCAAGCGGGAGAGCGATGGGATGTCAGTCTGAAGGACCTGGACAAGCTTGCAGCCCTGTGGAAAAGGATTTGGGACTTCCTGTGGATGAGAAGCTGGACATGAACCAACAGTGTGCACTTACAGCCAGAAGGCAAGTTGCATCCTGGGCTGCATCCAAAGCAGCACTGCCAGCAGATCCAGAGAGGGCATTCTGCCACTTTGCTCTGCCAAGAGTTCACTTGCAGTGCTGCATCCAGCTCTGGAGCCCTCAACACAGGAAGGATGTAGAACTGATGGAGCAGGTCCAGAGGAGGGCCAGAAAAATGGTCAGGGGGTTGGAACAGGCTGAGGGAGCTGGGGGTGTGCAGCCTGGAGAAAAAAAAGGCTCTAGAGGCGCCTAATAGCAGCCTGCCAGTGCCTGAATGGGACTACAAGAAGGCTGCAGAGAGACTGTTTGCAGGGACAGGACGAGGTCCCTTGAGCAGAGGAGATTGAAATTGGATGTTAGGAACAGGTTCTGCACCATGAGGGTGGTGGAATGATGGAACAGGGAGCCTGCCAGTGCCACAAAGCCAGCGCTGCTCTTGTGCCAGTGCCAGGACAGGAGGCAATAGGTGGCTTAAGAGCTCTGTGATGAGGTGATCCCACCAGAGGCAGAAGGTAAACACGGGGTGTCCTCTGAACTGAGCCCACAGACACCCTCAGTGAGCCAGAAGGGTTGAAGTCAGGAGGCTCAAGACCTGACTCCACAGGGCACAGCACTCTCCCCCTCCTTACGGCTGAGGACTGGGAGTACAGAAGCAGGAAGCTCCATTCAGTGTGCTGCTCCCATGGGCCTCACTGAGTCTTGCAGAGAATCTTTATAGACTGTAATGAAGATCTCTAGGGAGCATTGTGAACCATGGTGCCCCAGCTCAGCTCAGCAAGAAGCAGCAGCAGCAGGGAGATGTCTTCAGACTGCTAGCCTGCACGTTGCTCCAAACCATCACCTCTATCTACCTGTTTTAGGTGACAGCTGGAATATTCCCACCTATTCAGCATCACAGACAACACTTGGTCTCCATCTGTACTGAGTCAAAGCTACCTCCTGTTACTATTTCAAGGACAGATTTAACGTAGGAGGCAAGATTCCGACGTGCTTACAATGCTGCTAAATATTTCTTCAAATGACTGAACTGCACATATGTATTTTCCCCCAAGAAGTGTGCTTAGAATGTTTTGACTGTTTTCTAGAGTAGGACTATAGTAGTATTCTTGGTACTATAAGCGAGAAACTCATCATTACGAAGGACCCAGAATGGAAGTGCTTACTCAAAATGTGTTTTTTTACTTCTTGTTTTGACAGCATGACATGTCCAAAAATATCTGCCTTGTGTACAAAGACTGCAGCAGAAAGCTCAGCAAGCCTTGATGGAGTTTATTTCAGTGATGGTCCATTGAAATCTGGGCAAAGTTGCTCGGATTCTTCAGCTAATTGGTCCTCTTTGAGTTGTTGATGAAGATGCTGTTTAAGAGCTCTTTGTCAGGCTCACCCTAGGAGAAGGCCACCTTAAATGTGTTCCTCCTAGAAACTCTATATATCGAGCCAGGCTGCCTTGGAAAACATGATAGCTGCATTCTCAAATACCTGTTTTCCAAGACATGAGGATTTTATGACCTATACATGTTTCAAACAAACCACTGATGCCTCATTTTAAGCCATGTATGCAATTTTGTACGATGAAGCAATATGGTAACATTTTAGAACTGAAAGAAGAAAAATCTTCACATTTCATGATTCTGTGTGCTTTCAAAAACCTGAAGGCTAAGAGCATCAGCATGCCTTCACGTTGTGCCAGGTTCAACCCTGTTATTTCTAGTGACCATTTTTGTAGCTCTTTAAAACTGTCCTATATGCATTTGGCTTTCTAGATGTTTTTGCTTGCAGAAAAATAAAGGACAGTGGAAATTTTATTCAGTGCATCACCAACTGAAGATAAAGAGACACCGAAAGAAGGCTAAGAGGAGACCTCATCGCTCTCTACAAATACTGGAAGCGACATTGTGGAGGGGCTGCTGCTGGGCTCTTCTCACAGGTAATTAACAATAGAACAACAGGGAACGGCCTCAAGCTGCAGCAGGGCAGGTTTATACTGGGCATTAGCAAGGGTGGTGGAATGGGCTGTCCTGGGAGGTGGTGGAGTTGCCAGCTCTGGATGTGTTTAAAGGTTGTTTAGATGTGGTGCCTAGGGATATGGTAGCACTGTTTCCTACCCGTTTAAGAGGGCTCTCCTTTAGCTGTCTCTGCACCCTTTTAGAACTATTCTCACTTTCCTCTAGAGAGGTGGAGATTGCAGAATCACAGAATGTTAGGGGCTGGGAAGGGCCTCAAAAGATCATCCATTCCAACCCCCCTGCCTGAGCAGGATCAGCTATACCTGATCGTGCAGGAATGTTCCCTGGACAGCAGAAATACTAAGGTACAATTTCCTGCAGGTGTGTACAAGCTGTTATTCCATCTCTCACTGCAAGGCTTCCATGTCTCCACCTCCAAGTACGCCATGCTCCTGTGTCTCTCTGTCTGAAGAGGAGGCAGCGCTTGGGGTGTGTGGTGACTGCTCATCCGTTAGGATCAGAACCCCACAGAGGCTATGCTTCAGCTGCAGTAAAGGAAGTTATTTGTATGTTCCATTAATCTCCCAGCGGCTTCCATGAAACTCCAATCTAGTTTCATTTGGCAAGGGGCATCACATTCACCAAAAGGGAACTGGTAGGCAGGCAGACAGACAAGAGGACAAAGCATATGGTAGCTTAATCCACGCTTCCTTGGCAAATGAATCTAAGATTCTAAGCAAAAGAACTCACACCCCAACACAGAGTCACATCCAGAGATATTCAAAGGTCTACAAAAGAAAATCAGTCAGGCTGGGCCCCTCAATTTAAGAAAGGTGTTGAGATGCTGAATGTGCCCAGAGAAGGGCAGCAAGGCTGGGGAGGGTCCTGGAGCACAGCCCCAAGAGGAGAGGCTGAGGGAGCTGGGGGTGTGCAGCCTGCAGAAGAGGAGGCTCAGGGCAGAGCTCATTGCTCTCTGCAGCTACCTGAAGGGAGGTTATAGCCAGGTGGGATTGGTCTCAGGGCACATTTAGGCTGGATGTTAGGAGGAAGTTCTTTGCAGAATGTGTGATTGTCATTGGAATGGGCTGCCCTGGGAGGTGGTGGAGTCACTGTCCCTGGGAGTCCTTGAAAAAAGACTGGATGAGGCACTTGGTGCCATGTTTTAGCTGATTAGATGGTGTTGGATAATAGGTTGGACTTGATGACCTCAAAGCTCTTTTCCAACCTGGTTAATTCTGTGCGTGATTCTGCATGTAAACTGTACAAGGAGGTGGAGGCTGCGAAAGTACAAGCAGGTAGAACAGAACAGGAGAGGTGAAAGATCACGAGTAGAGCTTAGGAGCCAAACCAGGAACTCTCTCTGGAAGGAGGAAGGGCACAGCACAGGACAGCCTTCAGGAGTCAAAGGAAATAATGCACTGGAATGGGTAAGCAGAGACAGAAATGAATAGAAGGCAAGAGGAAGAGAAGGGAAAATGCCCTCACCCCAGAACAAGAGAAGGAAAGGTTTGTCACTGCCTCCTCTAGCTTCTTAAGAAGCACTGTTTCTCCAGCAGTGAAATCAAACAGGCAAATGTGTGTATCTGTCTCCCTCTGTGCCCAGGAGATGACACTGCTGTCACCACCTAGACTGCGAAGTCACCTGCTGGAGATCTGCCAAATGAGGTACCCAGTGCTGCAGATGACCCAAGTGGGGCTTTACCTCGGAGACTCCTCTCCTTTCCCAGCTGCTGAATTTTCCAAGGCACTTTATGACAATATCTTCAAACTGTTAGAAGAAACCTACATTTTAAAAATCAAGAAAGAAACAATAAATTCACTTTGCTTGTGAAACCTTTACTTTGGCCTCCTTCTGAATATTATCCTAAGTTCTTTTCCTGGCCTGATTACCACCTGCTGTGGGTTCCTCTCCCTTATGTGGGGCAAAGAATGGCCTGTGCTGTGGGAGTTGGTTAGAGCTCTGCAGTGGAGGAGGCTGCTGCCTGCTAAGGCTCAGCTGCCAGGGGCTGCAGTGACAGAAACAAAATGCTCTTGCATTTAAATTGGCCAAATGACACCTTCCAGGTTGTGGGGCAACCATGCAAACTCCAGTGGCGTTAAACCAGGCACTCAGAGTGATAACTGTCCCAGAATAAGGCTGCTGCTAGCAGTGCCAACTGGTGTCAGAGGTTGCTGTTTTCCTTGGAGAGTCTGACTAGACTCCAACGGTTGAGTTTGTCTATGCCACGTTCGACACACAGAGTAAAATAATCACAGAGGCCCAGAATTAGTGAGGCTGGAACAGGCCTCTGAGATCATCAAGTCCAGCCTATGACCTAGCCACACCACATTAACCAGAGCATGTTACTAAGAGCCACATCCAGTCCTTAACACCTCCAGGGATGGTGACTCCACCACCTCCCTGGGCAGTCCATTCCAGTATCTAATGACCCTTTCTGTGAGGAAGTGCTTCCTAACGTCCAACCTAACCCTCCCCTTGTGCAGCTTCAGGCCGTGCCCTCTTGTCTTGTAAATGTGTGCAAAGTGCAATGCTGCATTTCATATTAATGCAGCCAGGGAAAACATGCTCCACTTATTTCCATCACAGCTCCACTGAGAAAAGCAGCCTAGCTCGGGTTACAAAAAATGGAGACAAGTTTCTGCCATAAGGGTAGTGGCTAACGAAGCTTCTACTTTTTCTGTCATTGAAAAGGATCTCACTGAAGCCAATGTCACTAGTTTCACAGAAATCCTCAGTCATTTCCAGTGGGATAGGAGAGGGAAGGATGAGTCAGTAGTTCAGTTTTGCTTGGGCTTGTTATCAGCTGTTGTCCTAGGTGAGGTTGTGATTTTGAAAGTACAAGTTGTCATTCTTCCTCTGTGATCTCTCTATCTCTCTCTGCCTTGGAGGGTAGCAGAAATGTCGCAAGATGAAGCACTCCACATCTCACCTAAGATAAGAACCTCTTCATCAAAGGAAGACGTAGCTGGCCACAGCTACCTGCTAGCAGGTAATCTCAGGAGCCGATAATGCAAAGCTTTGAGAAGCGTGGGAATGGTCCCGCTTCAGTGACAGCGGAAACAGCCTGAGCCACCACAGTCACATAGGCACAGCTGGCTACTAGGAGGCCACACTGGCTGGGACAGCAGTCAGGATGGCAGGAGAGGAACTGACAGAACAGAAGTTCTCAAGAGTAGGACTGCCCACTGGATAAGTGAGAGAGGCTTTCTATTAACCCCTCTCATTTCCCACAGGGAAGAGAATGGGAATAAGGGAGAGAGACTGTGCTGGTTTGAAATGATTGGAGAAGTTGAGTGAGAAATTAGACTATTGGCTGAGAGAGGAAAACACAGTGTGCCACTTCACCCCAGAGTTTTACTGAGAAAGAAAAAAAATTGTTTTCAAAGTGTTGTACCCAAAACATTAGATATCAGATGGTTTCTGACCACTCTGGCTGTGGCTGCTCTTTGCATGGTCTCCTTTGTCTCTCTGTCTTGGTAGCTAATTCAAAGTAATTCTACTAACTACTTTCCTGCTACTAACCCCCCTGGCCCATCTACCTCTGCTTATCCTCAGCATCAACAGGTGGTAAGATAAGACTGGGGAAGGGGGGAAAGGTGGTAGGGGTGGTTGGTTACCCCTCTTGGGGATTTGGGTCTCTGGGAGGGCTGTGGTGTTTCTGTATTACCTT
The DNA here is from genome assembly GCA_013396835.1 of Psilopogon haemacephalus. NCBI lineage: Eukaryota > Metazoa > Chordata > Aves > Piciformes > Megalaimidae > Psilopogon > Psilopogon haemacephalus. The sequence goes on along the minus strand of VWZI01011717.1, from coordinate 134,909 downwards.
TTCATTGTATATATCTGTATATATCTGTTATACCTTGTAAATATTTGCTTGTATATTGTGCATTGCTGTAAATATAAAGCTTCATTTAT
>VWZI01011717.1:99420-123680 GCA_013396835.1 Psilopogon haemacephalus | reverse complement strand
GGCACCCACCGAGTACGGTGAGAGCAGGCCGGGCCGGGAGCGGACCCGCCCCGCCTCGCCGCTGCCTTGTCAGCGGAGGCCTCCGCCCTGCCTGGGGTGGGACTGAGGGAGGGAGGGGCGAGGGTGGGCGCCGCCATCCTCCGCCCCCTCGGGTCGCCGTTTTCGTTGAAGAAATGGTGTTCGGGCAGCCGCTGCGATAGCTGCTGCAGGCCTGTCCGTCCTCTTGCTCGGAGCTGCAAACCCTTCTCCTGCCCCTCTTCTGTTTCAGTGATAAAGCTTCTAGCAGCCGCTTAATGGCTCGGATCCATCCCTATTGTTTTAATGGCTTGTGCTAATAAAGCTGTGATGAATAAAGAATGCTGCCTGGGTAGAAGTTTGATGTGTTAGCTTTATCCAGTTGATGCTCCTGACGCTTTGGCTGCAGTCCAGAGAGCAAGCTGGAGGTCTAGAATACTCGAGTAGCTGTCCGTGAACAGGAAGGGTTGGACCTTTAAGAAAAATTTGAAAAGAATAATGAAGTAAGCTGGGAAACACAGAGCCATTTAGATTGGAAAAGGCCTTAAGATCATCCGAGTCCAACTCAACTCTGCACAACCAAGTTCATGCCCCTAAGCACCAGCCTTGTAAATGCCTCTGGAGTGGTGACTCAACCATTTACCCGGGCAGCCTGTTCCAGTGCTTAATAACGTTTTCAGTAACTAAGTTTTTCCTAATGTTCAGTCTAAACCTTCCCTGTTGCAGCTTGAGGCTATTTCCTCTTGTCCCATCACTTTTTATTTGAGACTGACACCCACCTCAGTACAACCTCCTTTCAGGTAGTTGTAGAGAGTGATGAGCTCTCTCCTGAGCCTTCTTTACTCCAGCCTAAACAACCCCAGTTCCTTCAGCCACTCCTCGGGAGATTTGTGCTCTGGACCCTCCACCTGTTTTGTGACCCTTCTCTGGACATGCTGCATCACCTCAGTGACCTTCTTGTAGTGAAGAGCTGAAACGAGGTCCGGTGAATCTTAGCAGAAAGGATCCCAACCCTCCTAACAGCAATGCTTTACTTGAGTTCTTTTGAAAAACCACTGCATTAGTCATTGTGCCTGGTGGTTGACTAAGCATTGCAAAGTTGCATTTGCTTCAGCTAAGAACTGAGTGTTCCAAAACAGGTTGAGTGCAGGGTAGGACCTTGGGATTGCTAAATGTGCCATGCTCAATCTCATCTGTCCCATGATATAAGTTTATGCAGGAAGTGGATCTTGGGCACTCTTGGCAGGGATCTTGTTGAGGACTGATGACTAAGTTTTTAGTCACGTTTTGCACCAATGTTTTCTAACGTGCTTTGTGTTTTGAACTGAATGAAGTGGCTAAATATTCTGTCGTGCACAGGGCAAACTCAGAAGATGAATCTCTTCCAATCTATAACAAGTGCCTTGGACAATGCTTTAGCCAAAGATCCAACTGCAGGTATGCTGTACTTGCTAGTTTGTTTGGCTTTGTAGAAATTGCTTTCTGTTTTGCCTGTTTGTGTCCATTATTATATATATTTCTTGTAGCCTTTAAAGTTGTCTCAAGTTATTTCTACACTTTGATCCCAAACAAAGCTTAAAAACGTGTTGTAGCTTATTAATGGATGGTATGATCTAAGATAAAGTTGTCCTCTGTATTTGTGTTTTGCTTGAAAGTTGGGACAGAAAAACACTTTGCTTAACATGCTTCTGGTATTACTGATGTGAATTGTACTTAAGGGGAGCCTGAGTCCAGCCAGTAAGTAAAGGAGTTTTAAAAATGCAAATCTTAGTTCAACTTTCTGTGCTCATTAAGTGGTAATTTTTAGAGACTAAAAATGACCAGGCTTGCTCTCGCCATTTTTAGAAGGGAGCTTTTCTGCTTCCCTGTCCTCCAAAAGTCCTTTCCAGCTTTACTGTCCATTGTAGTACCTAGACTGTGTCAGGTTTGTAGGCTTTTGCAGTCTGGAAGATCTGTGACTTTGAAGATGCTAGTTCAATATAGCTTGCTTTAAAAGGGTTGTCCTAAACTCTTTGCAACAAAACTATTTGCTCCACTTGTAATGCTTACACATAACAGGAATTCTGTTGTTTCTGTTGCCATAACAAAGGCAAGAGATGACCAGATGTCTGAAAGATGTTTGTGCATTAAACATCTGCACAAGCTGTATTGTCTTGTGTAGTTTGAGTTTTTCTTTTCAGTGTGTTTAGTGTGTTGGGAACTCATTTTGTCACTGTTTGAACCACTGCTCAACTTTGACTAATCGTCTGATCCGTTAGGATGAGATCCATGTGTCTGTCCACTACCGTGCTTGTGAACAACCCCTCTCAGTCTGCACTATTACAGCCACCTTTATCAAGTTAAATGTAGACTGAATTCATGCCAAGAACTTTTTAGTACTGGAATTCTGCAGTCCAGACACGTGGGTTGTCAGTATCACCCTACTTAGTACTTGTGGCAGTAGAAAACGTGCCCTGCATATGGTTTTAGTTGAGCAACTCTTTCTTGAAGAGTGGAAATCCTCATATTTCTGTCGATGAGAATTAGAATCTGTCCAGGATAATATTTTCGCTGGCTGAAGAGAATGACTAAATCCATGCAAGTCTGCTGATACCAGCATTAAATGGATTTTAAAATATTTTGGGTTTTTTTCATGCCATCTGGCTCAAAAGTGAGTAGCCATATGATAATGGGGAGACCTTACAGAGATTTTAAGTACTTAAAACCCCAAACAAAGAAATACTAACAATTAACTAGAGAAGATCTGGGGACATACTTCAATCATATGCTCCATGGCTGTCTTGGTTTTAGCTCATTATAGAAGTTATTTTTCTTTAAGGGGTGCTATTACTATGACTGTCAGAAGTGTGTTAATCCCTTCTAATGCTTCCAAACAGAAATTTATTTAAGTAAAAATAATTGAAAGGGAAGGAGGCTAAGTTATCATTTGTGTGTGTTAGTTGTATGGAAGGTGTTGACAAGAGTGGGGGTTATGAGAACTGACAGCAGTTCAGGCAGTGATACTGTTCTACATCTCTTACATGCTTTAAAAAATTGAAATTGTCAGTACTTATGCCTGTGAATTAAGTGACAGAACTGTTTTAAGAAATTAAGTTTTAATAGTAATTGCGTTTAGTGGTAAAACTTCATTGGCTACACCAGCCACACTTGGCGTGTGGTGTGTTGAATACTGAGAGTTGTTGTGGTTGTTACATTTTCTCATTTTCTGTAGGAGAGTTACTCTAAAGTCATTCTTCAGGGATCTGGCAAGTTTCTTTGGAGAAGGCTTGAAGTTTCATGCAGAGTTGTGGTTTTGAAGGAAACTTCAATTTGACATTTTTCAAAGCACTGAAATCTGTGGGTGAAGAATGTAAAAGGTTAACACTTGAAGGAGAGGATGTAAATGACTTAAAGATGATCAAAGGACTATCAGGTTAGACTGAGGGAGCTGAGGTTGTTCAGCCTAGAGAAGAGAAGACTGAGGGGACCTTATAGCTGCCTCTCAATATCTGGAGGGATCCTACTGGAAGGCTGCAGAGGGACTTTTCATCAGGGTGTCTGTCAATAGGACAAGAGGGAGTGGTTTTAAGTGGAGGGAGAGAAGGTTTAGACTGGATCTTAGGAAGAAGCTTTTCAGTATGAGGGTGGTGAGACTCTGGAATAGGCTACCCAGGGCGGTTGTGGATGCCTCCTCCCTGGGGTTGTTCAAGGCCTTGAGTAGCTGAGTCTAGTTGAGCAATGTCGCTGTCCATGGTTGGGAGGTCGGAGTAGATGATCTCTGAGGTCTATTCCAACCTTAGCCATTCTGTAACTCTTCAGTGATCAAATATAATTGTTTCTTGAAATTGCTTTTATTCATTTAGATTTAGATCTTGTGATGTTGCAGAGTATTTCGGCAAAATGAAGACGAAAGCACAGCTGATTCAGTTTCATGAGTTCCCTTCTGAGACACGCTTCTGCTGTTGTGCTGATTTCCAATTGACTTTGTTTCCTTCTGTGTTATAGCTGGTCTGTGCATGAGAAATGCTTAGGTCTAGATAAACCCTGAAGTAATCTGGAAATGTAGGTGCTACTTATATTAGTGTCTCTGCTTTTGAATCACATTCATTAAAAATAAGATGCATTGCAGTGACATTAGCCTCCTGTGTTGGTTTTTTTTTTCAGTAATATTTGGTGAAGATGTGGCCTTTGGTGGAGTCTTCAGGTGTACAGTTGGCTTGCGAGACAAATATGGTAAGCTAGCTCTGAAATCTGACATTGGTGTCATATTAGCATCTCTGTTCCTTTGTACCCCTCTGTGGCTTGTGGGAGAAGCTAAGAACATGTGTGAGAAGAGCCTCCTAAGTGGACTTCTCTTTTCCTTCTTGTCCTTGGAAACAGGAAAAGCTACCATTTATGTAAGCTTTCAAAACTTGCTGACATGATTTGAAGAGTGTTCTATTTCTTCAGCTACCTTCATCAACTGCAAATGGACCAAATATTCCTAATTGTGGCCCTGTTTAATTACTCTAATCAAGTTAAAGCCTCTACGTGACAATATTGTCCTATCTGTCAGGAGCTGTGAACAAATTCCATCAAAGTGGATAGAAAGTCTTTGTTAAACATTGTATTTTGTAGCATTTTCTCTGTCTCAGTGAAACTTGGTGAAGTGACACTGTGTGTTTAACTCTCTCTCAGCCAATAGTCTTAATTTCTCACTCAAATTCTCCAACTAGCTCAAACCAATACAACCATGCCCTGAAAAGACAATATAGCAATGATGTGTTGTAGCTGTGCTTTAACTCCGTCTAGACTGTAATTGATTTACTTTTTTCTGAGACTCAGTGTGAAGGCCTTCAGAGAAACAGGGCAACCTTTGTCTCAGAGAATCCGAGAAGTGGCCTTTATCACTACACTAGACAGGAAACCAGGCTTGCAGAAGTATAAAAAAAATAACATTGTACTTAATCTCATCAGACACTTGAGGTAAGTTCAGTGGAAGAAAACTGATTTTTAAAAATAAACTTTAGATAGGCAATTTCTTTAGAATCAACAGGAGCTTAAGAAACTGTTGTGTGATCTATGATGTGAATTAAGCAGTGCATTGCATTTATTTTGGATAAAACTTAGTTCTGCTGGTGTTGGGGGACAGTCTCCTGCAGCTGAGTATCAGTGGTATCTAAGAAAGGCAGGGGGAAAGAAAAGACTTTCAGACTGTGTTGGTTCACAAGCATGTAAGCATTGTGTGCACGGTTCTTGATGGATAGAATTTAACCACCTGGTTAGGGGTACCTGCTGAGCAAAGTCCTTTGCTGTTTTTCCAGGTAGGTTTCTTCTTTGGTTATCCATTTGGTGTGGTTTCATTAAGCACCTATTTTGCTGTGAGAGGTACAGTTACTGGAATGCTGAGAAAGAATCAGTGTTTCATGCCTGGCATGCTAGGTAGCACAGAGCCGTTTATAGCTTTTGGAAACCAGTTGTGCATACAGAAACCTGAGAGCTTTTGCTTTGGCAGTCACTGTCTCCCCCACTGGGCTGTTGAACACAGGAGTTGTAAAATGTTGAATTTCAGCAGCTTACTTTCTGCAAGGCACAAAGGTACTGTGACTGCTTGCAGTCAGTGAGTAAATCTAGTTCATTTTCTTCATCTGGAGGAGATGAGTTACTGCTACCCTGGAGATTACCAAGATCCACTTCTTTGGAGCTGAAGCAGGCAAGGGAGAGGAGGAAGACTACTTTTAAGAAGTCTCAGCAAAGTAACCATGTTTTGTGGCCTTCAGTTATGTGGACGTTTTCTCACTCTCTGTGTGTTGGTGTTCAAATAATGGGGCTAGGACTTCCATTAGCAATGACCTTTAGTTCTGCGTGTTGTGATTGGTTATAGTTCTGTAGCCCTAGTGCTAACCAGAAAAAAATGAAGCCTCTGAGACAGCAGTCAGTTGCTGTTGAAAAAAAAGGGCAATGGAAGACTTCATCTGGGAAATAAGCAACAGGAGCAGATGACTCCATAAGCAACCTTCTTATTTTTCAGTGAACATTGCCAGTTTAAAAGACAAAGGTAACAAACATAATATTGTCAGGTTGTTGCTTCGAGGGTCTTTTTTTTTATTTTTAATGTAAGAATGTACTACTGAGCTGAAAGAAAGATGTTATTTAATGCTTGTAGTAGCATTTTATTGATGATGTGTTCAGAAGTGCCAGTTCTGATCAAAGACTCTGAGTGCAGGGGGTGCTGCTGAGAGAGTGCAAAGAACTGTTCACACTGTGCTGATACCGAGTGTGATAAGCAACAGTCACAGCACAGCAGCAGCCTACCTCGAATCACACTTATTTTGTGGGTATAGCAGCACAGATTTTGTAATGACATTTTTGAGGAGGATAGAACATGACACTGGGAATACTTGGAAAGAACTCCACGAAGCATGAGAAGCAACGTGGGAAACTGTGGAAGTATTTATATGGACTTTGGGCAGAGGCTAGTGAAAATTAGTGCTGCTGTTTGCTCAGAGAGGGTACTGACCTTGCTGGAGTGAATGACAGGATGGATTTGAGAAGGAGAAACTAAGCAGAATCATAGAATCATAGAATGGTTTAGGTTGGAAGAGACCTTAAAGATCATCCAGTTCCAACCCCCCACCATAGGCAGGGACACCTCCCACTAGATCAGGTCGCTCAAGACCTCATCCAGCCTGGCCTTGAACACATCCAGGGAGGGAGCAGCCACAACCTCCCTGGGCAACCTGTGCCAGTGCCTCACCACCCTCACTGTGAAGAAGTTCTTCCATAAAATAGTTTGGGTTGGGAGGGACCTTCAAAGGTCATCCAGTCCAATCTCCCTGCAGGGAGCAGGGGCGTTCTCCACTAGATCAGGTTGCTCAGAGTCTTGTCCAGCCTGACCTTGAATATCTCCAGGGGTGGGGCCTCAACTAGCTCCATGGGCAACCTGTTCCAGTGTTCCACCACCCTCATAGTAAGTAAGTAGTCCTCTTGCTCCATGTGATTGTAAGATAAAATGGGTGAGTGCCTAAAGTGCCAGTGTAAAAGGTAGGAAGCTATCTCTGCATTCACCCAGAGCATTGCAAAGGTTGGATTTGTTAAAGTATGTTAGCCTGCTCTCTCCTCCAAGGTGGAAGTTTCTGGGTTTGATTTGGTTGTGGTTTTTTTCTGTTTGTTTTGGGTTTTGTTGTTTGGTAGTTTCTTTTCATTTTTGCAGAGAATGCAGATCCCTAGGTGGCAGTCTGTGTCTGTAAGTAGGTACTTTGATCATTTTGAGACAAATTGATAGTTCCTTTTCAGGCACTTTCATAAAGATCATGGTCTAAGTATCACCTAATATTAGTGTAGGGAGAATTTACTATATCAATACTCAATGTTGTGTTATACAGATGCTGTTTGTTATCCAGCCTGTTACTGAAGTCTCTGGAGAGATAGAAGAGAAATTTGCTCTTGGAACAAATAGGTGATCAAACCTAATTTTTTTTTTTGGCCAGGAAAGCCTGAGTGTAGAGTAATGTAATATAAACACAGCTAGAGGCCTGTCCTAGTGAGTGGAAGAAGTCAGGCTTATTGCCTTTGTAAGAGAATAAACCCTAATTGTTAATTGGATGAAATTTTGACATGCTCCAAAGAATTCTGTTTGAAAATATTTGAGGAATCCTGTGTGAGCAAGCCAGTATGTGGAAGATTCTTGTCCATGACAACTAAGGATAGTGTGTTTATTCCTATACATCTCAGCCTGAAATAGGTGATTCCAGCTTTCTGGCATTGCTTTGCTGCTCATCATCCTTTTATTGTCCTTAATGTGTTTTGCATATACTGAATGCTTAAAAATCTGTCGCTGTATAGTCACAGAATCATAGAATCATAGAATGGTTTAGGTTGGAAGAGACCTCAAAGATCATCCAGTTCCAACCCCCCTGTGCCACAGGCAGGGACACCTCCCACTAGATCAGGATGCTCAAGACCTTATCCAGCCTGGCCTTGAACACATCCAGGGAGGGAGCAGCCACAGCCTTCCTGGGCAACCTGTGCCAGTGTCTCACCACCCTCACTGTGAAGAACTTTCTCCTAACATCCCATTTAAATCTCCCCTCTGCCAGTTTGAACCCATTCCCCCTCATCCTGTCACTACAAGACCTTGTGAACAGTCCCTCCCCAGCCTTCCTATAGGCCCCCTTCAAATACTGGAAGGTTACTATAAGGTCTCCTCGAAGCCTTCTCTTCTCCATGCTGAAAAGCCTCAACTCCCTCAGCCTGTCCTCATAGCAGAGGTGCTCCAGCCCTCTGATCATCTTTGTGGCCCTCCTCTGGACTCTCTCCAACAGTTCCATGTCCTTCTTGTGTTGGGGGCTGCAGAGCTGCAGACAGTGCTGCAGGTGGGGTCTGAGGAGAGCAGAGCAAAGGGGCAGAATCCCCTCCCATGCCCTGCTGGTAATGCCTCTCTTGCTGCAGCCCAGCACACAGTTGCTGTCTGAGCTGGGTGTGCACACTGCAGGCTCATGTTGAGCTTCTCATCCACCCAGACCCCCAGGTCCTTTTCCTCAGAGCTGCTCTTCAGCCACTCACCACCCAGCCTCGATTTGTGCTTGTCCTCTGTCCTGAAAAATCAATGCACATCCAGAAATGTAGTGGGAGAGCTCCTTTTGGGTAAGAGAAGGGGGGAAAGGCTTGTAGAGTTTCCCCCTTTGTCACCTTCCTCCTGGTCTTGCACAATGGAAAGAACATTGTTGTTTTATTTCTTGTCTCCTTCCTCGCCACTCTGCCAGGTTTTTAATTGTCACCATTTTGCAGAGCTTGCTTACTCTAACCTGTAGAGCATCTTTATTGAAGTTGTGCATGTCTGCTGCGCCGACAGTCCTGCCCTCTGAAGGTGTTTCCTTCTCTAGAGCAGAGATGAAAGGTGTAGGACTGACAGCACACTTCTTTACTCGAGGTGTTCTTGTTAATGTGTACAGCCTTTTTCCTTTCTTTAAAACTTTTTTGTTTGTTTTAAATGGCAGAACATTAGTGTTTTCTTCAAAAGCCTGAAATAATGCCGAATGGAACAGATGAACATTTGCCTTTGACTCTGCAGACAGCTGTGAAACAATGATCTTGGAGTGTGGATATGTGTCCTGGTGCTCTGCCTGACGCGTGAAATAATTACAGCATGTCAGGATCAGGGTCACCCACACAACAGAAGTGCAGAGGAGATCAGAGGTAGGGATTAGATGGCACAGCCACCAAACTGCTTTGAGTGGAAGAGACATTTAAGATCATTCATTCCAACCATTAACCCAGCACTGCAAAGTCACCACTAAACCATATCCCTCAGCACCACATCTACCTGGCTTTGAAAGCCTTCCAGGGATGGAGGCTCCATTGCTCTGGGCAGCCTGGTTCAGGGATTGACAACCCTTCTGGGAAAGAAATAGTTCCTCATGTTCAACCTAAACCTCCCTTGACATGATTCGAGGCCATTTCTTCTTGTCCTGTCACTTGTTCCTTGGGAGAAGAGACCAAGCCCCACCTGACTCCAGCCTCGCTTCTGGGAGTTGCAGAGAGCCAGAAGGTCTCCCCTCAGCTTCCTTTTCCTCCAGGCTGAACAACCCCACTTCCCTCAGCTGCTCCTCACCAGACCTGATCTCCAGACCCTTCACCAGCTTCTTTGCCCTTCTCTGGACCTGCTCCAGGAGGGGAAGAAATGAGAGGAAGAAAAAACGAAGGATAAGATGAAAATGGGAGAAGTGGATAGAAGTAAAGACTGAGAAATAAGAATAGCAAAAATAGTGATTGACAAGGAAGGCTACTTAGAAGAATGCCAGAGCAGGTTTTATATCTGGTAACTCCCAAAAAACCCTTCTGTAGCCTGCTTTGGCCAAAAATGAAGGGTTTTGAGAATGTGTAAACAGGTGAAGCAAAATACATGCCATCATTTTCCTGAATGCTTTCTGCTATCCTCCACTCATCATGAGTGTCTACAAACGCCTGAAGGGTGGCTCTCAGGAGGATAAAGCCAGTCTCTTTTCAGTGATACCCAGTGACAGGGGGAGCAGCCATGGGTGTGTCACAGGAAACTCCATCTCAAGGTGAAAACAAAGCTTTTTTTACTGTGAGGGTGATGCAGCCCTGGAACAGACTGCCTAGAGAGGTTGTGGAGTCTCCTTCTAGGGAGATCTTCAAAACCTGCCTGATTGTGTTCCTGTGTGACCTGCCCCAAGTGGTCTTGCTTTGCAGAGGGCAGATTTGGACAGGGTATTAGAAAAATTCTTTCCAGTGAGGGTGGTGAGACACTGGAAGAGGTTGCCCAGGGAGGTCATGGATGTTCCCTCCCTGGAGGTGTTCAAGGGCAGGTTAGATGTGGCCCTGAGCAAGCTGGTGTAGCAGAGGGTGTCCCTGCTTATGGCCAGGGGTTTGGAACTAGGTGATCTTTAAGGGCCCTTCCAACCCAAACTGTGGGAGGTTCTGGGTCTGTTCTTGTGGTGCCAAGGGTGGTCACAAAATACAGACGGTCCAGTGGGTGAGTGAGTGTGTTCTGCCTCCCAGAAGGCACTCATGCCTCAGTATTGCTTTCACAGGATGTGTGAGTGAGTGTGTTCTGCCTCCCAGAAGGCACTCATGCCTCAGTATTGCTTTCACAGGATGTGTGAGTGAGGGTGTTCTGCCTCCCAGAAGGCACTCATGCCTCAGTATTGCTTTCACAGGATTTTTCAACTCTGGGGTTTTCCTGAGGTTCATTTAATAATACCCATGGTTTTTTTGCACACTTAAAGAATATTGCAATATGCTGTTAGTGGAAGGAGACAAACTCAAGCTAAAGTAGCATAAGAAATAATTTAGGGGGTTGGTTTATAAATGGGCAGGAAGTGTTGGCCTGATGCTTCAGAAGCACACTGTGAGCCTGTTGGAGGAGCACTGTGCTGACTGCTCTGCGTCCTTCCTAACATACTAAACATGGTGAATGAAGTAGTTCAGATCATTTTTACGTGGCAGCCTTAATTGGAGTGTGGAACGTTTTATTCAGAGTTGTTGTGTATAGAGTGAGCTTTAAGCAGTCTCAAGCTGGGCTATGCTTGTGTCTTTGAGGGTGGATTTGAGCAGAGAATTTTGCAGCTTGCTTGCCTGGTTCCTCCAGAGCAGTTTTGCAAGATCTGGATTTTGTTCTGATTCATATAAATGTCTTTGAACAGTAACATCTGGAGAATATATTCCTGCCTCGTTACACAATAGTACATTTTGTTCATTTTCATCTTAAATAGCCAATTCTTTTCTTAAGATTTAGGAGGGAAAAAGCTGAGACCTTGTTACAGAGTACACTGTATCTGCAGGATATTGACGTGAAGCATACTATGGCAGAACTAAATTGAATCTCTTTTATTCTTCTGCTGTTGTGTCTGCGTTCTAAACTATCTTATTTCACAGAATCATGGAATGGGGGGGTTGGAAGAGACCTTGAAAGCTCATCCAGTCCAACCCCACTGCCAGAGCGGCGTCACCTAGAATGGGTCATACAGGAACACATCCAAGCAGGTTTTGGATGTCTCTGGTGAAGGAGACTCCACAACTTCTCTGGGCAGCCTGTTCCAGGGCCCTGCCACCCTCACAAAAGTTTTTCCTTGTGTTTACATGGAAACTTCTCTGCTCCAGCCTGCACCCAGTGCCCCTTGTCCTGCCCTTGGACATCCCTGGGCAGAGCCTGGCTGCATCCTCCTGACACTGCCCTGCAGGTGTTCATAAACACAAATGAGGTCAGCCCTCAGGCTCCTCTGCTCCAAGCAGCACAGCCCCAGCTCCCCCAGCCTGTCCTTGTAAGGGAGATGTTTGTGGCTCTGCGCTGGACTCTTTCAGGCAGTTGACTTGAGGGGCCCAGGACTGAACACAGCATTCCAGACGTGGCTTCACCAGGGCAGAGCAGGATGGGAGGAGAACCCCTCAGGACCTACAACCCACAGCTTTCCTAATCCACCCCAGGATGCCATCAGTCTTCTTGGCCACAAGCCACATTGCCAGGTCGTGTGACTTAGTCATATTTAGGTTTCTTTGTATGTGCTCTAACCCTGTTTGAGGGAGAGGTAAGGGACCTGTGTTTTAACACAGAAGTTGATGCTCAGTGCAGAGCTTAAGAAAGCTGCTCTAATGCATTTCAAAGATATTTCAAGATACACTTGCTGGGCAAAAATGTGTGCTGATGAACTTAATACAAATGGAATTTTCCACTTCAGCAAATAATTGCAGTGAAACATTTGAAAGTAGCATTATAGCAAGAGTGTGGAGGAGGATTCAGCTTTACCCAAAGGCAGAAGGTGGAATTGATGAGCATAACTGGCTTTTGCTGCCTGTGTTAATTCTAGGTCAGCAAGCACACTGCATGTACCTTATTCTAGATGTCAGTCTTCACACCTCTGCTATTTCTTGGGTGGGATGTATTGATTCTCCATCTCCTTGGTTAGCCCTGTGATCAGTGTGCCCTCTGTGTCACTTGTACTCTTTGAGAAGGACTAATTTATTATGCCTGGTGTTTCTTCTGCCTCTAAGGTTCGTGATAAAATTTGGTAATTATCAGCACTTCAGGTTAGGAAGGTGCTGCAGACTGTAGTAGGGGAGTGAACCACTCACATTTCTTAGAAGTAATTTGTTAGAGGTCTGAAAGGGTTGAGAGACTACTGCCCCAGCACAGCCAGTTGTCTGAAGGGCTCTGCAATGGCAGCAGGTTGAGGAACTGGTGAATTAGAAGTAGCTTGATTGAGAGCCGTCCTGCAGTGAGTGGGCTGCCCAGGCAGTTACTGTGAAAGGTCTCCTGTCTTACTACATCTCAGAATCTTTCAGCAAGTTTCCACACTGGGTGCCAGGTGCCCACCAAAGCCACTCTGGCACTCCCCTCCTCAGCTGAGCAGTGGAGAGAAAATTACCCCAAAGCCTCACGGGTTGAGGTAAGGACAAGCAAGAGGAAGGTCACTCAGTAATTGCCAGTGGGGACTAAGCAGCCTCAGCATAGGGAAAATAATTTCTTGCCAGTCACTTCAGCGAGGGATGATGAGGAATAGGAACAAATCTAACGAAACACCTTCACCCCTCCCTGTCTCCTTTCATCTGGGCCTCACTTTGTTTACAGTTTCTCTAGTTTTTCCCATCCCCTGGGAAAGGCAACAGGGAATGGGGGTTGCAGGCAGCTCCTCACACATTGTCTGCTGCACCTTCCTTCTTGGGAGGAGGACTTCTCACATGCCTTCTCTATTCCATTGTGGGGTCTCTCCCATGGGAATCTGCTCCACAAACTTATTCTGTGTGAGTCCTTCCCGTGGACTGCATTTCTTCACAAAGCTTCAGGGTGCAGTCCTTCAGGAACAGATTTCTCCAGAGTAGGTCTTCTGTGGGCTCACAAGTCCTGCCAGCAAACCTGCTCAAGTGTGGGCTCATCGCCCTAGGTCCACAGGTCCTGCCAGGCGCCTGCTCCAACGTGGACTTTCCACAGGGTCACAGCCTCCACTGGGTGCACCCTTCTGCTCTGTTGTGGGGTCCTCCCTGGGCTGCAGGTGGATATCTGCTCCATGGGCTACAAGGAGACAGCCTGCCTCACCATGGTCTTCACCACGGGCTGCAGGGGAGTCTGTTTCAGCATTTGGAGCACCTCCTCCCTCTCCTTCTGCACCGACCTTGAAGTCTGCAGACTTTTTTCTTTCAGGTATTCTCACTCCTCTCTTTGTTGCCTAGATTGCTGTTGTGCAGCAAATGTCTTCACTTCTTAAATGATACCAGAGAGGTACTACAACCATCACTGATGGGCTCAGCAGTGGCTCATGGCAAGTCTGACTTGAGGCTGGCTGGAACTGCTCTGTTGGATATAGGGGAAGCTTCTAGAAGCTTCCCAAAGAAGCAACCCCTCTCCCTCCTCTTCCCCACTATCATACAATCATAGAATCATAGAATGGTTTAGGTTGGAAGAGACCTCAAAGCTCATCCAGTTCCAACCCCCCTGTGCCACAGGCAGGGACACCTCCCACTAGATCAGGACGCTCAAGACCTCATCTAGCCTGGCCTTGAACACTTCCAGGGAGAGAGCAGCCACAACCTCCCTGAGCAACGTGTTCCAGCGTCTTACCACCCTCACTGTGAAGAACTTCCTCCTAACATCCCTTTGAAATCTCCCCTCTGCCAGTTTGAACCCATTCCCCCTCATCCTGTCATTACAAGACCCTGTGAATAGTCCCTCCCCAGCCCTCCTGTAGGCCCCCTTCAGATACTGGAAGGCAGAAAACCTTGCAATGCAAACCCAGTACATGATGAAGGCAGAGGCATGGTTCCCAAGATACTTTTCATTACTGGCCATTCAGCACTTGGTTCTTGAGTACTTCTTTAGCAGCATTAAATCCTTGCTGTTGTTTTGAGAATAGTTGCTTCACAATTTAGAGCAGATCCAGCAAGCTTTCCAATTAAACTACGAAGATGTCAATCAATTCCAGTCAAATTTCAATCAAAATTTCCTTATCAGCATATCAAAACTTGTTTTCATCTTATTTTTTTTAATGCTTCTTTCTAGGTCTGCCAGTTTACATTCCAATTCATACCTGAAGCCTAAGGCATTAGAAGAAAGGGTCAGGAGCTTTAGTTCTAGTCTGCACCTTACTGCTCATGTCCGTTATTATCTCTGTCAAGCAGCTTTAGCTTTAGCTGATGTGCCTCAGTTTCCCTGTCAGCAAAATAAACCCACTTTGAGAGTGCTGGCATTGGAGGTGGAAAGCACAGCAGGTACCCTGCACTGCTTTTGCCACGGCACTGGAAGCAGTCAGAGGGAAAATGCAGACAACAGGAATTATATAACTCCTGAGAAAACTCTCAGACATTTGAGGAGTGACACAAAAGTGTGATCTGCTTCAGGTGATCCTGCTCTGGCAGGGGGGTTGCACCAGATGATCATCAGAGGTCCAACCCCTAACATTCTATGCAAATTTACTATGAAGCATTTCTGCACTGCTGGTGCTGCTGTGTGTGAGACAGCTGCTCATATTTGACACACTTTTGCTTGTTCCTCAGTTTGTCATCCAGAGAGTGCACCCAGCCTACTGCAAGAGGGTCCTCAGTAGCACACTGGAATACTTAGCTTTGGTAACTGCTGTCTGTTTTCCTGTTGGATCTGTTGAAGTGGTAGAAATTAAATGAAACCACTAGACCTGTGCTGTGTTCAACCAGGAGCTCTCAACAACCTGAGCTTTAATCTGCTGTGCTACTGAGAGTGATGCCTGCCTTCTCACACTGTACAGAGAAATGGAAAGTGTCAGCAATTGTAGAACAGGCCTTGAAAGCCTCAGTGCTGCATAGGCTGCCTTAAGTTATGTTAAGGAACACAATGAGTAGATGTACAGCTGCAAAAAGTCCTCAGCACCATAGGAGTACAACAGCCCTTTAAAGGCAAGACTGGCTTGAAGTCAGCTATTTCTACTTGATTTATCTCCACAATGTCCTCAGTGAGTAGTAAAGACTCTTAACCTGCTGGGACTCCTGTGTCTTCCTGGTCCTCTGTGTCCCACATGCACCCATGACTGTGATTGTTGATGACAGGTTATTCAAGGTGAGGCTTGACAGGGCTCTGGGCAACCTGCTCTAGTTGAGCATGTCCCTGCTTCCTGTAGAAGGGGTTGGACTAGATGACCTTTGGAGGTCCCTTCCAACCCAGACCATTCTATGAATCTATACTATTTATCTGGCTAGGCTCTTCTGACTTTAAATGAGTCCTCCTCTCTCTCAGACTAACCAGACACAGCTCCTCCAGTCACTCATCATAAGATCTAATCTCCAGGCCCTTCCCCAGCTTTGTTGTCCTCCTCTGCACTTGCTCCAGCCCTGTGACATCTCTCTTGTATTGAGGTGCCCAAAACTGAGCACAGCACTGGAGGTGTAGCCTCACCAATGCTGAGTCCCAGGGGACAATCTCCTCCCTGCTGGACACAGCACTTCTGATCCCAGCCAGGATGCTATTGGCTTTGTTGGCCACCTGGGCACTGCTGGCTCACCACTCAGCTGCCCGTGGGTTAGAACCCTCAGGTCCCTTTCCAAGCCATGAGCAGCCAGTTTGGCCACGAGAATTCTGTGGAGAACAGTGTCAAAGGCCTTTCCCTATAGTCATCTTGTTATAGAAGGAGATGAGGTTCATCAGGGAGGACCTGCCCTTCCTAAACTCCTGGTGACTGGGCCCGATCCCCTGCCTGTTCTCTGTGTGCTGTGTAATGGTGCTTGAGGTGCCCTGCTCTGTCACCTTCCTTGGCACCGAGGGCACACTGACAGGTTTATAGTTTCCTGGATCCTCCTTTTTTCCTTTCTTGTAGGCAGGTGTGACATTTGCTACCCTCCAGGCCCTTGGCACCTCCCCATTAGCCAGGACGTCAGGCAAATCGTGGAGCACATCTGCCAGCTCCTGCAGCACCCTCGGGTGCAGCCTGTCCGGCCCCAGGGACTTGTGTGGGTCTAAGTGGTGCAGCAAACTTTTAGCATCCTTTTTTAACACAAGTGGTACAAAAATGTCTTAGAAACAAAACACCCTGCCCCCTCCCTGGAGGTGTTCAAGGCCAGGTTGGCCAAGGCCTTGAGCAACCTGGTCTAGTGGGAGGTGTCCCTGCCCATGGTGGGGGTGGGTGGAACTAGAGGATCTTCAAGGTCCATTTCAACCCAAACCATTCTAGGAATCTACAGCGCAGTCACTAGCACTGGTCCTCAGACCACTCAGGTGGTCCAGCAAAGACTCTTCCAGAGTCATGTGAAGTTGGTGAGAGTTGGAGGCTTGGGTGGAGTGTTAAGGTTATAGGAGAGTGCATCTTGTTTGAATATCTCATTCTTGAAGTTAAGTGAAGACAGGAACATGTTGCATGGCAGATACTGAATTCTGAAACATTTTTTTCCTTCGTGGCTTGGAATAAATAAAGATGATGCAGGCCAAGAAGTTAATGCATCCTAATGGACTACATATGGCTATAAACATGCTCTGTTAGGTTGCTATGAAACTTTTTATTCTTGGAGGATAAGAAGATGGCTTTGATCTCTCTGATCTTGCAGACTGTCTTCGAGTCATTGCTCCTTAGACAGAGGGTCAGTAGTGATTTGAATATTTGTGAGGTACTTAAATCTTTATTCCAAGATTTGCAAAAATCAATCTCTTTTTGTCTAAGAGAAAACAATCCAGGGAGGATGGAGTAGCTGTCTACAAATTGCATTATCAAATCCTGCATTCTCCTTAGTGCTTTCCAGCTTTTTCACATTCTAGTGTATTTCTTCACTTGCCTAACATGCATCTAATCTTCTTCCAGAGTTACTGGGGTGGAGAGGTGAGGAGAACACCTCCGCTCTGAGGACAAGCTGAGGGAGCTGGGGTTGTTCAGCCTGCAGAAGAGAAGACTCTGAGGGGACCTTATAGCTGCCTTCCAATAGGGCTTTTCCTGAGGGTCTCTAGTGACAGGACTAGAGGGAATGGCTTTATGCTGAGGGTGAGAAGGTTTAGACTGGATCTTAGGAAGCTCTTCTGTATGAGGGTGGTGGGACTCTGGAATAGGCTGCCCAGGAAGGTTGTGGATGCCTCTTCCATAGTGGTGTTCAAGGCCAGGTTGGATACAGGCCTGAGCAGCCAAGTCTAGTTGAGAGGTGTCCCTGCCTACGGTGGGAAGGTTGGAGTAGATGATCTCTTCAGTCCCTTCCAACCTGAGCCTTCTATGCTTCTGTGCTTCATCTTTTCCTCTCATAACCCTGTTTGCCACATTGCTTCCCTGACTACTTGGGAAAGGGCATCAACCTGTTCAGGGGGCTGAAATTAGGGATGCTTATAAAACTGGGAAGGTTAATTGAAATGAGCACCAGCATGAAATCTTTTTTCAGGAGCTGAGGGACCTGGTTTCAGACAACCTAGAGGTTCTGCTTCCACCTGGAGTGAAAAGCCAGCTCGTGGAATTTGTGTTGCCTTGTTTCGAGCTGCCTGGCTGATGCAATTAAGAAGAGGAGAGTGCATTGCAGGAAATGTTTCTTCAGTGGTAGGGAAATGAACTATGAAATGACAAAGAATCTCTGTTGTCTGCTTCGGTCATATTGCAGCTGGAGTCTAACTCAGCTGCTTTGCTGAAGGTGCTGTTAATGCTGTTTATCAACATTAATTCCCTTTAAACCTTTTGTAAAAACAATGTGGAAAACAAAACCCTGAAACAGATAAAATAGGCCCCATGCTTTTAAATGCTCAGAGTTTAAACAGGTTTGTTTAGTTTTAGTAATGATTTTCACATTGTATAAATACAAATGGGAGGCTAAAGCCATGCCATAGGATTTTTAATGTTAGGAGCAATCAGTAGATTTGTTTAATCCTCATGGTGTGCCTTAAAGGCCTAGGTATTGTAAAGAAAACTCTGTCCAAGGGATTGTTTTCCCATCAAAGGAATAGTAAATACTGTAGTAAACAGTAAAACACTTCAGGTTTTGCTTTCAAGGGGTCAGTATTTTTGTTTTAAATGTGCACTCAAAACCATTTCTGAGCAGTGCCTCCCATTCAGTGGCTACCACCTGTCGCTTTTTTTCAGTTTTAAGCCACAGCAGTTGAGGATTGTGCCTTTAGTTGTGAACATCTGAGTTAGGTGCTTCAGGCTGGTCATCTTCTATCCTCCACATTGCTTTTACTGATTCTCACTTCATCTATTTTGTTGTGCTCCAGTGATAGCAGCTCACTGCCTCTAATGTCAGCAGCATTTCAGCAGTTCTATTAGGATGTGTTTTAGATTTCAAATCAGAGTGGCATACTAGCGTGGTGCATCTATCATGCTTTTATATTCATTCACCTACTCCAAGCTGATATTAAAGAATGAACTGTGAAGTTTTTATCAATTCTTAGCTAGAGCTTATTTTACACATTGTGCAAATGCATTTCAATTATATAAAATTATTTATGGAACCAATGTGTTAGGCTGTTGCAGTGGCATCTGAGTAATCTGTGAATGAAGAATAAGGTTAGGTAAGCTTAGTAGGAGCTGATTTCTGGACATTTCTCAGCAGTCTGTTGTCTGCTCAGACTGTGTGCCTGTGGGGGCTGTGTGCCTGTGACTTACCTGCATTTCAATAAATAGATAGACTTTAAAATTAGGAGTTTATGTCATATAATCACAGAGTGATTTGGGTTGGGAGGGACCTCTGAAGCTCATCCAGACCAACCCTCTCTGCTGTCAGCAGGGACATCCTCCACTAGATCAGGTTGCTCACAGCCCTGTCGAGCCTCACCTTGAATGTCTCCAGGGATGGACCCTCAGTCACCTCCCTGGACAGCCTGTTCAAGTCCTTCACCACCCTCATGGTGCAGAACCTGTTCCTAACATCCAATCTGCTCTGCTCCAGCTTGCAGCCATTGCCCTCACCCTGTCCTTGCAGCCCTTTGCAAACAGTCTCTCTGCAGCCTTCTTGTAGCTCCCTTCAGGTCCTGGTAGACCACTGTTAAGTCTCCCTGGAGCCTTCTCTTCTCCAGCCTGAACAACCCGAGCTCCCTCAGCCTGTCTTTACAGCAGATGTCTTCCAGCCCCCTGATCATTTTCATGGCCCTTCTCTGGACCCACTCTGTGTTGTTCCTATTGAGGGTTCCAGAGCTGGACACTGTAGTCCAGGTGAGGTCTCCCCAGAGTGACAGTGAAGTGGCAGAAATAAAAAAGTATTGTTATTTCAATTTAATAATGCTATCTTTTAAATTTTGCTCTAGATTAAACTTTTAACTCAGTCTCTTCTGTAGCCTTTTTTTCCCTCCAATGTTTCCTTTGCTGGTTCTGTTCTATATCAAAATACCATGCAAATAAATGAAGTGAGATGGAGTGATCTCTGCCAGCACACATTTAAAGTAGGAAAGTGTAATGTGTCTTGTAATGTTGATGCATTTTTAGTTTATTAAAGTAGGAGCTGTTTTAAATAAACCAAAAATTGAATACAGCAGTGCAGGAGAAGGGAAACAAGATGTCTAATTCAGAGCACCCTAGACTAAAAAAAGAGGGAGGGAGATGTTTGCCAGGTGTTTATAGTGCTACAGATGGATGTGGGTACAGGAATAGCTCTTGAGGCTGCATCAGTAGCAGGACTTGCCTGCCTTCAGAGGTGGTGATAAGGCCTTTGTGTAAGTGCTTTGTGTTGCTCTTTCATAGAATCACAGAAAGATCCAGGTTGGAAATCTCTCAGGACCACCAAGTCCAACCTAGAGCCTTAAACCATAGCCCTAAGCACCACATCTAAACCACCCTGAAACACAGCCAGGCTGGGTGACTCCACCACCTCCCTGGGCAGCTCATTCCAGCCCCTGACCACTCTCTCCGTGGAAAACTTTTTCACTGCATATGAGTGGAGGGACCACATCAGAGGGTGCTGTGAAGTGTGGGGAGTTAGGCTGCAGGCATCTTTCAGGAATGAGAACAGCTCAGAGCATGTGCTCTCTTTAGGTTCCAAAGTAGTCTTGCATTCTTCTCCTTACATCTTTCTTTGGCATGATTTTCTTTCTCCATCCTATGAGTCAGTTTACTCATCATTTACTCTATTGAAATGGGAGTAAGTAGCCCTGAAAGCCACAGTTTCTTATTCTAAATAGAAATGTGGCCATGATATGACTAAAATCTTCACTCNNNNTTTTTTTTTTTTTTTTCTTTTCCTGTGTGAAGCTTTTTGGACTGATTTTTGCTAATTTTTGGTAGTGAAGCCAAGGCACAATTGATGTCTGTCAGAAGTGAGCCATAACTTTATTATAAGGATAATAAAAACAAGTTATAGCTTCAATAAATATTTCCCAGTTCTGTTTTTCCCAGAGCATTCTATCTTTCTGCTGCTTGGAATGAAAATCTTTCAGGGCTGGGGCTGTTCTTGAATAATCATATTGCCCAGGCACTGGTGTTAAAGAGTAAAGAAAGAACAGGAATTTGCAGGCCAGCACTGCTACTGCAGCATGCTGGTAAAATAAACAGCAAGAATCAATGGCAGTGCTGTGAAGTTCCTGCCCTTCTCACTTCCCATGCCATTTTGGCTCTGAATGACTTTTAAGCACAGTACTGGCTGAAATTGGTTCATATTTCCTGGGGGGAAAAAAAAAAAGAAAGGTGAAGTACAAGTGACCCACATCTGGAAACTACTGCGGTCAGCCTACTCATCCACCTGGGAAGTTATAGCCAGCAGGTGTTTCTGCTGAAAATGTTCTCTGGCCTGCCAAGTGCTTTGCTACCAGTCAGTGCTGATCAGGTTCCTAACGGATGTGCTTGCTCTCCAGACACCGACCCCCCCATGTTCTGTAAACAGTATTTTGCTAACCTGGAATTGCATGGTCATTATGCATGTTGCAGTGGCAGTAGCAAACCCTTTGGACTTGTATTGGCTTCTGTAGTCTCGCTGGTGACACCAACATTGCACTATTACCTGATGGGATGTTTTTTACATGTCTCAAATGAACGATGTCTTGTTCATGTTCCTGGTGGAGGGAGAAGAGAGGAAGGCAGAGGGAGAGCCAAGAACTGATTTAATGCCCCTGTCCCAACCAGACAAATCCCCAAGCCAAAGAAACCTTTGAAACTAAAAAAACATCAGGTGAAGCATGTGAACAGGGTGGGAGCAGTGACCGCAGCTGGGTGAAAGATCTGTCCAATGCTGCCTCCCCTTAGGGTGTCCTGAAGGCAGCTGTGGGCAGTGCTCCTTAGCAAAAGCCTTTTGGTACCTTGCTCTGGTTTAACTTCGAGCTCAGGGCACCAACTGTTCTAATTAATGATCTCATTACTCTTCAGTTATTTATTTGGTGGTTATTTAGTTAGTTGTTGTATTTGTTTCATAGCCATGCACTTTGCTCACTTTTTTGCATCCACTTTGAAGCCCTGGCATACTCCTGCACAGTGACTCTTAGAGGAACCTGCAGTCTATTTCCTGCTGCTCCAAAGGGACAATTTAATAGCATAGCTACATTCCCCTACTGATCTGCTGAAGGAGTAGAGTACTGCTAGCAAAAAATGTAAATACATCCTACGGAGGGTATTGTAGTAGTGGTTTAACTCCCTCTGCCCTCGTGTTTTTCATGTCATGAACTTAGCTGTTTTCTCTTTAGCCATCTGTTAGACTGCATATTTGGAATCTGAAATTATTGCAGCACAAATGTCAGGGCTAAAATGACCTCTTGAATCCCCACAAGGAAGATGCAAAGCCCAAAATACATTATTTCCAATCTCGTGCTTCTAAAAGCAAGGGACAGCTTTTTCTCTTGCCCTGCAGACAACCCAGATTCTTTGGTAGTGCAGCATTACGTTACAGAAGAATCACAGAATCACAAACTACATCTGGTTGGAAGAGACCTCGAGGACCATCCAGTCCGACCCTCGATCCTGCACAGAAGGGTGAACACTAAACCATGTCCCTAAGCATCAGGTCCACAGGTGCTTAAACACCTCCAGGGATGGTGACCCCAGCACTGCCCTGGCCTGCCTGTTCCAGCGTTTGAGGACCCTCTCCATGAGGGAGCCTGGTGAGACTGGGCTCAGCTTGTGGGGACTAGGCAAGGGACAGTTGTGACTTCACAGAGCTGCTGTCATCAGTCCATCTGCCTTTGAGCCTGCACACTTTGTGCTAACTGCCTGAAAAATATCCAGGTTAGGATATTTAAAATAGTAAGTTTTCAAATACTTGTAAGCCTTCTTTACTCCTTCCTTAGGCACGCTAAGCTGTAGACCCATCAGAACAAACTCTTTTGCTTGCAGTGCAAAGAACTTTGTCAGTTACAGAAACTGTTCTTCTCTTTCATTTAGTTTCTCCTTGTCTGCCTCTGAGCTGTTACAATTTAAAGAGAAAGTATCTTTAGTGGGGATGCTTGGTTTGTGTTTGTATTCCTCTGAAGAAAGCATCTGAATGCAATTGGCTTGTTTGTAACTTCAATGTTTCACTTAGAGCTGGTGTGTTAAAGGAATTTTGATTTGGTTGAGTTTAATGCTTTCAATAATAATTATTATTATTGTTACAGGTAAAGATAGAGTCTTCAACACCCCCTTGTGTGAACAAGGAATTGTTGGCTTTGGTATTGGAGTTGCTGTTGCAGGTGCTACAGCCATTGCAGAAATTCAGTTTGCAGATTACATTTTCCCAGCATTTGATCAGGTTAGTACCAGTAAATTTGAAAGAGGTAACAAGAACTCTAGTGCCTGCTGAAATTACTCTTCTGTTGGCATTAATGCATGGTTTGAATGTGTAATTTCTGAGAATGCACCCACAGCTGTACTGCTAATATTATGCATGCTTTGAGTAAACAAGAAGATACCAAGGCCACTTTAAAGACTTATGAACTAATGGAAATTAAAGCTGTGGCTTGAAGAAATGTTTATGTGGTTTAGTTTTGGTTATGTGCTTGTGCTGGCTTCAGCAGCCTCAAATTTTCAGCTGTGCCTTCCCAGCACTGTCTCTCCTTCTCTGTTGTGCTGCAGCTGGCTGTGTTCACGGGGCAAGCAGCAGAGCTGGCCTGGGGGGTGGGGGCACAGCTGGGTCTACACAGCTGCTGCTGAGCCCTGGGCATCTCTCTTGAGCACTGCACCCTTCCTTCACTGGGCCTTCTGCTGGCTGACAGCAGCCCCTTGCTTCTGAGTCCCTGCTCTGAACCCCACGTGTGCTGCAGATATAGTTGCATTGCTGCTGGTGTTTTGGGGGCTTTAGTGGCACACCAGTAGGGACTGACCTGAGTGCTGCCCTCTGCGTTCACCTTCCCAGATCGTTAACGAAGCAGCAAAGTATCGCTACCGCTCTGGAGACCTCTTCAACTGTGGCAACCTCACCATCAGAGCCCCCTGGGGCTGTGTGGGTCATGGGGCACTATATCACTCCCAAAGTCCAGAAGCTTTTTTTGCTCACTGTCCAGGAATAAAGGTACAGTACCCCCACTTTATGAGGATTAATTTTGTTTGGCCATTTTGCTTTTAATAGAAATGACTAAGAATGGGTCCAGGTGCAGCCGGGGAAGAAGAATGGAAGTCAGTGCACAACAAAATATATGAATATCACAGGCTCACAGGATGTCAGGGGCTAGAAGGGACCCAAAGAGCTCCTCCATTCCAGCCCCTCTGCCACAGCAGGACCATCCAAGCTAGCTCAGGGCACACAGCAACACATCCAGACAGAGGCTGCAAAGGCTCCACACAAGGAGACTCCACAACCTCTCTGGGCAGCCTGTGCCACTGCTCTGGGACCCACCCAGGCAAGAAGTTGCCTCTTGTCTTGAGCTGCAACCTCCTGTGCTGCAGCTTCCATCCATTGCTCCTTGGCCTATGGCAGGGAGCAGTGAGCAGAGCCTGTCCCCCCCCTCCTCACCC
>VWZI01011717.1:70258-99355 GCA_013396835.1 Psilopogon haemacephalus | reverse complement strand
TCTGAGCAGGGCAGAGCAGAGGCAGAGGAGAACCTCCCTGGCTCTGCTGGACACACTCTGCCTAATGTCCCCCAGGACCCCCTTGTCCCCCAGGGCACATTGCTGTGCCATGGATGTTCTCCCCCAGCACTCTCAGCTCCCTCTCCTTGGGGCTGCTCTCCAGCAGTCCCCTCCCAGCCTGTCCTGCTGCAGTTTATTCTTCCTCCCCAGCTGCAGGACTCTGCACTTGGCCTTGCTGAGCCTCCTTTGGTTCCTCTGTGCCCAGCTCTGTCTGTGCAGGTCTCTCTGGATGGCCTCACAGCCTGCAGCTGCCTCAGCCAAGCCTCCCAGCTTGGTGCCATCAGCAAACTTGCTGAGCAGCCTCTGTCTGTCTGTCTCTGCCCTCAGCAATGGCATTGATGCAGATGTTGAACAGCACCAGACCCAGCACTGATGCCTGGAGGACTCCACTGGTCACAGTTCTCCAGCTGGACCTGGCACTATTGAGTACCACTCTTTGAACTCTCTCTTGTAAGCTCTTCCTAATCCCCCTCACTGCCTGCCCTGCCATCCCACACTGCCTGAGCTTGCTCACCAGGTTGCCATGGGAGATGGTGTCAAAGGCCTTGCTAAGGTCAAGGTGGACTACATCCACTGCTCTCCCTGCATCTACCCATTCAGTTATGGCTTCATAGAATGCTGTCACTTTAGTCAGGCATGATTTCCCCTTGGTAAATCCATGCTGTCTGCTCCTGGTAACCTTTTTCTTTTCCAAGTGCCTTGAGATGCCCTCCAGAAGGATCTGTTCCATCATTTTTCCAGGGATGGAGGTGAGGCTGACTGGTTCAGAGTTCCCCGGAACCTCTTCCTTGCCCTCTTCGAAGACTGGAGTGACATTGGCTCTCCTCCAGTCCTCAGGCATCTCTTCTGTCTGCCACCATTTGGCAAAGATGCTGGAGAGTGGCAGAGCAACAACCTCAGGCAGTTCTCTCAGCACCCTTGGGTGCATCTCACCAGGGCCCATGGACTTGTGAATGTTCAATTTGTGTAGTTGATCACTAACCCAGTCTGCACTGACCAGTGAGGAGCATTCCCTCCCCCAGGCTTCCTCTCCTTCATCCAGGGTCTGGAGTACCCAGGGGAGTTCAGCCTTAGGTGTAAAGCCTGAAGCAAAGAAGGCACTCAGCAGCTCTGCCTTCTCTGCACCCTCAGCTCTCAGGCTGCCTCCTCGCTCAGCGCTGGCCCCACACCTCCCCTGTGCATCCTTCTCCTGCTAATAGATTTGAAGCCCTTCTTGTTCTCTCTTACTTCCCTTGCCAGTTTCAGTTCCAAGAGGGCTTTGGCCTTCCTTGTTGCCTTCCTACATGTCCTGGCTACTCCTCCCTTCTTCCATGAATTGTAAGCTTCTTTCTTCCCTGAGATTTCCTTCAGCAGCTCCTCGCTCAGCCATGCAGGTCTCCTAGCACATCTGCCTGATTTTCTACCAGATTTTCTACTCATGTTAATTTAAAACTCTTTAAGAAGTTGTTCAAGTTATAAAGCTTGAACTGTTGTTTGAGAATGTGTAGCCATTATTGAAACAGTCTTGAGCAGACAAACTCTTTTGTATTCCTGTGCTGTTTGCCCTTAAAGCACATCTACTGCGTCAGTTCTGTGCCCACTGTAGTGCTTCTCGCATGTCTTAAGTGCATTATTACATTCTCTTAGATGAATTAGTGTCAGGCAGTGGGCACATACTGAAGCGTAAGAGACTCTCCTCTGAATATAAGAAAGCATTTGACATAGATTGCTCTGGGAGGTTGTGGATTCTGCATCTTTGGAGGTATTCAGAAGCTGTCTGCACATGGACCTGGACAACTGGCTCTAGATGGCTCTGCCTGGGCAGGGCTGTTGGACCAGATGAGATATCTGCCAGCCTCAATGGTTCTGTGATACTCTGAATGATAACATGAGGCAGGCTTTCTGCACAAGCTGGTGGCATCCCTTGAAGCTAGGATTCCTGGAGCTTAGATGGATAACGTTCCTAGAGAAGAGGGTGGGATCCAGTTGTCTCTGATTGAGAGACACTCCTTGCCAGCTCTCCATTTCTTCTCTGAGTAAGTTTTTGGCTATGGACTTGTAATTCAGAGATGACTCACAGCTTGATTAGTATTGAAGACTTCAACAAAACCAGTATTTGTGTGCTGAGGACGTATGCCAGTTGTTCCTCTATTTAAAACATTGTCTATATATGATTTGGTGTTTTAAAACATCAGATATTAGTCATTTACAGAGAGCCTGCAGCCTTTTCTCTTACTTGTTTAATTTTACTTAAGTAAAAATATCTTAAAATACATTGCCAGAAGGATGGATGGCATCCAGAGGGACCTGGACAGGCTAGAGAGGTGGCCCAGCTCAACCTCATGAGCTTCAACAAGAGCAAGTGCAGAATCCTGCACCTGGATCAGTGCTCACTGTCAGTACAGGCTGGGGGTGAGGTGACAGAAAGCCCTGTGGAAAGGACTTGGGGGTCTGGTGGAGGAGAAGCTGGACATAAGCAGGCAGTGTGAGCTTGCAGCACAGAAGGCCAAGGGCAGCCTGGGCTGCATCCAAAGCAGTGTTGCCAGCAGAGCCAGAGAGGGGATTCTGTGCCCTGCTCTGGGGAAACCTCAACCTGCAGTGCTGCAGCCAGCTCTGGAGCCCTCAGGAAGGAGATGGAGCTGGTGGAGCAGGCCAGAGGAGGGCCATGAAAATGCTCAGGGGGTTGGAGCAGCTCTGCTACGAGGATAGGGTGAGGGAGCTGGAGGTGTGCAGCCTGGAGGAGATGAGGCTCTGGGCAGACCTAACAGCAGCCTGTCAGTGCCTGAAGAGGCTCCAAGAAGGCTGCAGAGAGACTGTTTGCAAAGGGCTGCAGGGACAGGACGAGGGCAAAGGCTGCAAACCAGAGCAGAGCAGCTTGAGATGGGATGTGAGGAACAGGGTCTGCACTGTGAGGCTGCTGGAACACTGCAACAGGTTGCCCAGGAAGGTGGTTGAGGCTCCATCCTTGGAGATACTCAAGGTGAGGCTCAGCAGTGCTGTGAGTAACCTGATCTGGTGGAGAATGTCCCTGCTGAGTGCAGAGAGGGTTGTACTGGAGGAGCTTTGGAGCTCCCTTCCAACCCAACTCATTCTCTGATTTCATGATATTTGCAAACCAGAATGCACTGCAGTGCTTCTCTGGCAGGGGGTTTGGACTGGATGAGCTTTGGATGTTTCCTGACATTCTGTGATTCTGTGAAAAGCACTCCATAAAGTCTTTTTCCAGGACAGTTGCACCAAGTGGTTTCTTGAGCTTGTTCAAAAGGTGGTGAAACCGCAGGGTAACTTATATGATTAAGATGCTGAGGCCAGGTCTGGCTAATTTGTGCTGATCTCATTAGCCAATCTCAAATCTTTATATACTGAACAAAGTGCTGAGATTTAGTGGTTAAAGCTCTTTCTAGCTTGTATCAGCTGAGGACTAGTCTGCTTAGCCTTCTGAACAAGTAAGTCAGAATTTTATTTAATCACTCCAGTTAAAGTAATTTTTCTTTCTTCTCCAATTTTTCTTCCTTTGGTTATTCACTTCCTGTTACTTTTCAC
The DNA here is from genome assembly GCA_013396835.1 of Psilopogon haemacephalus. Taxonomy (NCBI): domain Eukaryota; kingdom Metazoa; phylum Chordata; class Aves; order Piciformes; family Megalaimidae; genus Psilopogon; species Psilopogon haemacephalus. Next base: position 95,773 of record VWZI01011717.1, on the reverse strand, counting down.
TATGCAAAGTGCTAAATCAGGTTGCTGCCACTAGCAGCTAACGTCTCTGTTAAAGCTGAAGGGGACATTAAATTCTCTGGAGCTGGTGGAATAGTGCAATAATTTTCAATGCCCAGAGAAGTATTTTAGACTCTGTCTTTTGAACTTTGTATCCCTGTGGAAATTATTCCTTCAGTATTGTTTACAAAGCATTGCATTAATGTGGCTGATGCACAAGGTTGCAAGACTTTTTTTGAATGAGCTCAAACTCAGCCCTTCATGTATGAGCCTGGAAGTGCAAATGAACTTACGGTTCAGGTGCATCTGCACAAGTCCCATATTTGTGTGTATTGTCTCCCAAACTACAGGGGAAAGACTGGGCATTATGAGCTGGGAAGGGCAGCGCTGATCTTTGGGGAGAGCTGTTTTCAGAAGTGCCCTCCTGTTAAAATCTGGCAGGTTCCTGACAGTGTTTATTTGTGTGTTTTCTTGAGGCGAAAGGTGAGGCTTGGATTTCCCAAAGAAAGGGGAGCTTCACAGAATCACAGAAAGACACCTCAGAGCTCATCCAGTCCAATCCTCGACCCAGCACTGAAGGGTCAGTACTAAACCACGTCTCTGAGGCTGCTTAAACACCCCCAGGGATGGTGACTCCAGTGCTGCCCTGGGCAGACCATTTCAACGTTTGAGAGCCCTTTCAGTGAGGAAATATTTTCTGCCACCCAGCCTGAACCTCCACTGGCGCAGCCTGAGACCATTCCTCTGGTCCTGTCGCTTGCTACCAAGGAGCAGAGGCTGCCCCCTCCTCCATCCAACCTCCCTTCAGGTAGTTGTAGAGAGCGATGAGCTCTGCCTTCTGCAGAATGAACACCCTCAGCTGCCTCAGGTGCTCCTTGGCACACCCTTGGCTGTCCAGGGGAAGGACTGTAATCATCTGTACTTTGGACAAGACTTGCTGGGGTGACAGGGACATTGCCTGCTGTTGTGAGGATGTGTGCTTCATGGATCAGGCTGACTTCCAAAATTTCCACGTTGACTCCATTCCATTGTGACTGCTCCAGAATATTTGTGTTCGTGGATAGAACTTTCTTCTGATTTCCAGCCTAAATTTGTGCCTGACTAACTTGCATGTTTAACTAATCTGTCCCTCATCTTCCCTTTCATATACTAGAGATCAATGGCTTTCTCTTTCCTCTGTGTTGTGTTGGACTGAACAAGTCAAACTAGCAGAGAGATGTTAACAGTCTCTTTTGGCACCTGCTTTGTTCCTTTCCTTTCACAATATTGATGCAGCATTCCAGATGAGTTTCTAGCAGTGATTCTGCAATAGCACCAATGCTTCCTCGGCTGTATTGTGGTGCTTTTTGGGGGCTGCACTGCACTGTGTTTCAGTCATCCCTTTGAGCAGAAGACAAAATCCTGAACAATTTCTACTGCTCAGTTCTGAATTGATAAAAAAAACGTAGTCCTTAAATGTGTGACTCTTCAGTAGGTGTTACTCAGTTTGCTTTTGCTCTTCCCAGTTGTCACCTCAGTGTGAACTAGGTCTTTTTGGTATCATCCTCTGCAGTAGTAGCAGCTCTTGGCTTTTCAGTAGTTCTCATTATCATGTTCTGACTTAATGTCATAAATGAATAAGGCAGAGTCAACCACAGAATTGTTTCAGTTGGAAAATACCTCTAAGATCAATTCCAGCTGTCAATCTAAGACCACTTGGAAGTTAAACCATGACCCCAGATGCCACATCCATGCATTTGTCCAACACCTCAAGGGATAGTGACTCCACCACCTCCCTGGGCAGCCTGTTCCAATACCTGACCACTCTTGCAGTAAAGAAAATTTTCCTTACATCCAATCTAAATCTCCTATGGCACAATTTCAGGCTGTTTTCTCTTGTCCTATCACCTGCTAGCAGGAATAAGACACCAACCTCCACCTCACTACAGCCTCCTTTCAGGTAGTTGTAGAGAGCAATGAGATCTGCCCTTAGCCTCCTTTTCTTCCGACTAAACAATCTCAGTCAAATAAATTCTAGGTAAATAGGGTTTGTCCCAAAAGTGATCCCTAAAGAGCTGCACTAGTGATGTCCATCAGCTAGTGTAATTTCCTATGTGTCTATTACCAAATGCTTTGAACTATTACAGGCTGCTTCTCATTTGTTTAGAAATATCACTCACCAGGTTAATCTGCTCACAGAATATATTTGGTTGGAAGAAACTTTCAAGCTCATCCAGTCCAACCTTTGGCTCGGCACTGAAGGGTGGACACTAAACCATGTCCCTAAGCACCAGGTCCACAGCAGCACGCCCAGAGATGGTGACTCCAGCACTGCCCTGGGCAGACCATTTCAGTGTATGAGAACCCTTTCAGTTAAGGAGTGTTTCTTCATATCCAGCCTAGACCTCCTCTAGCGCAGCTTGTATCCGTTTCCCCTAGTCCTCTCGCTTGCCACCAAGGAGAAGCAGCTGGCCCTGGCCCCCTCCTCACTCCAACCTCCCTTCAGGTAGCTGTAAATGTGCTGGCATCTGGTGTGGCAGCAGGTTTAGGTTGTGGTTTGGCTTTTAGGTAATGAAGTATTCTTACTCTCATAAAACATTTCTGAACCCCTGGAAGCTCCTGAAGCACTGAGTGAATGTGTCTGTAGTTACATGGAGGTTTGTTTTTGCTACAAGTGATGATTTCAGACTGGGCCACTTCTGACTTCACAGCTGCAAAAATGTTTTCCAGCAGACATCAAGCTGCGTGCGAGGTCTCTGCCTTCTGAGATCTCTGGGCTGAGAATTAACTGAGGGAGCTGAGTTTTTGGATGCTATTTTCATTTGAACTGTGATAATATGGTGATTTTCTGTTCATAGTCTGCATTCTCTTAGATCATCCAAAATTAACTCTCTTGTTGGCAAATCTATTACAGTTTTCTTTCCACATATTCAGATTATATCTGGAGGCCTTGCTTGGTTTTATCTTTGCTTGGTAATAGTTTCAGGGATTTTCTTTGGTATTTGTTCATTTTGAAAATGAACAAATTTCAAGCTTCTATCATAAAATTGCTATCTCGTTTTTCAACATTCAGAACCTACTGGACAAAGTCCTTCCAGACCTGCTTTGATTAATGTTCATGGAAGCAACTGAGGATCACTTAGCTGAATTGTTTTTGTCATACATGTACATAAAGTTTGCTAATCTAGTGGTTTTCATCTGACTGGCAGTCTTCTGTTTCTTCTAGCTCAAACTGTTGGGAATTCTATTCTACATTATTAGAAAGAAGTCCATTAGTATTTAAACCATGGTGCAGAGGGGAACTATTCAAGCTTCATCAGTGAGCAAAATCAAATTCAGGATGCAGTGTGAGTTAGTGCCAGAGCACTGATGGCAATGCCCTCAGTCAGAACTGATCAATCTATACAGAGATGTTCAAAGAAAAGATTTGCTGGGGTTTACATTCTTCATTGCAGGAGCTTGTAGCAGAACTGCAGTTTGAATCAACTAGTTAAACCCCATTTTTTAACAGGTTGTTATTCCAAGGAGTCCTCTTCAGGCCAAAGGACTGCTGCTGTCATGCATAGAGGACGAAAACCCATGCATATTCTTTGAACCTAAAATACTCTACAGAGCTGCAGGTAACGATCTGTATGCTATGTTTGCCTGTGAAGGGATACTCAAACCATGTGAAATAGATTGATGGCCACAGGCAAAGCAATACTGTAGCAAAAGTCTTGACTTCTTTCGTCTATAGCTAAGTTTGGAGGAGTTGTGATAATTGAATGAGCTCTTTAAATCTGAGTGGAAAAATAAATGAACTTTTACAGTCTGCTTCATGTTTAGTTAACTTTGGAAGTGGAATGACTTGTTAAAAAATACAGAACCACAAGGCATTGTCCTATGTCAAATTGCAGTGTGTTTGACATAAGTTAAACTAATTTTTTTGATGATTCTAAATACAAAATCAAGTCTGCAGGTGCTTTGTTTTCCCAGAAGTGATCATCACTGTTACCCCAAAATGAAAACTTCTTTGAAGAACTTAATATCTAAAAGTCCTGAGAATCTGCCCCTTGCAGTTTCAATGTTATGTGCAGGAAGTATGATTGCCTCCCTCGTTTGTTTCAGTTCTAGTGAACTTTTTAGTTCAAAGTACTTTTAACAGCTATAATTTTGTGTAACATAGCAACAAAGCCATTTGAGGGTGGCAGTGCTTGAGTTGGTTGTCAGAATTAGCTTGTTATTTCTTGGGACTAGAGAAAATAGATTGAGAATAGAATGGACAAACCCAAATGTTGTGTATGGAGATGGCAAGAGTGATTATTAATGCTGGGGACAGTGGGATCAAGTGCATTGTTGGCAGGTTTGCAGATGACACCAGGCTGAGTGGTGCTGTCAGTATGCCAGAGGGGTGGAAGACCATCGAGAAAGGACTGGACGAGCTCAAGAGGCCAATGCAGCCTGGACTGCGTCAAAAGCAGTGTGGCCAGCAGATCCAGAGAGGGGATTCTGCCACTTTGCAATGATGAGAACTCACCTGGAGCACTGTGTCCAGCTCTGGAGCTCTCAACAAGAAGGACATGGATCTCATGGAGTGTGTGCAGACGAGAACCATGAAAATGCTCAAGGAGTTGGAGCACCTGGGCTGCAAGGTCAGGCTGAGGGAGCTGGGGGTGTTCAGCCTGGAGAAGACTCCAGGGAGAATTAATAGCAGCCTGCCAGTACCTGAAGGGAACTACAAGAAGGCTGCAGAGGGACTGTTTGCAAAGGTCTGAAGTGACAGGACAAAGGGCAATGGTTTAAAATTACAGCAGAGCAGAAAGAGATTGAATATTAGGAACAAGTTCTGCACCGTGAGGGCGGTGGAACACTGCAGCAGGTTGCCTGGTTTCGTAGTTGAGGTCCCATCCTTGGAGATATTCAAGCTCAGGCTTAGCAAGACTCTGAGCAGCCTGATCTAGTGGAGAACATCCCTGCTGACTGCAGAGGGATGGATGAGCTTTGGAGGTGCCTTCCAACCCGAACCATTCTGTAATTCTGTGAGGTAATTGTTCCTTTGGTCCAGAGCCAGCAGCAGTGGAAAAAGCTTGATAACCAGCAACAGAGTAAATGGTGGAAAGAAGGACTTGAAAAGCACAACTGTCTTATGTTGTATGCACTTTTGCACAATGTCCCCTGAGAGTGTTGCTTCTAGAAGGAGGAAGAAGGTAGTGCAGATTTGGAAAGCTGCCTAGAAGGTGAGCTTGAAGCGTGTGTATATCACTCCTCTCTTCCTCTCAGCTTCTCAATACTGATGGCTGTTCCTAAGGCTGGCAACACGCAGGCTTCCCCAGACAAGACAAACCCATATCAAATGTCCTCTGTTGCTTTATCTCAAAAAAAAAACAACAAACACTTTTTTTTTGGAGGGTGGAGAGACAGGACCAGGGGAGTTACTGTTTTCTGCTGGAAACTTCTGCTTTGACATTGATACTTCTTTAGGAGAAAGAGAGGATATTATTTACAGAGGATGGTATAAAACTCCACCCAAGACAAATGTTATGATTATTAATAATTGGTTATGAACTATTAATAATTTTTATGAGTAAAAAAAAAAATACTTGAAAATTCCCTGAGATTCTTTGGATGCTCGGTCGACAAGAGGCAATTACACAAAGGTTATTTATAAACACAGAATTAAACAGTTTAAACAGTCAGAACTTGGAAAACAGGGACCTGGATAACAGGGAAAATTCTAACCCCACCTTACTCACAGAGGTACAGTGTGTCCCGGGAGAGGAGAGGAGAGGAAAGGAGAAGTTTGTCTGGCCACTGGCTGCTAGTGCAAACTGCAAACACGTGGCCACTGTGAAAGAGGTGCCAGTAGAGGTCCCAGTGAAAGGCAGCAGGGAAAAGGAGACAAAGGCTCTAAATCACCCTCCCTTAAGTACACTATTTTGGAAGGTGAAACTGCTCTGTAGGCATCAGCAGCCATTGTTTTGGCCAGCGAATTCAAAGCTCTGTGCCAAGGTGTCCACCCCAGCACACAGGGGCAGCACAAGACACCTGACTTGGCCATGTCAGCCCCTGGACCTTGCTGCAGGAGGGGGAGAGCAGGGGTTTGAACTAATTTGGCAGGATTTATGCCCTACCAGGACAGCAAAGTAAAATTTATTTCCATGATGGAAAATTGAATTATATTGCCCCTATCGTAACCTTGTTTGGTTCTACCTTCAGAGGACTTCCTGACTGATGTTACAGTGATTATTAATATGAATAATAATCACTTCATATTTTGACACCACCTCACTACGACCTCCGTTCAGGTAGCTGTAGAGAACAGTGATGTCTGCCCTCAGCCTTCCCTTCTCCAGTCTACACAACCCCAGCTGCCTCAGGCACTCCTCATGCACCATGCACCCTAAATCTGCCCGTGGCCTCCCTGCTCCTCTCTGGACACACACCAGCATCTCAAGGCCTTTCCTGTCCTGTGGCACCCAGAACTGAACACAGCACTCAAGCTGTGGCTTCAGTGGGGCAGAGTACAGGGGCATGACCACTGCCCTGCTCTTGCTGGACACACTGGTACCCATACAGACTGGGGTGCTGTTGGCCTTCTTGCCCACCCGGGCACACACTGGCTCATGTTCTGCCAGCTGTCCTTCAGTTGCTTGGTAATCAAAGACATTGTTAGAGTAAGACACTGATATTTTACTATATTAAAAATAATACTGTGCAAAGAGATCTCATTTTTGCACTGTTTAAAAGCATCTTGTGTTAAAATTAATGTCTGTTCTCTTTTTTTGCCTTGGCTGGGTGGACCAGTGTCCTTGCATCATGCTGGAAGAAGTTCATGTTCTATTTCTAGCAAGAGTGGTTTAGTTTGCACATCTCTGTGCCTGCTCAGGTGAAGTGAGGTATCTCTAATGTAAGCATAGGCAAAATCACAGGAACAGGTTGTCCAGAGAGTCTCTGGTCATGGAAATGCTCAGTCTCAGATTGGACATGACTCTGAACGTCCTGCTCTAGGTGAATTTGATCTGAACAAGGATCTTGGACTAGACAATCTCCAGAGGTCACTTCCTACTTTAATAATTCTGTTATACTGTGAATTTGTAGTAATTATGTATCATTACTGGAGGAAAAAAATAAATTGCTGCAATTAAAAAATGTTAAATCACTACTTGGTTTATTTCAGAGGTATGAACAACTGGGAAGTCAGAAAAAAAAAATCCGAGGTTGTTCTGCTTGTGTGAGATCTGCTACACCAATGAAGGGAAAACACAGACCACTTTCCATCAGTAGCCTTCTTGATCATAGCTTGGAGCAAAGCTGGAGGTGGGGAGATTCAGATTGGATGTGAGGAGGAAGTTCTTCACCAGAGGAGCCCTGGAATGGGTTGCCCAGGGAGGTGTTTGGGTCCACATCCCTGGAGGTGTTTAAGGCCAGGCTGGATGAGGCTCTGGCCAGCCTAATCTAGGGTAGGGTGTCCCTGCCCATGGCAGAGAGGTTGGAACTAGAAGATCCTTGTGGTCCCTTCCAACCCTGACTGATTCTATGATTCTATGAAATTCAAGAAGCAATTTTGATCAGCAGGACCCTAATAACTATTTTATAGAATCATAGAACGATTTGGGTTGGAAGGGACCTCTGAAAGTCATCCAGTCCAACCCCCTGCAGTGAACAGGGACATCCTCCACTAGATCAGGTTGCTCAGAGACATGTTGAGCCTGAGCTTGAATGGGGACTGAACTAGCTCCCTGGACAACCTGCTCAAGTGCTTCACCACCCTCATGGTGCACAACCTGTTCCTAACATCCAATCTCAATCTGCTCTGCTCTAGTCTGAAGCCACTGCCCTCATCCTGTCCCTGCAGCCTTTGCAAACAATCCATCTGCAGCCTTCTTGTAGCTCCTTTCAGGTACTGGCAGATCACTATTAAGTGTATCCGAACCCTCCTCTTCTCCAGGCTGCACACCCTCAGCTCGTCCTCATAGCAGAGATGTTCCAACCCCCTCATCGTTATTGTGGCCTCCTCTGGACCTGCTCCATCACCTCCATGTCCTTCCTGCATCGAGGGCCACAGAGCTGGACACAGCAGTGCAGATGAGGTCTCCCCAGAGCAGAGGACAGTGGCAGAATCACCTCTCTGGCAATGCTGCTGTTGATGGAAGCCAAGATGCAATTTGCCTTATGACCTATGATTGCAGAATCAGAGTTGTCAGGGTAGGAAGGGACCTCAAGGATCACCCAGTTCCGAGCCCCCTGCCACGGGCATGGACACTTTCCACCAGATCAGGTTGCTCTGAGAAGCATCCAGCCTGGCCTTAAAAACATCCAGGGATGAGGCTTCCACCACCTCCCAGGGCAACATGTTTGAGTGTCTCAGCAGATACATGTTAAGAAAAGAGGAGAGCACTTTATAAACTGTTGTTGTTAGAAAGAATTGAGTAGGATTTGTGGGTTTGTTCTTTTCCTGCTCTTCACTGGGCTTTGTTTGCAGAAGCATTATTTGGCTTGCTGGTGCATAGACAAGTTCATCTTTAGGTCAGAACTATTTCTGTGAAAATATGATCTGTGGATGTCTTTGATCACAGCTTCCATCGCCAACCAGTCTGTGTACAGTGCATCACTGACCTAATGTGTTTCATTTTAAAACCAGTAAATTACTCGAGTGGAACCACCTTAACTATCTTAGAGAAGACAAGAGGTTTAATTTTTGCCCAGTGTCTCTCGCTGTGGTGTGGGATTTGTGAATAGAGACCTTTTTTAATAAAAATACAGAAGTAATTCAGGGCTGCTGTATCCACAAGCTCTTGGTGACACTCCTCTGCCATTTCTGAAAAGTTTTTTCCCTCCTCTATTTGCACATAAAAAGATGGAACATCATTCTTGGCAGGTATCAGGAGGGTGCTGGCACAGCTTTTCCTTCTTGTCTAAGTATTAAATAAATAATTTCAAGGTTTTCTTGGTGCTTATTAGAATTAACTGCAGTGTTTACTTATTTTTTTTTTTAATTGAATGGTAGTAGTGCCCATTTCCAAATCATGCTGATGTTTTTGAGTTGGATTATGCCAGGACTGATTGCTCTCATTGTGTAATGTGTATCTTATTGCTGTGGAATGCTGTTATGTTATATCAGAGCAATTAAACACCACTCTGAATGTTTGTAACAGTATAGCTTAAAGTGCTTTTAATTGCAAATAAATATTTGAAAGAAAGGCTGACTTACAGAATCATAGAATCACAGAATGGTCTAGGTTGGAAGAGACCTCAAAGATCATCCAGTCCCAACCCCCCTGTGCCACAGGCAGGGACACCTCCCACTAGTTCAGGACACTCAAGACCTCATCCAGCCTGGCCTTGAACACATCGAGGGAGGGAGCAGCCACAACCTCCCTGGGCAACCTGTGCCAGTGCCTCACCACCCTCACTGTGAAGAACTTTCTCCTCACATCCTGTTTAAATCTCCCCTCTGCCAGTTTGAACCCATTCCCCCTCGTCCTGTCATTACAAGCCCTTGTGAACAGTCCCTCCCCAGCCCTCCTGTAGCCCCCCTCAGATACTGGAAGGTTGCTCTAAGGTCTCCCCGAAGCCTTCTCTTCTCCAGGCTGAAAAGTCCCAACTCCTTCAGCCTGTCCTCATAGCAGAGCTGCTNTCTCATCCACCCAGACCCCCAGGTCCTTTTCCTCAGAGCTGCTCTCCAGCCACTCACCACCCAGCCTGGATTTTTGCTTGGGATTGCAGCAGCCCAGGTGCAGGACCTTACACTTGGCCTTGTTAAATTTCATGAGGTTGGGCTGGGCCCACCTCTCCAGCCTGTGCAGGTCCCTCTGGATGGCATCCCTCCCTCCAGCAAGTCGACTGTGCCACACAGCTTGGTGTCATCTGCAAACTTGCTGAGGGTGCACTGATTCCTCTGTCCATGGCACTGACAGAGATGTTAAACAGCACTGGTCCCAGCACTGACCCCTGAGGGACGCCACTTGGCACTGGTCTCCAGGTGGACATTGTGCTGTTGATCACCACTCTCTGCGTGCCACCATCCAGCCAATTCCTTATCCAGTGAGTTGTCCACCCATCAAGTCCATGTTTTTCCAGCTTGGTGACCAACTGAAAACTATTTGAAAGAGAGAAGATTAGAGCATGCCACTAGAAACCTCTTTTCTGTGTGTTTCTTTTTCCTGAGAGCTTCCTGCTGTAAGCCATAGCTGGACAAGCATACTGCTGTGCTGAATTATGTAGGCAGGGCTTTAAAATGCAGTTATTTTTATACCACATCTTTAACACTAGGATCAAACTAAACCCCAGGGACCTGGTTGTATATAGACAGCACTTACCAGAGATACAGAAGGATGCACTTGCCAGTGTTTACATCAACACACTTCCAAGTGAGAAGTACAGGTCTAGATAATGTATAAACCATAACTTGAGTGCCTACGTTTGCATTTAAACATCTTAATAAACAGCTAAAAGCAAGCACCAAAAGTTCAAGTCACAATTCAAAAATATCAGCTGACATAACTCAGAGCTCAGCCAGGCCCTGCCAAACCTGAACCAAAGGCTGAACAGAGCAGTGGGGCTACATATTTTGGTGTGGGGATGCTGAAGAGGGTGGCTGGATACACCGTGGCCAGCACTGGGTCAGATCAGGAAGTGGTTCCCAAAATCCTGGTTCCCTGAAGCATCCATTTCTCTTGGCTGGAGACCACAAGGAACACTATGGCAATTCCTCTTGCACAAAACTATGGAAATACAGTGCTGGATGTGCCACACAGAACCAGATTTCCCTTTCCTGTAGGTTTCATGAGGACTTCTGGAGAAGCAAATGTCTCTAATCCCAGTTCCTTTGCCCTCTCCAAGGACAGACAGAAGCCTCTGGGGAAGCAGGCAAGAAAAAGGATAGTCATGGACACTAAGGAGGGAGATACCAAATTAATCCTTCCTAGTTAGGCACATTGTGACCAAGTTACACACAAGGCCTCTGGGAGCCTCCCAGGCTGTGTTTGACACACTTCATACTTACCAGTTTGGGGTCTTCACACAAAGGGGAAGACTGAGTTTATCTGACGTGATAAAAAGGTATTACTGATTCTGTTAATGGCTATTACTGAATTTTAGAAAGTACTGACTTCATATGTGCAATATGATGTTCTTTCCCTTAAAATACATCACTATTAGAGATAGAAAGGCTCCATATAGCCAACGGTGGTTGTTGAAAGGTGTTTTTCCTGTCTCTGTGCTTGTTTAATCAGTGTTCTCCAAAAACTTTACTGGCAACTTCCTGAAGAGTCTAAAACTACCAGAACAGTTTAATGCCCACTTGTTTTATCTGCATTTCTAAGCCTCAAAATTATTTAATTAATAACCAGTACTACAGCACACGTTGCTTACTGTCCTATTAAGACAAGTGTTTTTTGGGTTTTTGGTTTTTTGTTTTTTTTTTTAACCAGGATTATAAAAAAAGGGGAAAGGATGTAATTTTGGTCTTTTAACATGGAAAATGTTAATGCATATTTTTATACTAAAGAATTTTAATGCTTATTCTTCCCTTTATTTTTTTTTATACAGTGGAACAAGTTCCTGTGGAGCCCTACAACATTCCACTGTCTCAAGCTGAGGTGCTGCAGACAGGCAGTGATGTGACACTGGTTGCTTGGGGCACTCAGGTCAGTAAGCTGCTTACACACTATTTCTCCTCCAGCAAAGCCCCCTGTAAGGGTTAGGTGATGCTGGAGAAGGGCTGCATTCGGGCTCAAGTACCAGACAAACTGCCTGCACCTCCCATCACTGTGTGCTTGAACAGTCACCAGTGTTTGTACAGACCCTGGTGTTTGTTGTGTAAAACTCTGCTCATTTGCAGTTGAACCTGACTCAGGAAATGCCAGAGAGGTGCCTGTGCTGGAGGCTGATGATTTACCTGTGATTATGAAAGTGAGCTATTGAAGAACAGAGCAGTCAGAGTCACTGGGGAGGGCAATGGGAGAGGAGAGTCCAGAGCTGTTTGCTGGAAGTGTAGCTTTTTCCTGCCTGGGTTCAAGGGCAGTCCAGGGCTCCCTTTATACATAGAGCGAATGCACGCAGAGGTTGATGTAGCCTTGGCTCCAGCAGTCACTTACAAGCTGCTACAGGATATCATTGCTGACCTCCCAAACTCAGATTGGCAAATATTGAAAAATCTGATAGGAAAAAGTTGCTCGTGTTGTTTCCAGCCATTCTTCATTGCAGTCAGGTTTTTGAAGTGGTGCTAAAATACTAGGACAAGCTGGAGAGTTGGGCAGGGAGAAAATTAATGGAATACAACAAGGACAGTTGTAGAGTCTTGCACCTAGGAGAGCAGTGAAGGGGAAAGGGACCTGGGGGTCCTGGCGGGTGGAAGAGTGACTATGAACCAGGAGAGTGCTCTGGTGGCCAAGAAGGCCAATGCCATCCAAGGATGCGTTAGAAGGGCTGTGGTATGGTCCAGAGAGGTTCTCATCCCCTTCTACTCTGCCCTGAGGCTGCATCTGGAATATTGTGTCCAGTTCTGGACCCCTCAGTTCAAGAAGGACCTCAGGGAACTGCTTGAGAGAGTCTGAGAGAGCTGTGCTTCTTTAGCTTGGAGAGGGGGAGCCTGGGGGGTGACCTCATTCATGTTTGTAAAGGTGTGCAGAGTGAGTGCCAAGAGGCTAGAGCCAGGCTCTGCTCAGGAATGCCCAGTGACAGGACCAGGGCAATGGTGGACATCGAAGCATAGGAAATTCCATGGAAACATGAGGAAACATTTCTTCACCATGAGGGTGACAAAGCACTGGAACAGGCTGCCCAGCGGGGTTGTGGAGTCTGCTTCTCTGCAGATATTCAAAACCCACCTGGATGCATTCCTGTGTGATCTGCTCTGGGTGATGCTGCATTGGCAGGCAGGTTGGACTGGATGAGCTTTTGAGGTCCTTCCCAGCCCCTTAGAGTCTGTGAGTCTGTGATTCTGTGCTAAGTGGTAAACAAGAAGAACGAATGATAAATGCCTGTTGGATTACTGAATGAAAGGTTTGTGCTCAACATGGCAGCAATACCTGAAATCACTGCTGGCAGTCAGTGTACATCACTTCCAACTTCTTAGACAGAACTGAATGTTTGCTCACTGACAGTGCATTGCCTTTTTAGGTGCATGTCATCAAGGAAGTGGCAACAATGGCTCAGGAAAAGCTTGGTGTGTCCTGTGAAGTCATTGATCTGAGGACTATCTTACCCTGGGATACAGAGACAGTTTGCAAGGTAAGAAAATGTATGTGAATGTAAAACCATAGCAAACTCCACTGGTAACAACAATGTGAGTGCAGGTGGAGCTGGCTGCTGTTATTTGTTTTACAGGCACATGGTTTTGTGCTGTATTATGTACGTATTAATAGTTCTCTATAATATATGAAGAATAAATTCACATTACATGGACCAAACGGTCACTTCAGCTTTGCAAGAGTTCAGAATGATGGTAGAACAGACACATGGATCTTTGCAGCTGTTCCAGTTTGGGCCTGGCTCTGGAGAGCAGAATCCATCGAGGACCCCTCAAGCTACCACAGCTGCCAAGCAGGATGCAGGATTTCATCAGAGCTGTGAAATCCCTGTGTGCTCTCTGACAGTCTTTGGATTTACAGAGCATTTCTTACAAAGCACTGGCCAGCCAAAACTGGAATTTGGATCTCCATATACTGGAAAATCATGGGAAGTGACATAGTTACTGTATTTACATAGCCCCATGTCTGCTTACCTTCCCCTCCACACTGCTTTCTCTGTAGCAGCTAAGAGCTGCTGGGGGGAAAGGCCTTAAAGGAAATGGCAGAGGGAGTATTTGCCCAAAATATTTGTAGCTGTGAGGAGGAACCCCAAGGTACACTTTTCACAAGTGGTATTTGGGGAAGTGAAAGAGAACAAGCAGTAAGCACGTGGGAGACTGTTAAAGCAAAACCTTGGGTCTGGAAAACTTGGCTTTTTCCTGTTGTCCTGGGTTGGCAGTTTTGGCTGTGTATTATTTGCAGTGCCTGTAATCCTTTTTTTTTTTTTTTCCCCCTATCCATTTTTCACTCACCTGTTTGAGGTGTTTTACAGATTCAAGAATAATTAGATGCTGCAGTGTCAATGTTGGTTCTCTTTTTTGGAACCATTCCCATAGAGAGAAGTCTTTTCCGTAGCTACTTCATGGAAATTAAGTCCAAAGTCTCTTCCACTGAACTGTTTTTTGTCAAGCTACTTGAGAACTGTGATTCTGAGAGCTGCCATCCATCAGCACCAATGCTGCTTTTGGACCGCAGTGCTCCAAAATGTTCTGCAAGTGGTTTGGTCCTTGCACTATTTACAGCACTGACAACTGCCACACAGGCAAAGATTTACCTTTGGCAGTAAGGACTTGCTGAGTTTCATCTGGCTTAGACAGAGTTCCTGCTGCTTCTGCTAGAGCTGCAAATTTCCTCAGGCTAGCAAATCCAGGGTTCTGCTGCTACCCACATTGTGCTGAGGTCATGCCAGCTTCAGAAATGAAAGTGCTGGCCAGAGCAGGGTATGATGGGCATGAAGTTCAGGTTGTAACTTGGGAGGCTTCCTGTTCCAGTTGCTGCTTTTGGCTCCTGGGTTTTTGGGTGTTGGCTCTTCCTCTGGGATGCCAGTGGGAGAAGGAGAGATGGGGCAGTAGTTTTCTGGCTTGGGTCTTTGGCTTACTTGCTGCTGCTTGCTGCTGCTTACTGCTGCTTTGCGCCCTGCTTTCTCTGCCAGTGGGCTAAGGGCATTGTGCATTTTGTGCCATGGTTACCTGAGAAGACAGGCTGAGGGAGCTGGGGCTCTTCAGGCTGGAGAAGAGAAGGCTCCAGGGAGGCCTTAATAGCCACCTTCCAGTACCTGAAGTGAGCCTGCTCGAAGGCTGCAGAGAGACTGTTTGCAAAGGGCTGCAGGGACAGGACAAGAGCAATGGCTTCAAACTAGAGCAGAGCAGATTTGGATTGGATGTTAGGAACAGGTTCTGCACCATGAAGGTGGTGGAGCACTCCAACAGGTTGCCCAGGGGAGGTGGTTGGGGCTCCATCCCTGGAGATATCCAAGGTGAGGCTCGACAGGGCTCTGGGCAACCTGATCTAGTGCAGGATGTCCCTGCTGAGTGCAGACAGGGTTGGACTGGATGAGCTTTGGAAGTCCCTCCCAACACAAACCATCCTATGATTCTCTGTCTGGTTGTGGATGTGTAGCAGGTTGTGTACTGATGCACAGAGCTGTATGCTGCTTTGCATCCACTTTGATCTCAGCTGAAGCTTGCTGTCTGTGTGCAGTGCATTACTTGGATGTATTTTCTGTCTGTAAGGAACGAAATGTGTCACGTTGTCAAGATCATGAAGAGCAAGTTTGGCAGTAGTAAATGCATCCATAAATCTCAGGCCAAGCTCTTATGCTTTTCCTTGCCTTGCAGATGTGTGAATTTTGTCTGTCATCTCTTCCTGTTGACTGAAGAGTAAGAGCACAGTGTGACATGCTGCAGCTTCCTTGCTCTTTAGCTGCTGCTGGCATGCATGATTCTCAGCTGTGATCCTGTCAGAGAGCAGGACTTGGGGTTTTGATGTAAGAACACATCTCTCATTGTTGCTGCTGGGAGTGGTGTTCTTTGTGCTTGCCCCAGGCTGCTGTCCTAGTCCTTGCCCAGCTGCTGCTTTCAGAACCTGCACACGCAGCTCTCTGTTCCCACATCCTTTGTACCAGCCTTAATGTACCTTTGGAGATTCTCCACATCAGCTTGGTTCTCTTGTCTGCTGGCTCTCTCTAGAGCTCTCTGCAGCTCTCACCTAAATTCCTGCAGCCTGTGTGCTTGCTCCTGATCATGTGCCTAATGTTTCTGTGTACTGTTCCACATGGGTCAGTGTCATGAAGCTTTGATGAAGGAAAGAATTTAATTTTACAGCAGTTGTATTCATTTGCTGGTTGAAAGTATTTTACTCTGCAGGCTTATTCTTATGTTCATCCAAGAAATTCTGCATTTATCTTCAGAAATATTTAAGGGAATTTTCCTTTTCAATCTAGGGCAATTTTTAAACATTTCATGGTTGGTGTCAGGGAATGAGCAGGCCTCACAACCCTAACTTCATTGTTGCTATCTTTAGAAATGAAATCACTTCAGCACTGAAGTTGCCAGTGCAGCAAATTTAAAAATGAGATGCTTCATGTAACTGGTAATATACATAGCTTTAAGACTAATTTGACAACTGTGCTGTAGGCATGAGGAAAAATGAGCTGAAATGGTTAGGTTAGTGCTTTGGAGATGAACAGTAATATGTCAAAACTCACTTCAAATCTAACTTCTTAGCCTGCTTCTATGTAGCTGTTTCTACATCGAAAATGATGCCATCAGAATCCGTATTTGTTAAGGCTCTGAGGTTATCCTTCACAACTGCCACCAGAGGCCTCTTTTTAGCCAAGCTGAGCACTGCCTTGACTTTGCATTGCTCCTGCCGAGGGTGTTTGTGAAACACACCTCTACATCAATCATATATGCAGCAAACATAAATGCAAATTGATGCTGATGTGACTGAGGTTTTCTTTGTGGTTATGTTCAGCTTTGAAGTAGTTTAGTGCTTGTCATCTGACCAAGATGAGGCTGCTCCTGCCTGCTGCAGACTGCCGTGGGCTTTGAATGCATCCCAGCAGTAACTGAACCCTTCTCATTGCTACAATTCTTGGAATGGGTAAATGTGCAAACTTTTGTATTTTTTTGCCAGTCTTCAGGTATCAGAGAATGAGTATTGAAGTTTGAGCTAGATACAGTAGCTCTAGAGAAAAGCTATCTCCTGCTGTTTTTAGAGCTTGTTTTGGGATAAAATAAATTGGCCTCTGGAAGTGTCTTGGTTTAAACATTTGGGTGGTGGATTGGTTTTGGGTTTTTTTATTTTAAAAGTTAAGGAGGACAGCATGTGGCCCTGGGCAGCCTGATATAGTTGAAGGTAAAGATTGTGTCTCCAGTGTATAGCTGAGGGGCCACAGAAAGGACATAAGTAGTTGACCTTAGAAAAAAAAATTCTGACACATATTCACTGGAATAAAAGCAAAGCATGTACGTGTCTACACTTGTATACATATGCACACTTTTGCTGAAGTCCTTCCTCATATTTAACTTGGTAAGTCTTCTAGTGAATGGAAAATGTCCTTCCTTACTTGAAGACATGATGTGCAAGCAGTCCTTTGCACCTGAAAATTGGTGCAGCCTGTTTGAAGGCTTGTCAGCGTTCTGAAAACACAGCATTCCTGCTCTGATCAGGAGCCATCACTGGTTTTACAGGGTGACAGCTTAAACAGGTGCAGGAAATACTTTAAATCACTTGAGGTAGGTTAGGCCTGTATTTTGTGCCTTGTGTTTCACAGAAATCCTGACGAGTAGAAGAAGTTAAGTTACATCACAGGTATATTCCTTAGCTGTCTCTATTCAGTCGGGTTTTGCCCTTTTGAAGGGATTTCAAGCTGCAGAAGTGGTGATCTCGGTGCCTCTGTTGCTGGGTAGGCTCAGTGTTCTGAAGGTTTGATGCAAGGTCTCTTCCAAGCTTGAGAGAGAAGTTTTCAGTGCCTAGAAAACTAATTTCTGAAGTGATTGTTTCTCTGAATTCTATGCAGTGTTTGTAGCAGAGAAACTTAAAACAAAAACAACAAACCCAAAACCCCAAACCCACAACTTCATTTTTTTCTTTCTTATCACTTCCCCCCCCCGTTTATTTTTTAATGATGACAAGGACTGTTTTTAAGATTTCACTTATTTTTTGCTTATATGCTTAGGTTTGAGCTACTGACAGTTCAACTGGAACTGTTCTCAAAAGATTCAAGTCACACTGAAGGTGTTGAGAGTTCAGCTGGCAGATTTCGATGCCTTTTGTTCTGGAGAGCCTTTTGCTAAAACACAGTTCTGCAGATGGCAACCCAGCACCTTTTGCTTTTGGAGAGTGCCTCACTGGTAGGAATGATCCCTACCCCTTTCCTCTGACTCACTGTGTGATTTAGGGTAATAACAGCAGTAGAATATAAGCAGCCTGATCTCCCAGTTTGCTCTGTGATTTGGTAACAAGGTCACAGCCCAGTGAGGTGGAAGATTGCATCGGAGAACCCATTCATCGACAGGCATCGAGCCCAAGTCTTGCTCCTCTTGAACTTGTGCCCTTACCACTGTCTCTAAAGAGCTGAGTAGCTCAGTAAGCTTTTGTCCCCAGAGGCCATGGTATTTGCTGTCAGGTCAGTGTTAGCAGACTGCCAGTGTGCTCAGTGCATGCTTTCTTCTCTGAAGGGTATCATTTGTTCTGGTTGC
The DNA here is from genome assembly GCA_013396835.1 of Psilopogon haemacephalus. NCBI lineage: Eukaryota > Metazoa > Chordata > Aves > Piciformes > Megalaimidae > Psilopogon > Psilopogon haemacephalus. Next base: position 77,541 of record VWZI01011717.1, on the reverse strand, counting down.
TAAGGCAGTGGATCATAAAGGGCTGTGGGTTTATGTTCTTAAGGAAGCCTTTCAAGCCTGGATCCACTGCAGGCTGGATGCAATGAGTGGCCTAACCTCCTGTCTTTGATCTGCTTTTGTGCCCACCTTAGGATGCTTTTTGCTCTCTCTGGTGAACACTGCATTGTGATGTGGTGTACTGGGAAACACCCGTGCAGCTGCATGTAGTAATTTCAGACTGTTGAGCAAGTTCTTTAAACTTACTGGTTTTAGCACATTTTTGCTCAGGTCCCACTGCCACTTACTTCAGCCATTTGGAAGAGATGCAAGATCTCAGTAGTGTCATACAGCTGTCCTTAATTTTAGAGCTGTTCCTAAAATGAGAACTGCTTTAATTTGTAATTCCTTTTCTTCATGTTAGGAGTTGAAATTTCCCTTATGGATGTGGAAAGAAGCATTTGGCGAGGCAAGTCTGCCAAAGGTTACATTTATTGAGCTTAGAAAGAATTTTATGTGCATTAAAACACACTGATCTGTCATCTTCCTAAAGCCTTTCACAAGAAAAAAGAAATGGATTGTATGGGTTGTATGTGCGTAGAGCTCTGGTATGGTGCTTCTGAAGGAGACAGGAGGCAGTCCCTTGTGCTTTACCTTCAGAGGACTGAAAGTGAGCCCAGCATCAACTCCCAGTGTTCAGCTGGACAGACCAGCATCAGAAGCTGTGCTGTGTGTTAGGGAAGTGACACAAGCTGTTTAAAGAGTCTATGGTGCCTTGGAAGTGTAACAGTGAAGCCTGAGCCCCTGTGTGTACATTCTCAAGCACTGTGTCATGCCACGGACCAGTGAGAGTTTGGTGCAACTCTTGTTTACTTTGACAGTCTTCACTGATTCCTGACGGGTCTTGCTTTATTCCCTAGAGCTGGAGTGTGAGTGATGCTGTGGTTATGATTCAAAGAGGGAGGAGTCAGCTGTCTGTAGAGTGGCTTGCTTTTTTTGGAGGAGAAGATGCATTCCCTGCTGTGCTGGTTTGTTCTAATCTCGGCGTCCTACATCTGTGTGCTTTATTCACACGAGGGAGTGAGATCGGGAGAGGTTTCTCCTTTTTATGCCTGCAGCTGTAAACATGAACACATGAAGTTACTGTGCCTGTCAGCACACACTGCTGATAGGGACACCTCTGCCTTGAGCATGCTCTGCTGACTCTCCAGCTGTTCTGTGTGCACGCAGATGTTTGCATTTAATGCAGCCACAGCAGAGATGTCAGTCCCTATCCAGACGAGCATCTCTTCCGTGCTACTCGACTGATCAGCCCTGTTGTTAGTGGAAGGCTAAACTGCCATGAAGGATGCTGCTCAAGAAACTGAAACATGACATATATATGAAACAGCTATACAATAGATTACTTTTTAACCTACACAACTCTTTGAAGATATTTTTTATTCCTTTCTGAAATTAAGTGTTCAGACAAACCCTTATAGTCAGCAGACTTACTCAGAAGCGTTGGAGAGATTAGACTGTGCAGATTTTCCTGTCTGTGAACTGTTGGCTGGTGTGGTATTGATTATAAAGCCTTTGGTGTGCTTCCTAGTGCCTTGCTGGTCACCTTCAGGGTGGAGTTCTGTGGTTGTAGTGGTTCCTGCATTAAGATGCCTGTGTCACTGGAAGTGAGAGATCTCACTAAGGATTAAGTACCCCTAAGGGATTACGCAACTTTATTCTCCCTGAATTGATCTGACTGTGTCAGGTAGACATTAAATTGGTAAGTATCAACCTGCTGTTGTCACTTGTAAGTGAAAATGTGCAAATGTACATTTTGGTGCTTTTGTACTATTTACAAGTCAAGTGTTTGCCACACATAATGTTGAAGAGTTACATTTCTTACCTAATTAAACCTCTTAAAACTCTGGACTGTTGCTACCGTGGTGCAAGGAAATGTTGAGAATGATTCCTTTGTGACTTAGTAATAAAAGCACTGCAAGCTGAACTGCAGGATTAAGGGCTGGTGGGCTTCTGTGAGCCTGGATGGCTGAAATTTGCAAAGAAATAGTGGTGTCTTTGCAGAAACAAGCTTTGTGCAAAGAAATAGTGGTGCTTTTGCAGAAACAAGCTTTGTGCAAAGAAATAGTGGTGTCTGCAGAAACAAGCCCTGTGGGTCGGTGTTGTCAATGCCAGTGATGCTGAACTTGCTGCTTTAGGAGATTGTCCAGTGGACTGCTCTTCTGAGCCCTTCAGTGTTGCTTTGCTCCTCTCACTGAAAGGTTCTGCCGACCTCCTCATGGAGCTCAGCATAAATTCCTGGCAGGCTGAAAATCATCTGCCCTCTCACTAGAAGGAGCAAACCAGAAATTGGCCATGGTGGGAACCAGTGAGTAATACAGTACTGCTGGGCAGCTTAGGGACAGCTCTGTGCCTGTTCTCCATCCAGGCTCTTTGATTGGAGCCATTTCTACAGTGTGGATTAGAGCTTTGTCCTTAATGCACAGGTGGCAATTTCTCTGAGCTGTTGTCATCAAAGTGACTGAATAATTGTTAGCAGTAGATCTTTGGTGTCCTGTACTTACTAGGCAGCATGCCCTAGCAGACCTGTTGGCCTACCAGTGCTCACATTCCTTGAAACTGACTCCACCCAACTGGACTGTGTCTAAAGGAAGACCAAGATTAGAGAGCCTGAGGTGGTGGGCCTGGGTTTTGATACATCAACTGCGCTCACCAGGCACTGAAATGTGCAACTGTAGTGCAAGTATCCCGGGATCAGCTTTGTGTTTCTTGGCTATCTGTTCCTGATCTTTTTCCACCTTACTTGTTGCTCCTTGGATGTCTTAACTGAATGGAGCTCATACCTGTCAAATGGTACTGTTTGCATGGTAACAGCTAATTTGGTCACTGTGTCCATAGGAAATGTGTGCCTCTTGGTCTTGTAGTTTCAGATTGCCTGAGTGTGCCATGGAGCAGAACAAGCAGAACACTGGAATTATGCTTGCAGTCAGTTTAAAGTTATGAGACTATTTTTAACCAGTTAAGAGACCACTTGGTCACATAGTTTGCTCCTCTATATTTCAAGAAAGCTTTGAATGGGAACCTTGTTGTTTGTTCCTATGCATCATGTTGTTTCAGGGAAGAAGCAGCCAAATCATAGGATGGTTTGGGTTGGAAGGGCCCTTTATAGGTCCTCTGATTCCAGCCCCCTGCAGTGAGCAGGGACATGTGTGACTAGATCAGGTTGCTCAGAACCCCATCCAGTCTGACCCTCAATGCTTCCAGAAAAGACTGAGGCAAAAGAAGTGTTGAATATCTCAGCTTTCTCCTCCTCTGTTGCTGCCAGTTTGCCATTCTTGCTCATCAGAGGGGTGCTTTCCTTGCCTTTCTTTATTTGCTTCTCATACTCACACAAGCTGTTCTGTGCTTTATTTTTTTTTTCTCTTTTGAATCCCTTGCCAGGTCCAGCTCCAGCCATATCTTAGCCTTCCTGACTCCATCCCTACACAACTGGGCAGCGTCTCTAATATTTTCCCAGGATACCTGTCCCCGCCTCCACTTCTTCTGCAGTTCCTTCTTTCCCTTCAGTTTAACCAGCAGGTCCTGACTCAGCCATGCTGGTCTCTTGACTTCCTTGCTGATCTCTTCCTCTGAGATCAAAAGCTCTTGTGCTCTGTGGAAAGTGTCCTTAAAGCTCTGTCAGTTCTGTTTGACTCGCCTCTGAGGGCAGTTTTCCAGGTGTCCTTTGGCCAGCTCCTCAAATAGCTGGAATTTTGCTTTCCTAAAATTCAGGGGCCAGACTTTTCTCTTTGCCTGACCATCCCTGGAGTTGTTCAAAAGGCATGTAGACATGGCACTTGGGGACATGGTTTAATGGCCATGCTGCTGTTAGGTCAAGAGTTGGACTCTGTTCATAGAAGTCTTTTCCAACTGAAAGAATTCCATGATTCTGTACCTCTCAGGACTGAAATCTGCCATTGTGTGATCCCTGCAGCCCAGACTGCCTCAGAGCTGATTAGCTCACTTGATTGATGACTCCAGTATCACACCTGCCCTGCTAGGGCTGCAGGTACCTCAAAGCTGAGTTGTTTGTCTGTATATAGTTCTGTTTTCTCCTTGCTCTCTCCTACTATAAAAGTAGTTCTCCATCATTAAGTTCCTGTCTGGTTTTCACATGTGCACTGGGACTACTTGAGCAGGAGTCCTATTATTGATTGAACAGAGAAATGCATTTCTGTTAGCACTGAGTATAGAGCTGATGATACAGTCCTGAATTCCTCACAAAACCTTTCTCCTTTTGCCCACATTCCATATTACAAGCTTCAAATCTCAAGGCACTAATGCAAACAGATGAGCAGTGGTGCCTAATCTATAGTCAGAAGCTATTTTATAGCTCCAGTGTGTGCTTGTGTGTTTTTCCATTGCAAGAGTTCAAATGCAAGCTGGGATGGAGCTCCATCACATGAATCATTCTTCTCTGGAAATAAGTTAATGCTCTACAGCATTGCCTTTCTTTAAGTACCTGTAGTGATTTATCATGCCAGTGTCACTTAGCTGAGCCAGCTGCCCTTTAAAACGGGGGGGGGGGGGGGGTTGGTTTTATTTTGAGGTTTATTTTAGGATTCTCATTATTTGTTAACATTATGAACCTTTACCCCAAGGCAATGTAGTTTTAAGTATTTCTGCAGTCATTTTGTAACTTCTAAGGCAGCGTGGAAATTGGTGATGCTAAGATTTCATCTGCTTTGTACTGACTGTGTGAAAGCAGATGAATTGAGTAGCAGCAGAATAGACACTATTTGAGTTACTGTAAGCACTTTTCCCTTCACAGATAGCTTTCTGTGAAAGTAGTAGAGACTGCAGAGATTTCTAAAGGAAAATATTGTCTGGTTACGTTTTTGTTTGTTTGTTTGTTTTTAAATAATAATGTCTTTTGTTTTCCTTATTTACTCATTAAGGTATTTACCAAAGTCTTAAAACTGTACTTGGTAAGATGACAAGCTGAGTGCAGCCCTGATCATAGAATCATAGAATCACAGAATGGTTTAGGTTGGAAGATACCTCAAAGCTCAGCCAGTTCCAACCCCCCTGTGCCACAGGCAGGGACACCTCCCACTAGAGCAGGTCACTCAAGACCTCATCCAGCCTGGCATTGAACACCTCCAGGGAGGGAGCAGCCACAACCTTCCTGGGCAACCTGTTCCAGTGCCTCTGGATATATCCCTGACAGATATATTGAGTAAGTTTAGTTTTAATTATGCTAGTACATGTTCCAATGCTTTTGGTGTAGAGCTGGACAAAACATTTCCCTTCTCTCCTTAGTTTGATGCTGAAGAGGCCTGATTCTGTGATTGAAAAGCCTCTGACTGCATTATATTATTTTCTGGTGGGGTATGCTGACTGACTGGCAGTGCTGGGACCTGCAGGTACAGTAAAATACTCTGTATTTATTTAGCACTTATGCTGAAAAAAACCCGCAAGGTTGGGAGTATATTGTAACAAAACTCTGAAAAAATGGAGGAGAAAGAAAAATGTCATTCAACACCTGCAGGAAAAACAATTGTGGAAGGAATTTAGAGATGTGGAGAAAAAAATGTTCTTAAACAGATGAGAAGGTGTGTTGTAGGCTTGAGTTATGTTTCTTGTAGCAAAAGTACAGCTGAAGGTCATAGTTTTACTTGATTATATGCAGCCCTCTGCCTGTAGATGAATCATGTAACATCATATAGGGAATACAGGCTTGTATTACTTAAGGGGTTTAATAGACTCTTTGGTAGCTACAGCAAGAGAAGTATTGCAGTGGCAGCTTCATTCAGCAGTGTATCAATCATCCTGCTCCCCTTTTCACCGTCTGCTTTACCCAGTGGCTGCCTTTAAGCCCAGCTCAGCTTCTCTCAGATGACAGCACGGCTGTGATGGGTAGCACTGCAGTGCCACAAACACCTGCTCTGGCTTCCAGTAGCTTTTAAAGATTGAGATGTCTTGTCTAGTTTTCCTCAAGGCACTCCAGTAATACCACTTAGTCCCTTTTCCCAGTTCCCTGGGCTCTCCAGGTGTGACACCTGTTTCACCAGTGTCCTTTGAGGAAGCCAAGTGACCAAGTGGCTAAGCAGCCACCTCTCTCTTCAAAGTGATTGTGTTCTGCTCTAGAAAATCGGAGATCAAGGAACAGCAGGCAGGCAGCTCGTGAAAAGCTTTATGCAAAAACAGAGTTCCAAAGAGCGTCAGAGAACACAGATTTTGTTGAGCTGCTAAGTTGATGAGCTTCTGTGAAATCTAAGTGCTGCTCAGAGTAGGAGGATGGGGAGAGCTAGTAAATAACCACGGTCTGTTTACCACCTACAGTGCTGGGGTAGCTGGGCTTCCCTCTGGCACTCCACCACCAGCCTGTCACAGCCCCACTTTGGGTGCTGTTGCAGTTGTAGTATCCCTCGATTCAAGGGGCATTGGGGGGCAAATGTAGGAATCCCACAGCATGGTGGAGTTCAGCAATGCAGAGAGTAGAGAATCTCAGGAGTCCTCTCAGAAGTCCTTTATTGCAGCGTTGTGGGATTCCTGAGCCTTACAGTCTCAGAGCACCCTTACCAGAAGTAGCTAACAGAAGTCCCTAGCAGCCCTAACCACCCAGAGTAGCTCTGTTACTCAAAGTAGCTGTTTAAGTCCTCCTTTCTATCTGCCACTTAACTAAAAGAAACTCAGCTGCATGAAAGCTAAAAGCATTCTCCAAGAAAAGGTTCCAGCGTGCAATGAGGGTTGGTTCTGCAGGATTCGTTCCCTTGGGATGTTATTGTTTTGTTCTTTGCAACATGTAATTGGGCAGCTAGGGAGTATTTGGCAGTACTATGCACTTTGCATGCATAAGCAGAGCAGCTGCTTACCTGCAGAGCAGCTGCTGCAACACCAACCCAAGGTTTATACAGATCCATAACAGATCTGCAGCACTGCTAATTAATGCTTTCCAAGAGAGAGTTGACATTCTGGTCACTATAGCTTTGACAGTTGACAAGTTTGGTTACAAATCATCATTGCCATGCTCTGAGGTGTACAGAGCTCCTTGGTACTTCCAGGGATCCGTATTTAAAGTCTTCTCTCTGGTCCATTTATGTGAATGAGGAGAACTCTACAAACCTGCCAGTGGTTGCAGGTGACACCAAGCTGTGTAGCACAGGAGTCTTGCTAGAGGGCAGGGATCCATCCAGAGGGACCTGCACAGGCTGGAGAGGTGGGCCCAGGCCAACCTCATGAAAGTCAACAAGGCCAAGTGTAAGGTCCTGCACCTGTGTCGGTGCAATCCCAAACACAAATCCAGGCTGGGTGGTGAGTGGCTG
>VWZI01011717.1:38693-69888 GCA_013396835.1 Psilopogon haemacephalus | reverse complement strand
GGATGTTAGGAGAAAGTTCTTCACAGTGAGGGTGGTGAGGCACTGGCACAGGTTGCCCAGGGAGGTTGTGTCTGCTCCCTCCCTGGATGTGTTGAAGGCCAGGCTGGATGAGGTCTTGAGTGTCCTGATCTAGTGGGAGGTGTCCCTACCTATGGCACAGGGGGGCTGGAACTGGATGAGCTTTTGAGGTCTCTTCCAATCTAAACCATTCTATGATTCTGTGAGTGATGCAGAATTAATTTGTGCCTTGAAATGTGTTATTCAGTAGCATTACACTGGGAATTCAAAGCTCATTTGTGGGTTAATGTCATGGTTTTCTGACTGTTAAACATAGAAACTGCCTTAGTAATTTAGGAGAAAAATGTTGGTGTGACACTTAGACTAAAGACTCCTACTTCGCTGTGGTTAGGCAGTCTCAGATATGCTTCTAATGTGTAATAAACAGAAAGGAGGAAACAGAGACTTGATGATTCAGCAGTATTCAAAGCTCTGAACTGAGTGGTGTGCAGGCTTTGGTAATTTATTGTGTCACATACAAGGATGACTGCTGTACTTTAGTTGATAAGCCTGCCAAGGGTGCAGCACATCTTTCAAGCTGTTGATCTAAGTGCTAATGCTAATGTCTGGGTCATGTCGAAGATAAGAGGCCAAAGAGTTGATTCTTTGAGTAATATATACTAAATAGATGTAGAATATTTGTAACCTCTTGATGTTGATAATTTGCTGGCTCCTTTTGATGCTATGGTGGTAAGTACAGTGGAGAAATTTGTCCCAGTTAATGGAAGTAGGCAGTTTTTCTGAGGGCATTTCCATGAATTTTTCAGCTGGTCAGGAGAGGCAATTTAAAATATATTTCCTGTTCTGTAGAAAGTTTTTTTCTTTTGTCTGCATATTAAAAATCACTGTAAGTAGTGATTCTGGGGCTAACATTCGTGTGGAGTGATTCAATGCAGCAATTAAATGCAGCTCCATTGTGTGTTGAGAAGTGCAGTCTGAAATACAAGGCTTGATTTGATGCTGGTCTTTGGAAGAGACTTCACTGACGTCAGTGAAGAAGGCATCTCTTTGATGGCACTTTTTAGGGTATTTTTGGTTTTGCTGCTTTTTTGTCCTATGCTAACCCATCAGATGCTTACTATAGCTTTAAGGAGTGTGTCACTTGTCCACAAAGAGCATTGCACATAATGGAAGTGGAGAAGGAATTTGAGTGATCACAAACAGACCTCAGAGGCACATGATTCACCTTTGTCATGTCCCTGAGCACTGGGAGAAGTTCCTGGCTTAGTGTGCTCTTTTTATTGGCTTTAGCTTGGACACGTAAGGTAGATGTTGATGGAAGTATTTACTAGTGGCATTTACTTTTTCTGTTCTCTGGACAGAAAGTCTGAAGCTGTATGATGTAGTCTGGATCAGTTGGTATTGACAGGCAGTGCTTTACCTTTATCCTGATCGTTGTAGTCACTCTTCTGGGGGAAAAGGAGTCAAAATCCAAATTACTGCATTGAGTGAGAAGCATCAAAAAAGTCGAATTAAACCTACTTTAGCAAAAGCAACAGACTTGTCACTTAAATAGAAAAGAAGAATTGTTCCACATTTCTTGATATTGTAATGAGAATTTAAATTAAATGTTACAGGTCAATTCTATGAAAGCCAAACCCTTGCTCAGTGCTGAAGCTTTCACTTCAGTGCAAATGCTCTCTTTAGTACAGTGTTATCTCTTTATATTTGCTGAGACTCTACTGCTATAAACAGGGAGTTTAAAAGTAGTATAGTGGGAGAAGGAAGGACAAATTTGTCCACAGTGTGTCATTAATCCCTGGTGAAGTTTAGAGGCTGCTGCCTAGGGTCTTGTTTTCTATTATTTTATTGTTTTATGCTACACAGTTTATTTGAATAGATGTTTGATTATGGCAAGTAGGCAAATGGTATTGATCAAATATTGAGGCATGATGAGTTTCCACTCCAGCAGATTCATTAATGTTTTCCATTAGTTCAGTTGCCTTTATACTTCCCCCCCTGCCTGATGCCCTGGGCATGTTGCCCCCTCCCTGGGGGTGTTCAAGGTCAGGCTGGATGAGGTCTTGAGCAGCTGAGTCTAGTGGAAAGGTGTCTCTGCCCATAGCAGGGAGGTTGGAGTAGGTGACCTCTAAGGTTCCTTCCAACCTGAGCCATTCTGTGAGGCTATGATACTTATAAACATCACTTATGGAAGCTGTTAATAATTATTTACATAATTAACATAATTACTAACAGATGACAATGATTGGGTGTTTTAAAGGTGTTTGGTCAAAATAAGCTTTTTTTTAAATTGTTCATGTTACTTATTTTGGTAGTGTTACCTGGGTTGTATGTGGGGTCCTGGGAAGTAAACAGGGACTCCTTGCAGCAAATGTGTGTTTAAAATACTGTCACTGTTAAGGAGAGCTTCCAATATCATTGAAAAGTGAGGTGTGAAGAAATGGAGGTCAAGAATGCAATGGAACCACTATAATGCCTGTGAAATTGTAAGAATGAGACAGGTGGGGGTTATTCCCAAATTTGCTTTTGACTTCTTGTGGTAGCAGGCTAATAGGCCTGTGAGATGTCCTGGCTTGCCTCACCCTCTGCTGATAGGGGAAGCAAGGGCCGGAGGAAAACAAAGGCTTGAGCCATTATGTCCCCTCCCAAAGTGCTAAACAGGTACCCACAGGTGTTTATGCACTTGTCAGTGTCTTGCCCAAATAAGGGTAAGCAAGCCCTGGGGTCACCTAATGTGGTCAGTGTGGCAAATGCCATTGATTGGTGAACCTGTGCCCAAAGCAGCCTTTGCACCCAAGCACACAATATAAATGGAGCTAAGGTGGAAGCAGCTGTGTTGCTGCCTCATTGCTCTGCCTCGGTGTGTGCTCCTTTGACAGCCTGCTCTGCCTCTGCTGGGACACTGTGGTGTGGTCTGCTCTGCCTCATGCTTCAGACCAGCTTAGTCCTGATGTTTTGGGCTTGCGCTACCTGGAGACTGAAGTGCCTGAAGCTTCCCAGGAGAAGGCATTAAGTGCCTCATGCTGTGGTGAGCAGTGCCACCCACATCCTGCTCTCTGCACCTCTGCAAACCTCTGTGCCAAGAGGAACCAGGATCAGGTAAGAGCTTGTCTGCCTCTTTCCAGCACCATGCTAGAGCCTGGGAAAATCTGGAAGCTTTTCAAGTGCTATCAAAACACTGAGTAGTTCCAGCACTGCTGCAAAGGAGCCAGGCACTATCTCTGTAGGGAGAGCAGATTTCAAGTAGCCAAGTAAAGGTAACTGCTTTTCTGGGAGCTTTACTGCTTATTAGAAGTCGCTGTTTGGATGCACAGTGATGACTCTCGGGGCTGAATGGGTGCTGTAGCACCTGTCTATAACATGATGCCCGTTTTGATGGAGCATTAGTTGTTTAGGTCCATGTAAACAGCTTCTTGGGCAGCAAATGGGGGTGGGTGAGGCACTGAAATGGGTTGCCCAGAGAGGCTCTAGATGCCTCTTCCCAGGAAGTGTTCAAGGGAAGGTTGGATGGGACTTGGAACAACCTTGTCACGTAGAAGACATGCAGAAGGTTTGGAATTAGGTGATCTTTAAGGTCCTTTCCAACCCAACCTGTCCTGTGGTCCTATGAAATAAATTCCTAATATTTCTCTTATTTCCTATGCTCTTCTTCCTCACTGTGATGTTTGGGGTTGGAATGCACATACTTTCAGGTCTTTGTTTGTTTTCTCTCCTAGCAGGTCTTTGATTTGAAATTCTTTGGAAGGGAGGTTAGCCTTTGGGTTTTCTGTGTGCTTTGTTTTCATCTCTTGCTCCAGAGAAGGCAGGTGAGGGCACAGGTAGAGTGCCAGAGGAGAGCTGTGCAGCAGGGTAGCCTGTCTTACTGCTCTGACGTGCCAAGCCTGAACGCTGCTGGGAACAAGCTCTCTGTTCTGGCCCTTCTCCCTGGTTCCTATTACTGTCCTATCCTACAGACTCTTTTGCTTCTCTTTGTAAGGAACCAGAATCAATGCATCTTTGTTGTCTTTGCAGTCTGGGATCTGCTCATCCTCTCCATGTAAGTTGGTTATCACAGATCCTTTTGCTTTGGGGAAACTCATTCTAGCTTCTAAGCTGGCAGTAGATCTGAGCCGTCCGGGCCACAGATTGTCACAGCAGCCTCAGCTGTGCCATCTGCAGTCAATGAACTCCAGGCTTGCAGGTCAGAAAGCACAAACCTTGGTTGCATCAGTCAAAGAAGCAGGCAGTAATGGACTAAAAGACTGATTTGGTTAACTTGTAGCAGCAAGGCAAAGCTCTGCATTCTGCTAATGCGGAGCAGTTAAAACGATTGGCGACTTCTCAGCCATTTTTGTCAAGCTGAAAAGAAATTGGATTTCTTTTTGTTCCCTGCTGCTAAGCAGCACACTTGTCTGTTGCAGGGCTGTCTGTGGGTTTTCGTTTTACCCTTTAAAATATTTCGTTGAAAGATTTTCTCTAGCGGTGACTGGAGGCATAGGAATGAAGTGCTTTCCTTTCCAAGCAGATTGGTGTTTGATCCACAGATGCTGCAGCCAGTGTCCAGCTGGGATTCTCTGCTCTGTTACTGCCATGCTCTGCTGTGTCTATTGTACTGCAAGTAGCCTGAGGAATCTTTAGCAGAATGGCTGCAGGGCTGATAGTCTTATTACCAGTAGTTGAGAAATCTGGCTCATACTTTGAGCTGCTGAGCTGCATATGATGAAGTGATGGACTTTGATGTTGCTTGTTTGCCTTCATGTCTTGACTTTACTGATAAATGAGTTTCAGACAACTTCTGGAAGTGTAGCATAGACAGTATGACATAGTAGATTTGAAGACTTCTCCTTTTCCTTCCGGGAATTTAGTACTGTTGAAACACCAAAGTATGTTTTGTTTCTTTTAATTCAGACAACTTAATCTCTATTTTCTTCAATATTAGGAATTGTGTGGTGGAGCTTTAAAGAGTGCCTACTATTCCTTGCTTTTGCTGCTTCTAGCAGAAGGCAATTCTTCTGGACAACTGATAGTGGCAATTTCTGAACTAGATTGTGATTGCTGGGAAGGTGCAGGGCTTTCACCTCTCCAGCCTGTTAGGACATACTCTATTCCTCTCCCCTTCTATTAGTTCTATTCATTTAATGTAACAAAACCCCCGAGATGCTGGAGGATCTATTTTGGTTTTTCAGGGATGCCACAACTCGTATAAAGCTCTAGGGTGTCTGGAAATTCGAGACAGAGCAGCTGCCTTTGCTAAGCCTGTCAGCACATCACATGCACAAACAGTTTGTGTTCCTGGGGATGTGTGAGAGCTGTGCGAATGCAGTCCACAGTGCTGCCCCCGGGAAATGCTGAATGCAAATCTGGGCTCTTACTCCCCTCCCTCTGTTGGTGCTGCACCCAGGATGCTGCAGTGCAATTCCATTTGTTACGGAAATGTTAAAAAGGAAAATACAACTGATAGGGTGGGGAAAGTAACCTCCCTGAGGTTTTGAAATTCCCGAGGACAAAGGCATTAAAGTTTATTTTTAAAAGTTTTTCAAGGCATTTATTGAAGCTTTACCAAGCTTAGGTGTTTCCTTAAGCATCCATAGTCTGATTTTTCTTTAAAAGCACATATGTGCTGATGTTGAGCAACATAATGCTGATTTTGATACAGTTGTATAATTATCAGCACAAAATGGCATACAATGCAAATACAGTTTCAGTACTTTTGACAGCTTTAAATGATTTTGAAAAGCTGGGCTTTGCTTGAGTTGTGCAGGAGACTGCTGGTCTCTAAAGAATGGGATAAAAAATATGCAAAAATATGAATGTGAAAATAAGTATCAAAATAATTCCTTCTCTGTAAGAGATGAACAAGATTTTCTTCTCCAAGACTCTTAAATAGGTGTCTTGGCATCATGACATCATAAAAGCATCTTGAAGTGCAATTGTGACTTGGATGGTTTCTGTAAGGGCAGTGTCTGTGTTGGAGGTGCAGCTGACTACACCACACTGGCAGTGGCCCTGTTGCTATGTGTGGAGAGCAGCAGTGTACAATGCCCTTCCCAGCCAAACGCCCTGGGGTGTGCCAGTTCTCCTCAGAGCAGGCTCCTGGTGTGCCATTGGTAGTGCCAGCACTTCGTTTTCAGAGTGCCTGGAAGGGCCAAACTTGTGTTGGCTAACATGACAAACTGAGAGATGAACAGCAAAGTGGTTAGAGAAACTCTTGGATAAACAGAGTGGTGAGAGAGGTGGAAAATAATTGCCTCACTGCAGAGACACTGGGGTGCAGCTCAGAGAGCCACGTAAAACTGGGTACCAAGTGGCTTAGGAGGAATCATTTGTAAAACTAGGAGCCAGTTAACAAGGAGGAAACACCTATGCAACAACAACTCAGGAATACATGACTGACTATCAACTGCTTGGGAGCACTTTAACAGACTCTCACAAAAGATGTGCACAGAGTTTGAGAAGCAAGGCTTAAACTGTATGGCATAGGAGGGCGGTGTTAGAGGATGGAAGCAGCAAGGCCATGAGAGCCTGCAGAGTTGAGCTTTTGTCGAAGATATGGAAAACTTTTAAAGCTGTCACTGGTAAAAAGCTAGAGGTACCAAACAGCTGGAGAAACAGATAGATTAGGCCCTCTCTGATAAGGGGAAAGTAGGTTTATTAACTGAGCTGGGCTTAGGCACACCATGGATTTTTCAGCAATAAACAAATAAAACTTTGAATCTCGGAACAATAAATGCATGCTACGTTTCCATCTTTATTCCAGGCAGCAATTATCCCTTAAGGACAAAGCCCTCTTTCCTAAGAACAGGGAACAGGAGTCATCACTTGAAGCTGGACTCATGGTGTTAGGCTTTGGCCAAAAGGTCTGATACATCCAAGGGCAGCAGCGCTGAGGTTCTCTTCTCTCCATATTAGGCACTGCTGTGTAAAAGGCCAGAATGCTGGTTCCAGATGGGTGTGCTTTGAGAACTGGAGATGATTTAGGGCTGGGTGGGAAGAATGGTGAAGGAATTGGAAGTGTGCTGCGTGATGAGAGATTTAGAGCTTAGCCTGTTTAGTTTAGCAAGAGTGGAGTTAGGAGATCATTTGATCACAGTTGTGATGTATTCATGTGGGGAGCAGAAATGTGAGGATAGTTTCAGCTACAAAACAGAAGTAAAATAAGAACCAACAGCTTGCAATTGAAAACAGCCAAATTAAACCTGGCTCCATCCTCCTGACATTGCTGCTCACATCTTTATCAACGTGAGTGAGGTCACTCCTCAGTCTCCTCTGCTCCAAGCTAATGAGCCACAGCTCCCCCAGCTTTTCTTCACATGGGAGATGTTCCACACTCTAAATCATCTTTGTGGTTCTGAGCTGGACTCTTTCAAGGATGTGGAGGGCAGAGTAGGGAGGATGGAGCAGGGCTCTGATCAGTGATGTCCCATGACAGGACAAGGTGCAGTGGGTGCAGGCTGGAGCAGAAGAGCTTCCATGGGAACAGAATCATAGAATAGTTTAGGTTGGAAGGGACCTCAAAGCTCAGCCTGTTCTGGACCCCCCTGTGCTATAGGCAGGGACATCTCCCACTAGAACAGGTCACTCAAGGCCTCATCCAGCCTGGCCTTGAACTCGTTTAGAGAGGGAGCAGCCACAACCTCCCTGGGCAACCTGTGCCAGTGTCTCACCACCCTCCCCCCAAACAACTTCCTAACATCCAGTTTCAGTCTCCCCTCTGCCACTTTAAACTCATTCCTCCTCCTTCTCCTGCCATCATCAGCCCTTGTCAATAGTCCCTCCCCTGCCCTCCTGCAGCCCCCTGCAGACCCTGCAAGGCCACTCCAAGGTCTCCTGGCAGCCTTCTCCTCTGCAGGCTGCAGAGCCCCAACTCTCTGTGCCTGTGCTCAGAGCAGAGCTGCTGCAGCCCTCTCAGCTGCATCTTGGTGGCCTCCTCTGCACTGGCTCCACCACTTGCATGTGCTGCTTGTGCTGGGGGCTGCAGAGCTGCACTCAGTACTCCAGGTAAAATTTTTCACTGTGAGGGTGACAGAGCCCTGGAGCAGGCTGCACAGAGAGGTTGTGAAGTTGCCTTCTCAGGAGACATTCCAAACCCACCTGGATGTGTCCCTGCGTGATCTGCTCTGGGTGATCCTGCTCTGGCAGGGAGCTTGCACTGGGTGGTCGTTCGAGGTCCCTTCCAGCCCCTGACATTCTGTGATTCCATAAAGTCCAGGACTCTACTTGCAATGCAGTATGATGGCTCATTTCTGCTCCTTCTGGTTCACTCATTAGAATTGTTTGAGATGTTTCTGCTGGTCTACACTGTCCCGGGACAAGCTGGGATGGATACTAAGAGCAGTAAAGCTATGCCAGCAGGGGTTCCCGCCAGGGGTGACATCAGTGCTTTATGTGAGGGCTGAGATGCTTGCATGCAATGCTTGGTGATCACAGCTGCTTGTTTCCTCTGAACAGGCTCCTTTGGGCAAGGAGTCCTTGAAGCTTCTTGAGGAGCAAATGCAAGAACAGGGATTTCTCATGTAGGAAAAGCAGGTTTCCAAAACAGAGGTTTGTGTCTTTTTTTCTTTATTGCTTACAGGGGTTCAATTTGAGAACGCAAAAAATAATGCAAGAAAAGTTAGCATGTTGGATTCAGGAAACCTGTGATGTGAAAATAGTTGGAGGCTAAGAAATGGTGAAAAGACACATTAAAGGGCTTATTCCTACTGTTTGCTAAACATCAAATAGTCTCCACTGTGCAGAGAGGATTCTGTCCTGCTGGGTCACTGCTCTGAGCTTGTGTGGCTTATCTTATATGTGATGCAACAGTGTCTGGTCTGAGAAACTGCATCTATAACTTCAGTGATCCCTTGTGCTGCTTCAGAGTGTGGACCTCTTGGGACAAATGCATGCAGAAGGATCTTTGTTTAAAATAAGAAGGTTCTCAAAGAATCTTTAAGATTGATTGATTCTGTCAGTCCTATAGCAACTGAAAACTAGAGTCTGCTTTTGTGCCTTGAACTGTAGTGACAGGACAAGGGGTGGTGGTTTGAAACTGCAGCAGGGTAGCTTTAGGTTGGATATAAGGAGAAAGTTCTTTACCCAAGTGATGGAACACTGGAACGTGCTGCCCAGGGATGTTGAGGCCTTGACCCTGGTGACATTCAAGATCAGACTTGGTGTAGCCCAGGGCAGCCTGATCTAGCTGGAGGTGTCCCTGCTCACTACAGGGGGGAGGGACAAGGTGATTTTTGAGAGTCCCTTTCGACCCAGTGCCATCTGTGGCTCTATGTATTGCACAGCTTTATGGTGCAGTTCAGCTTTCTAGTGCTGGCAGAAGAAATGAAAGAAAGAAGCCTGTGTAACTGTAGATTACTTTTGCCCTGACAAGGTGATCTTGTTCAGCTCTACGTTGTCAGACCACTTCACAGCACAGTGTATGGGTCGTGTTTGTGTGCCTGCGACTTACCAGTACATCTGCATGAGCTGCTGGGAGCTATTGATTGAGTCATTGCTAGAAAGGCAAAGGAATTAGAAACCTGCTTGAATCAGAAGGCAAACTATAACTAAGGCATTGCCTTTTGTGTTTGCTGTTGTGTTGAGAACATGAAGCTGCCTGACTGGAGAATGTGCTGCCGTAGACATGAAGCTGAAGATCCCAGCATTAAGGAATCTGGTATGATAGCACAGTGTGGGGCTTTTCCATTTGGTGAGTAATGGTGCATCAGCAGCAGGCTGTGTGCTCACCTTCAACGTCAGACTGTAGCTGTTCTGAGGGATTGACGTGCACTGTTCTGAATTGGGTTTGCTTCTGACGTGTGTGTGTCAAATCCACAAAAACTTTTTATGCACCTTATGAAATCACACAATGCATTTTATGAAAAGTCTCACTTTGCTGCCATGTTTCTGACCAAAGGCATCTGGTGTTGCTCTAGTCTAGGTAATTTAGTATGCAGTTGTAATAAACTTCAAGATTTTTGGGTGTGGTAAAGCTTTACACTCCCATCAGATTAAAAAGTTTGCTTTCATCGTCCTGTTGCACTAGGAGTGTAAAAGGTGCTTAGATCACCTTCTGCAGGTATGGTGCTAGGGTATTATTTGTTAAGTAGATGCCATAAAGGCTGTACAAACACTGAGAATTAAAATTAGAACTTGTGCTTATAATTGCCATGTAAAACTTTAAACTGGGGTGGACACGGTTGATGTTCTTGCAAAGGAGTTTATTTCAGTTTTACATTCTGAACAGCTGTGATTTGTGAGTTCGCCTAGGATCTGGTTGTGCAGAGAGATGGATCAGTGAAGGGTTTCTTTACATGTGTGTCTTAGCATTTTCAGGATCCAAGTTTGTCCTGACTTGTTTAAATCCTTATTCTCCTTCACAAACGATGCATTTTGAGAGGGTAAATTCTTGTTCAGTGGAATCCAGTTTTATTCCTGCTGTATGGTTATCTGCTTAAAATGGAGTGGAAGATTTCAGTGCTTTTATAGTAAGTACCAAAACATCCTATCAATTGCACAACCATAGACTTGTCTTGGAATGAAAACGTGGGAGGGGAAAAATGGCTGCATTTGAACACCATTAATAATGTCACATATTTCATCTATTCCAGAAGTAACACAAGTAAGAAAGCACAAGAGCTGCTGTTTGCTTACCTTGCTGGGGTTCGATTTTCTGTGTTTCAGTCAGTGGCGAAGACTGGGAGATTGCTGATTAGCCACGAGGCTCCCTTGACAGGAGGGTTTGCATCTGAGATCAGTTCCACAGTGCAGGTAAGCAGGATTTGTATTTAAGTGTTCTGTAAGGCTTGCTGTCTTTACCTGTACAAAAAATGTTAAAAGACGAGGGGTTTGTCATTTTAAGAAGTAATTCTTCTACATTTTGGGTAAATTTTGGTTTTGAGGATGCTTGTTCTGCCTGAACAGGTGCGAATCCATGCACCTACTAGGCACTGTGCATACCATCTGCTGAGCTGCAAATCTCCACTTGGAAAAGCAGGGAGGATGCAGTGGGATGCAAAGGGAAAATCTGTATGTATAGTCTAGTTTTAATGCACTTTTTTGCCCTTCTCATACTTTTATCTGCAGAGCTTCTTACATACACATGCTAGGAATGCTGCAATCAGACACAGCCAAGGCACTGGGGTCCAGTACAGTATAATTGCACTGTTAGAGAAGTCCTCATTAGGAAAACAGTCTGCAGTTGTGCTTCATCTATGCTTGTGAGGCTTATGTGAGCACAGAGCCTGCAGGCACAGAGCAGGTTTGAGAGGTGCAGATTTGTGTCAGTATCAACTGTGGAGCGTTAGGCTTCAGCTTTTTCAAAAGTCCTTTGGATCTTTCTGACACCTTTCATATTTGTAACTCTACCTTCACTTTGTTGCTTTCGCATGCACATCAGTGGTGCTGGCTCCTAGAAACAGCTAAACTGTTTCCATCACTCTCTGACCATTGCTTTCTGATTATTCTCTTCTTGGAGCAGTTAAATTGTAGGACCAGAGGAGAAACGGGATTATAAAGTTAATGAAACATAAATCACACAAGCAAGTATTTAAAGCTTGGGAATTAGCCTTTTTGTGGGAAAGAGCAGACTTGATTCTTCTAGGAATGTAATTTTGAATTAAATATGCATAAGCAGCTGGGAAACTGTTTTCTGAATTTATGGCATAACTTAAGAAAAGTAATTGTATTAATTTTAATATAATTATAGGATGGTAATTTATTTTTTCTACCAAAAGTTTGTCTTCATTAAGAACAAATATTTGCCATCCTTCTGCGTAATCAGTATTTGATGTCCCTTCTTTGATAGGTAGCCTCTTTGATTAAAAGAGGTCTGGTAAAGTCGTTAGGTAGTGCCAAGGGTGAGTGTGAGAAGAGACTGGTTTTGTTAGACTGAGGCAGAAAGGAGACAAACTCAGCCAAAGGACCCTGTCCTTTAGTGACTTGTGATGGTATTAACATTTAAATAAGGCTGCTCAGGGAGGCAGTGGAGTCACTTGTCCTTGGAATTGTTCAATAACCTGCAGAGGTGGCACTCTGGGATGTGGTTAATGGCCATGGTGGGATTGGATTAATGGTTGGACTTGATGATCTTGGAGGTCTTCTCCAACTGAACCAATTTATTGACTCTGTGATTTGTGGAGAGAACTGTTCTGATCCATGCAGCGATCCCATAATTTGTTGGTGTAACCGAGGAGAGCTCTTGTGATGGAGGAAAAAGTGAGCTGAAAAGGAACAAGAGCCTATCAGTAAGGATTTTTGGAAGAGCATGGGGCAGAGCACAGGGTGCTCAATATATTGCTGAACCTACAGTAGGAGGTTTTTCATTTCCTCGGACCTCCACCAAGAAAGGTACTTACCTGATTGATCTGTCTTGGGGCTGTTTTTCCTGTCAGAAGGTGTATCATGAAAAATACCACTTAGAAAGCAAAGGTTAAACTGCTCCATTGGAAGGCTATTGATTCCTGCCAATAGTGAAACTAAAGGTTTTAATTTTTGTATTCGTATCTTTTAGGAAACTGGGATTTCTGTCTTGAGAAATATCACTTAATTTATCACACATGCTACCTCAAAATAAATTGGAATGGAACTCCTTGGCATTCAACTTATCCATTACAGAATCACAGAACGTTAGGGGTTGGAAGGAACCTCCAGAGACTGAGTCCAGCCCTGTTGCCAGAGCAGGATCAGCCAGGGCAGGCTGCAAGGGAATGTGTGCAGGAGGGTTTTCAGAGGCTTCAGAGAAGGAGACTCCACAGCCTGTCTGGGCAGCCTGTGCCAGTGCTCTGTCACCCTCACGCCAAAGAAATGTCTCCTTGTGTTGAAGTGGAACCTCCTGTGCTCTAGCTCCGTTGCCATTGTTCCTTGTTCTGTCAGTGGGCGCTGCTGAGAAGAGCCTGGCACCTTCATCTTGGCACCCACCTCTCAGCTGCTGACTGACACTGATCAGGTCCCCTCTCAGCCTCATCTCCAGGCTAAACAGCCCCAGGGCTCCCAGTCTCTCTTCCACAGGAGAGATGTTCAAGTCAAGCTGGTTAGCTTGAATCTGTTTTCCAGCCAGGTTGTCTGCACGCTTGATATCCATTCCTGAAGGCTTTATCACCTGCATTAACATTCTGATAAGAGTTACTTGAAAGAGTATTCATACTGCAGAAGAGATTCCAATAACATTTGCCAAGCATTGCAGCTTTGCTGAGAACATTACTGCTCTGGGCAGGATAAAGGCCTTGCCTCTTTCACTCAGTTAAAACACTTGATCTCTGAATGTCAAGTCCAGATGTCTGATATCACTGTGCTGTACAAATAAAACAAAAAAGTGAAATTCTGTTCTGCTGGAAGCAAGGCACACTGAGAATGCCAGAAGCTGGAGCTTGCAGTTGGCTGCAGTTTCCTCTTACAGATGGAAGTAATAAGACTTCAATAGCATGTGTCCATCCGGATTAGGTGCTTGGTTTCCATACTGTTATTCCATCCTTGCTGTGAGGTCTCTTGTCTCAGGAGCAAGGTGCACAGGAGTACCTAAGTTATTTGAAAAGTTAGCTGTCACAAACCCTTCATGGTGATGGACACTTAGAGCTGTTGAGGATGCCGGAGACTTTGAGGTCATCGAGTCCAAGGAGAAGAGTGGGAATGGAAATGATGGATTTCACTCATAAACTGTAGGGAAAAAAATATATTGGCCAGAGTTTTTCTGTTTTGCATGTGCAAGACTAAAAACAGTGTTTGGAGAGGCTATCAAGTAAGATTTCTTCTGTGTCAGTTACAGAATCTTCTAACAGGACATATAACTGCATTAAGTAGTCAATTACTGTGATTTCTCAAACGTGGAACTTCTAGAACACCATGAAGTGGTGCAGCTAAGACTCTGGTGTGACTTTGCCCTTTGTAGAGATGTTTCATGTGTGAATTCAATGGGCATTCCCAAGTGAGCAGCAGATGATAGGGTGAATTAAATGCAGATACCATTTCTTCCATATTGATTATGTTCTGTACAACAGCTTGCAGAAGTGTCATGCTCAGCAGGGAGGACACTGAACTTTTGCTTAAGAAGTACAGTTGGAGCTTAGCTGGAGCAGGGCCCACTGAGATGTCACTTCCAAAATAATGAAGCACTGGGTGTGGAAGTCATCAGTTCATTAATCACTTGTAATAGGAAAGAATGTAAATGCAGCGTTCGTGTACCTGGGGGGGTTGTTGTTGTTTTGTTTTAATAATTAAAAAAGAGAAACAGGATGTCTGCCAAGAGAGATGAGGCAAGAGCATGGGCAGCAGGAGCAGATTATGTTGTGTGAAAACAGCCTCTTTTCCACACACACATGTGAAGGAGCCAAGAGGCACCACAGCAGGCAGGGGAACCTCAGTGACCCAGTTTGGGAAATGTGGCTCTTGCCTTATCTCTTGTCAGGGCTGTCCCCAGGTCTTATCCTTGTGGGCCAGGGTGGGGACACCCAGCATCAGGAGTCAGGGACACTGGACCATTCTGCAGGCTGAGAAGGTTTGCTGCCTACCAACGTTGGGGACTTGTAGAATGGTCCCCTCCTACATCCTGTAATAAGGGAAAATAACTCAAGCAAAGGACTGGTCCTTGGTTTTAGAAGTCCTTTGTGCCTGCGAGGATTGGTAAACCCTTTTATCAAGTCTCTTTATTTGTAGCATTCTGATTTTAGTTGCAACGTGTTGCATTTTTCTTGCAAGTGAAGGGATTGTTATTTTAGCTCAATTTTACTGGGTCGAATCTTTGAGCTCAGCTATACTGATGTCTGTAGAAAGATGAGTTCCTTCTGGATGAAGCACTCCTGCTGAGCTTGCAATGTGGGGAGGGTAAGGGATCCGTGGTGCTGTTGTCCTGCAGTAACCAACCAGTTCTGCAGGTCACTCTGCTCTTGGTTTCAGCAGGGAGTGCTTATTGAAAGGCTCTTCTTGGACAAACTCAAAGGTGACTTTTTTTGTTTGTTTGTTTTTTCTCTTTAAGAAACTTTTACCATCATCTCTTTGTATTATTCCAACATCACTCTGGGATGTAATATATCAGAAAGCTGAATTTACACAGAATCTTACTGTGGTCTAAGCAACAGATGTGAAGAGACTTCTCCAATTCTGTTTTAGGAAAGACTAAAATGCACCTTTCTTCTTGCTTTGGAAAGCAGATGGCCTTTCAGTGTGAGATCCTAAACACCTCCATTATGTACAAACAAGATGTGTTGGAAGACTTTTTTGAAATGGAGGTCTTGGTCCATCTAGAATGGTTGGGCCAGATGGCCCTTGGGGTCCCTCCACTCTGGCGTTCTGTGGTTCTGTCATGTGGGTGACAATGTCGTGGCCATCTGAAGAATGCTGTCTGGTATTTCATTAGGGGCATTTTGAATTGTATAGTTTTGAGAGCGAATGTCTGTAAGCTGAAAGCAAACAGCTGTTGTTGAAATGGAAAGGTTAATCCTCGTTGAAGAACATGCAGTGCTTGCAGGGTGCTTTTTCTGGTGCAGCTTCCCTGTATGAGAGCACATGCACATATTTCCACAGAGTCACAGGAAACATCCACTTGAAAGTGGATGTCCCCAAACTCATCTACTCCAACCCTCCACCCAGCACTGCAGGGTTAACACTGCACCACGTCCCTAACACCAGCTCCACAGGCTGCTTGAACACCCCCAGGGTGGTGACTCCAGCACTGCCCTGGGCAGGCCATTCCAGTGCCTGAGAACCCTCTCTGGGAAGAAATATCTCCTGGCATCCACCTTGAACCTGCCCTGGGGCAGCTTGGAACCATTTCCTCTGCTCCTGTCGTTGTCACCGTGGAGCAGAGGCTGTCCCCTCCTCGCTCCAGTCTTCCTGCAGGTTGCTGTGGAGAGCAATGAGCTCTGCCCTCGTCCCCCCTTCTCTGGACTAAACACCCACAGCTGCCTCAGCCCTTCCTCTGAGACTTGTTCTCCAGACCCCTTACCAGCTTCTTTGCCCTGCTCTGGACACGTTCCAGCAAGGTGACTGAAGAAAGGTGTTTGCTGGCTACCAAAGCAATGGATAGCTGAGCAGAGCCTGGTCCTCAGCAGCTCTCCCGGAGTTACACAGAGCATTCAGGCTGGTGTTACTCAGAGGACAGGTCCCAGCAGGTGTGGTGAAATAAATACCATGTCTCTGAGGAGTGAGTTATGTGATCTTATTTCTTTCAGTTCTGTATCTGAAAAGGGCATATAATAACGTCCATCTCTTAGGATTGGTGGTGCTCTAGATGTGCTCCTGGCGCTGCAAAATACGGTGCAATCTCCAGTAACTGGTGTAATTTCCTGATGGTTTATGACATTAAGAAAAGCTGTGAGATGAGCTGTTTGGTGAGAAGCATTTCAGAGAAAGGAAGGGTGGGTAAGCCAAGGAATACCTTTCAAAGGCTGAAGGGTTTCATGGCAATTCTGTCCTAAAGCAGGCTACCAGAAAGAGTATGCTGAAACAAAACCAAAACAAAAGCTTGAAAGATAACACCAACAAAACTACACTGCCATGTTTTCGGCAGTGTGAACACTAAAAGTAGCATACCCCTAAGGCAGATGCTGCACGGGGACTGTTTTTTGGGAGGAGTCTGTAATAGTTACTTTAAATTTTCACCTTTCCAAAAAAACTGTTTGCAAAATGTCTGAATGAAATTATTTTCTCTACGGTGTGTCTGTACTTTGTGTCTTCAGACTTTGGGGCACTGAGCTATTCCCAGCACTCCTGTTATTTCCCTTCTCTCAGGAGCAGAATCATAGAAGGGCAGGGGCTGGAAGGTGCTCATCTGGTCCCAGCCCCTGCTGCCAGAGCAGGCTGCTCTAGAGCAAGCTGCACAGGAGCCTGTCCTTCTGTGATGAGATGTAACAGGGGTACCTCGGCCGAAGGCAGGCACAGGGGCAGGGCTGTTCAGCTGCCAGGCACAACGTCTGGAGTTGCAGTTGATAGTGTACAACATAGCTCTGACAGCCACGGTGGCAGTGAAAGGGGAAGCAGAAACACTTGGCACAGTGCAGTCCTTCGTTTGCTGTCTTAACTGCTTTTATCCCTTGCACTCTCTTGTCCCATCAAGCACAAGCTGTGAAAGCCTTTGCAGCTCACTCCCTCAGTTTCTGTCACTTGGAGCATCACCTAGGGAATGTTGGTATGGGGTATCAAGAAAAGTTGGAACAAACACAGTGAACTTGACTCAAAGTGGTCTTAAAATGTATAGCTGTGGAACAGGAGCATGGGGGACATGATTTAATGCTGACCCTTCAGTGCTGGGTCAAGGGTTGCAGTGGATGATCTTCCAACCAGATCTATTCTGTGATCCTGTCAGGTGAAGGAAAACAATCTCAGACCATCTAGAAATAAGCCAGAATAATGGGAAAGAAAAATTCTATTTCCAAAGTTAGGAGTTGGGAGTAGTAAGGGAAATTTGTGAAAGGTGCAGAAAGATGTTCTCCGTGTCTGAGCAGAGGCAGAACAGCAAACAGGCACTTTGTGGTCACAGTCACTGAGTGGTCAGGTGCTGGAAGGGGCCTCTGGAGTTCAGGTAGTGCAGTTCCCCCCGCACACAGGGGCTACAGCAGGAGCTAGGAGCAGCTCTTGTGGTGCAAATCTGAAGTCTTGCAGAGTACTGAACCCCATTAGCACATTCTGATAAGCGGTGTGGAAGATAAATGTGAATAGAGCAAATGTTACAACCTCAGGATGGCTCAGAGGAAATAAAGCTTTGTTATTCACCAATAAAGACAAAGTTTGTTTACTACAAAAGCTTTTACAAGTAGGAGTCAGCAGTAGTGCTGCAAAGTTCAATAAAATCAATATTTAAAGAAACAGATTTTATTTTGGCATGAAATTTATATGAACCTTTTATACTAATTTTCAAAATAAGGCTTACCCTGTGCCTTAGAGTTTTCTGTAGAGCTTGGACTCAGCAGTCATAGAATCACAGAATGGTCTCGACTGAAAGGGACCTCCAGAGGTCATCCAGTCCAGCCCCCTGCAGCCAGCAGGGACATCCCCAGGGCGCTGTCAAGCCTCACCTTGAATGTCTCTAGGGAAGGGGCCTCAGCCACCTCCCTGGACAACCTCTTCCAGTGCTTCACCACCCTCATAGTAAAGAACTTGTTCCTAGCATCTGCTCTAGATGTGCTCTGCTCAAGCTTGAACCCATTGCCCTGGTCCTGTCCCTGCAGCCGTATGCAAACAGCTTCTCTCCATCCTTCCTTGTAGCCCCCTTCGGGCACTGGTAGGCTGCTATTAGGTTCCCCCAGAGTCTCCTCTCCTCCAGGCTGAACACCCCCAGCTCCCTCAGCCTGTCCTCATAGCACAGCTGCTCCAAACCTCTCATCATTTCTGTGTCCCTCCTCTGGACCTGCTCCATCAGGTCCGTGTCCTTCCTGTACTGATGGCTCCAGAGCTGGATGCAGCACTGCAGGTGAGGTCTCACCAGAGCAGAGAGAGTGGCAGAATCCCCTCTTTGGCTCTGCCAGCTTTTGATGCAGCCCAGGCTGGGATTTGCCTTTTGTTCTGCAAGCTCACACTCTCTGCTCATGCCCAGCTTAAATAAATGCCTGAGTTTCTGGGTATTTTTTGGTAAACAGAACAAGTTTTGTGCTCTCCACTCTGCTGTGTGTCCTCTTCTAGACCTCTGTCCCTCATTGCTATGGTGCCTGCACAGTACCTGGGGCTTAAGAGCCACAGGTATTTGGTAGTTGTGTTTGTCTGGCAGAGGTGAGGTGTAACTCTTTGAAAATCTAACAAGCGATTCCAGTTCATAGGCCAGTGCCAGGACTTTCTCCACACTAACTGTCTGAGGCCACAATTGTTGAGGATGTTCCAGCTTGAGTGCTGTGTGGAAGCTTACATCCTGTCTCATGTTGTGATGCCTGTGACTGATACAGAAGCCCTGTTTCATAGCTAAGAAACACAGCACAAGCCTGAACGAGCTTCCAAGCAGTTTTGTGTGATGTTCCCACGTTGTGAGGTTCAGTTTTCCCACGAGACCTTAGACATGCTTGTTTTATTTTTGTTGGGCAGGAGGAGGAGCAGCTGTCTTTAAAATGCAAACAGGATGTAATCGTGGTAGTGACCTGGGCCGTCAGTGCAGGCTGCAAGTGAGTGTGTGCTCCAGGCTGGAATGAAAAGAGCAAAATAATTGAATGACTTGAATAAAGGCAACTATGAATCAGGACACAACAGTGATCTGTCTGTACTCTGTGAAACTCCCAAATCCATTCCCTAAAAACAAGCAAACAGCCACCAAAGCCTAAGATAACTCTCAAGCTGGAAAACGAAGTGCTCTGAGATTGGGGTGGGTTTTATAAAGCCCCTCCAGGAAGCACACTTCTGACGGCGTCAGCACAGAGCGCTGAGCACATCTGCAGCTAGTCCATGCTCTGCACACAGCCAGATCAAAACGTCCTTTCCAGCTGCAGCTCCACCTGCAGTCTCTGCAGCTGCTGTGACATCCTTCATGCCACAGTCCGTGCAGGAGTGGGTCTGTGTCCTGGGAGATGCCCTAGCTGTGGGGTCACTCGTGCACACTTGCTCGTTCCCTGTGAGAGGGAGCAGACATGGATGCTCTGCCAGCAGGCAGCTACTCGTGGCACAGCCTTCTGCTAGCAAATGATTAACCCCAAGCTGAATCCCACTGGCACTGATCAGGACATGGGCTTCTACAGAGTGAGAGGTGACTGCCTACTTGGCTGTGGGTCTGTCCTGCCTGAAAATGATGGGTTGGAGCAAGCTTTTCCTGGGCACCAAGGGAGCATTCTCCCTGCTGGCAGGGGCTAAAGATGTGTGGTTTCGTGGGGGTTTTTTGAGAGGCAGAAGCCAGGAGCTTTGCAGTTTCCATAGGCACTGAGAGGAAAGGGGGAGTAGCTTCTGCCTCATTAAGAGTCTTTAATCAGTGAGAGAACAAGGCCACCCCTTTGGGTGCCAATGAATGCTGCCCTCTTGGAGCTTTGCTGCTCCGGCGCCAGAGCTGACAGATGGGAAGGGCAGGCAGGGCTAGGGGCAGGTGCCAGAAACAGCTCAGGCTGGACGGAACAAAGACAGGGAGGGACTTGGCACTGCCTGCTGCTCCAGACAGGTGGTTCTGCTAGGCAGTGCCCAGCAAGGATGCAAGCACGAAAAGAGTATTTGTAAAGACAGGCATTAACTTCTGTGCTTTTCACAGAGTTACTTATTTCAGGTAACGCAGTGAATCAGTGATTTTGGCACTGAGGCAAACTTGCCCTCGGGTCCTGTTTTCAGCTGTGCTGTCTGTTGGACAGGGGGCAACGTTTCATCCACAGGCATCGAACCTGATTTGTCTTCTCCTGCCTGAACTGGTTTTCCTGCGTCGGGGATAGGCAAGAGTGCAGCCAAGTACTGAAGAGGCAGGAGGAGTTTATCCCAGAGCAGCACAGAAGGGCAGAGTGGCAGAGCACACTGAGAGTCATTGTGGTGCAGGGGAATCAAATGTTTTGGATGATGGCCGAGCTCATTGTTGGATTCACCTTAATCAGTCGAGTGTATAGTGTTAATTATATGCTCTTAGTGTATTTACTGAGGGCATTTTTTCCACTTTATGGTGTTTAATTTGGCATGCAAATATTGATTTGCCTGGGGCTGAACTCTGGCATCATTGTCCTGCTGATGCATCCGTGCTGATTCCTTGTGATGTGTAGCTCTGAACAATGTGTTTGGCCTTCCATATGCTGATTCTGAGAAAGAGTGAGAACATGGGCACTGAGGCAGCATTAACACTTTCTCTGGGCTGTGCTGCACTCAGGTTCACATGTTCATCTTTCCAGCTACTAGGAATTGTTTTTCTAGGGGAAAGAAATGTTTTGTGTTTATGCTTGACTCTACAGTACAGTTTACATTTTCAGATTTAATTCAAAGTGCTTTGATTAGAACCATGATGTGGTTCTAATACTACATTTCTGACAGCACATGGAGCTGACAGAAATGAGAAGGTTTTTCTCCAGGTATCGAGGAGGGCTAAAAAGCTTCCATGGACTGCATATGCTATGCTTCCTGGTCTGTAATGTGGTGATACTTACCCATTTTTATCTTTACCACTGTATTAGAGCTGAGTTACATCAACATTTTCAGCTGGTACAGACTCCAGTTCTGCAGCAGACAGTGTAAGAGGGACTTGGTGCTGCTGGAGCAGGTCCAGAGGAGGGCTGTGAAGGTGCTCAGAGGGCTGGAGAGCCTACTGCATGGGGACAGGCTGGGTGAGCTGTTCAGCTGCAGGAAGATCTTAGAGCAGCCTTCCAGTACCTGAAGGGGGCTACAGGAGAGCTGGGCAGGGCTTGTTGTAATAGGACCAGGAGAAATGGACTGAAGCTTGAGGAGGGCAGATTGAGACGTAATATTATGAAGAAATTCTTTATAGTGAGGATGGTGAGACACTGGAACAGGTTATGGATGCTCCCTCCCTGCAGGTGTTCAAGGCCAGGTTGGATAAGGCCTGGACTGACCTGATCTAGTGGAAGATGTCCCTGCCCATGGCAGTGGGGTTAGAACTGGATGAGCTTCAAGGCCACAGAAGCACAGAATTATTGAGGCTGGAACAGACCTTTGAGATTATCAAGTCCAGCCTATGACTTAAGACCACCACATTGACCAGACCATGTCACCAAGTGCCACATCCAATCTTTCCTTAAATACCCCCAGGGATGGTGACTCCACCACCTTGCTGGGCAGTCCATTGCAGTGCCTAATGACCCTTTCTGTGAGGAAGTGCTTCCCAACATCCAACCTAACCCTCCCCTGGTGCCGTGCCCTCCTGTCTTGTCACAAGTTGCCTGGGAAAAGAGCCCAACCAACCTCAACCATTCTTTGAATTTATGAATCTGTGATTAAGGAGTTCACCAACTGTGAACTTTCCTATTTTTGAGTAAATGTTAAAATAAAACTGTTCCTGGGTGGGCCTTTGCCTTATCCCGAGTCAAATCACCAAAGTGTTGCCTAATTTAAATTAATAGGAAAAAAACCAAAACCAAACCCTTCAGTTTTTATAGGCTTCAGAACTCTGGTTCATCCCTGACCAAGGTGATGTCTGGCAGCAGTTGGAGCAAGGCAGCTCTGCAAAGTGCTGACTAGGTCAGGGATGTTTGACTTCTGCTGGGAAGGCTGACGGGGCTGGGTTTGACCTGCTCTGCTTGCTTCTGGCATCAGCTTTTCTTCTGGACGAGTTGTGGCAGCTTTAGAACTCTGAGTGAGCAGTGACTGATGATGTGTGCCCGCCAGTCCCCCGTCAAAGGGTGGCAATGACCTTCTTTGCAGTTTCCAGGGCTTTCCAGCTATAAAACACTTCCTGGGTGGCTGAAATCTCTTGACCTTTGGCATCCTTTCTCAAAATGCTTCAGTGAGATGCTAGAACCTTTCCTTAGCCACAGCTACAGCAGCTTGGTGTGTGGGTGGGCACTGGCTTTGGCAAGACAGGATTTAGAGTGCTGTGGAGTTTTCTAGTTGCACAGTATGGCAGGGTTACCCCTTTGGAGCAGACACTCAGTAGCGTGTCTGGTTTACTTAAAATGTTATCTCAGCGGGTTGATTTGAAGTGTTGGTTCACAAAAGCACATTCCTTGGCCTGTGATATTTTGATGTGGCAATTAGAAATGGTCTGGCAGGGCCATCAGTTTGCAGTTCAGAGTAGCACGGCTGGAGAAGAGTGGTCTGTGGCATTTAAAAATCTGTGCAGAATAGAAGGGAAAATAGAGTACAAGTGGAGAAGAATCTCTGCCTGCATGTTCATGGCTCACTGAAGTTTTTTTCCAAATACCACACATAAGGAACATTGCTTTCCCCAGCTTTTCCAACCAGTTTCATTAATGCATAAGAGACCTGTAAACCAGAGTGCATTTATTGGTGGTTTGTGTAGGCACTCAAGATCAAATTAATTTAGTTTGTTGGTGAATGTGCTCATAGGAGAAGATGTAAAAGGAGCCTCTTGGGCTCTTCTGTACTTCTGTGGCCTTTCAGAGCGCTGTGGATTTTATACTGTTGCTGTTGGCTGCTCTGAGATCTTTAATACAGACAAGAAAATGGAAGCAGCAGTTGTGCTGCCTACCAGCCCCCTGCTCTAGCAGCTTCTGCTGTGTCCTGGGGAAGGGAACCGTCTGCTCTCCCTGGGGACAGATGCAGCTTGTCTGTGTCCTGGGCTTAAAGTCTCAGATCTGGACCTGTGATTGTAAGATGAGTTATGACAGTGCCGAGTTCCTGTGTGATACCTTAGATAGGCACAGGGGAAGACATTTTGCAGTAGTCTTTGTTGTTCAGTATTTCTTTGAATGTAATTGGGCCATGTGGTCACTGCTGTCGTGGCAGGGATATACAACTTCAGAAAACTACAAAAGCAATTAGAGCTGATTAAAAGATCCCGAGTAGCAAATTAAACCGAGAATTAGTTCCTGAGAAAAAGAAAATTGCTAATTTGTGTCAGCTACCTGAGAAGCATAACAACACTGGGGGAGAGCCCAGCTTGTGCCTCTGCTCCTGTGGCCTTACCTGCAAGGGTGCTTTGCCCTGCTGGTGTAGTGTGGGAGCAGCATATGAGGGTGGATGTGAGTGGCTGTCCTACTCTGGAGCCGCATAGAGAAGCTTCATGTAGCTGTGCTCTGTCCTGCAGGTGGGACTGGTGAAAGGCAGCATTACTGAGAGGGCAGCGGCAGGACCCTGCGGACATGCTGGCTGCTGTTACCGAGCTCAACAGGGATGCTTAGGCAGGAAAGGAGGCTACGGCACACAGAGCTCAGGTCGTTCTACTGGCAGCTGTCTCACAAGGAGGTAAACAATCAATGAGTAGTTGGTGTGAGATGAGAGTGAGAAGGTCTCCTTGCACTGCACCGAGCACCGAGGCGGTGAGTCTGTAAAACAGCCTTCAGAGCCGAAGGGCGTTGCTCTACAAAGAGCCAAAAAGGTGTTTTATTAATCTGTACATGGAACTTTCTGACTCTGGAAAAGTTGATCTGTGTAGCTGGGGCTGTTCCCAAGACACACTGGCCTGGAAATCCTATTTTGCTGGCCGTCACCACGGCAGAGTGGGGTTTGTCCGTGGTGTGGTGGCTGGGGGGCTGCCCAGGCGGCTGCGCTTTGCTGCAGCACCAGCTGGGCACCGAGGAGTAGCAGTGCAGTAACCTGCCTGTACAAGCAGTCCAAGTATCCCCCTGGAAGTCAGAAGCAAGGTGACAGAAGCATTTTGCTCTCTCCCATCATCTGATGAAAAAGTGCCCTTTCTCCTCTTCATTTCAAAGAAAGAGATCCCCCAAATTCAGAGAATTGCAGACTAGGAAGGAATACAGGCAGAATGTGGCTCTCTGCTAAAGGCAGCATTAAAAAATGCCAACTCTTGGGCAGAGAGCAGGTAGGAAACAGGCTGCTGAGACTTGGGAGGCACCGTCTGGGTGCTGTATCCTCTCCCTCCCCACACGTCTCTGGTGCTACACAGTTGGCTCCGTATGGAGGGTGAAAACCCAGGCCCGGGTGATGAGGTCAGTGGAGCTCAGATCTTTTTTTCTGAATGCCTTTTCTTTTTTTAGTATTCCATTTCTTTTACAAGTCCGTGCAGGGAGGGGGTGGTTGGCCTGAAGTGTCACCTGCTGATTTTGTTCGTTACCAGGGTGCACGTGTGTAGAATTGGGAAGCTTGAGTACTTAAAGCAAAAGCCACAGCACTTGGCTTCTTTGGACCTTCTTTTGTTCAGCTTGTGATGATAACCTTGTGATAAGTAAATCCCTGAAAAGCACAGTGGCTTTGGGCAAAGAAAATGCCAAGAATGCACTCAAGTATTACAGTGATATGAATGATATTGTTGATCTATTAAAAAAACTGAGTGTCACAGGGTCTTCTAGGGAGAAAATAGTTTTTGTTCTCTCTAGTTTTGTTGATTTCAGCAGGCTTAGAATCTCAGATTGCTTTGCAGTTGGTATGGTATGAACAGCTGGAGGGTTTGTGTGTGTTAGGAGAGATAAATGAAGCCAGCTTTTAGACTAAACTTGTAACTTCAAAATGGTGATTTTATGTAACGCTGCTATGTCATTGTAAAGATAGTTAACATCAAATGTGAGGTGTTTCCTGAGCTGGCTCCAGTTTCCCACACACAATTGCTCATTTCAAAACTGCACCCATGCCGCATCGAGAGGGGAAAGCAGCAGTACAGAAGGGATTCAGGGATGAGTTTCACCTGTGAAGCAGGCCACTCGTTTTCCAGCAGTGCTTCAGGAATGCCTTGCTGGAGGCTGTGTGAGGCAATGCAGTACACTCATGGGCAAAACACAGCCCTCACAAAAATCAGCCACGGCTGCAGTGAGTGCATGGTGCAGAATCAGCAAAGCTCATTTCAGGTTTTTACACCTGGGATCTGAAATGCAACTTGTTAGACTATGTAACTGTCATTGTCCAGAACTTTTCCTACACGGCTTTTAAAATTTTCATTAGGGTTCTGCTGTGTTCTTAGGTTTTTTTTGCTCTATGTGGTACATGTATTAAGTCTGTATTTGATTACTGAAACGTGGCCTGACTTTGAAAAAACAACATCTGTGCTGAAGCTTGCTGAAACATTCCTGCTGGCTTCCCTCATTCATGAAAAACAGAGTGCTGGTTTGGTGTCATGCAAAAGGTAACCTAACTGTCCCTGAGTTCTTACTTTAAAGCTGATATTCCATAAATCATCTAATTAACAAGCAAGAGAAAAAAGGCATAAGCACAGTGGTAATTTCCCGTAGGAAGGTGCTGAACGAGAAGGGAAAGAAGCATCACAGCTTAGTGCCAGGGACATCAGTAACTGCTGATCTGTCTGTCCAGGTGTTCTGTCCTAGGATGACTGAACTGTTGAGATCAACAAGTCATTAAGGAGGGTCCAGGGGAGTGCTAGAAAAATGATCAGAGGGATGGAATGACTCTCCTATGAGGACAGGGGTAGTTCAGCCTGGAGAAGAGAAGGCTCCAGGGACACCTTGTACCTGGAGGTGACCCTCAAGAAAGCTGGGAAGGGACTGTTCACAAGGTCTTGTAGCACTAGGACAGGGGACAATGGGTTTTTAGTTAGGAAAGAGTAAATTTGGGACATTGGGAAGGAGTTGTTTATTACGAGGGAGGTGGAACACTGGAAAAAGGTTGCCCAGGGAGGTGATGGATTCCCTGTCCTTGGAGATACTCAAGGTCAGGCCGGATGGGGTTCTGAGCATCCTGATGTATTTGGGTGTCTCTGCTTACTGCAGGAGGGTTGGACTCGATGGCCTCTAGAGGTCCCTTCCAGCCCAGTCCATGATTCTGTCCTATGTTTAGTTAACTCAGCAGAGCCAGCATTTCAAAACCCTCTTAGGAAAGCAGCTTTTCTAGACCAGCTGAGATGATCAGCAAGGGACCTTGTGAGAGCCATCAGGGTATCATGCAACGACTTTGCACTCACCTGTGTGACTGGGAAGGAATTGGGTTTTGCATGCTTCCGTGTTTACTGGTTTGGGAATAGCAGAGTGCTTTAGATAACTTTAAAAGTGTTGTTTAAAAGGGTGTACCCCATTTCTGCCGGGGCAGTAGCACTGTCATGGTTCAGTGATGTGTTTCTGGGTTTACAAATTACATTATCACATTTGGCTCCCCAGGGACAGAGACTGATGCTTGGCTTGCTCATGCCTTATGCCAACAGGTACAGAAACTCATTATACTAAAATAGCAAGAATTTGAAATAAGATGAAAATTAGTATGTGGAATCAAAATTACTTTTTATTTTCTTCTCTCTGATCTCTTTCTTCATCTGTGGGGTGGACTTGCCCTGGAGCAAGCATTATTAATGTGTGGGATGGCTTGTGCAAACAGATAGCTGACAGTCATTTCAAACTGTCTCAGGCATCTTCCCATGCTAAATTTGGAGTTCTCATATGTCAGAGATGTGCACCTCTTAATGACTTCACCTGTAGAAAGTTGCCTGACTTCTGTGGTTATGTGAGTGCAGAATTTTGGCCTCCTATGGTTAAAAGCATTGCCTTTGCAGGAACAGATCCAGTTAAAAGGTGCAGGTGTAATAATCTTTGCCATACACACAGCATACCCACAGTGCACACAGGGATGGCAAAATAATGGTGGGGTTTTTTTTTCTGTTAAACTGATCACATGTTTGGTATTTAATGTGTGTGAACAGTCTAATAAAAAATAAGCAGTAATAATTGCAGCTCCACTCTGGTCCTGTGGTGAGGCTGTTCCTCATTATTGCTTCTGAACACCACAGCTGAGTATGCTCTGCGTGGCACAAAAAAAAAAATAGCTGCTTCTAATTTCAAGGGAAACATCACATATTGGTTTGGAAATGGAGTACAGAATTACAGTGGTATGTACTAGAGCTACGCCATGAAACCTTGAAACTTCCACAGCCAAGGAGATTCATATTGAAAAAGTGAATCTCTGGTCTGAGTTACAGAAGTACACTGTGGTACCTACTGTTTGCACTGAAGCAAGAAAAGTCTGCTATTGAAACTTGCATCCCAGTGCTCCTAAGAGGCACCACGATCACAAGGAAATGTGTTTCTAGGCATACAAACGTGTTGCAAAAGAAATCCTCTTCCCTAATCTGGCTGCAGCCTGGTAGTCAAATACAGATTGCAGCATGTACTAAATCAAATGGAAAGGGAGCTTTAGTTTGTAATAACAAAACTGTGTAGCCTATAAACTTCAATAAGCAGATTCACAAATTCAATTGGGTTGGAAGGGATCCTCAAAGACCATCTTGTCCAACTGCCCCTCAGTGAGAAGGGACACCTCCAACTATATCAGGCTGCCCGGGGCCACATCCAGTCTGATCTTGAATGTCTCTGGGGCAGGCTGTTGTGGCACTCCCACTGGTCAGATCTTCTTCTTTATGTCCAACCTAAGTCTACCCTGCTCCAGTTTCAAACCCTTGCCCCTTGCACTGTTGCTGCAAGCCCCTCTAAACAGTCCTTCCCCAGACTTCATGTAGGTCCCCTTCACATACTGAAATGTAGCTCAAGGTCTCCCTGGAGCCTTCTCTTCTCCAAGCTAAACTGCCTCTGTTCTTTCAGCCTGCCTTAGCAGGAGGTGCTCCAGCCCTCTGATCAGCTCGGTGGCTCTCCTCTGGACCTTAGTAGCTTTTCTTTAGTAGGCATAACTAATATTTTAAATGCTGCTATTTTACACTTAGAAGTACATTCTCCTCACTACCATTTTGAAATATTTTCCAGACTCCCCCTGGCGTTAGGCTCTGTATGTTCCACTGTTGTACTGTGGGATAAGGTCCTGCAGCCAGAGTCTTGCTCCAGGTCGCTAGGAGCTCTGCATTGAAGGTCACCTACACCCATGGCAGTAATTCAGCTTCCTCTGACTTGGAAAGCCCTTTGCAATATTGAAAATGTATTGCAGGTGTGTGATCCTAGTTCTGTACTTGTGTGCTAACAGCTGTTGTGCTGGCCTCAGCTGGCAGCCCTGCACTCACTGCCCTTGTGACTTATCTGGTACCTCTCAAGTACCAGATGAGTGCTAATTGCCAGAGCTTGTGTAACGGGGGTCTGAACCCCGTCCTGCTTCTGCAGTGGTTAAGGTTGAGTGACACTGGGAGGCATATAAGTAGTGCCAGGGATT
The DNA here is from genome assembly GCA_013396835.1 of Psilopogon haemacephalus. Lineage (NCBI taxonomy): Eukaryota > Metazoa > Chordata > Aves > Piciformes > Megalaimidae > Psilopogon > Psilopogon haemacephalus. Next base: position 41,367 of record VWZI01011717.1, on the reverse strand, counting down.
GCAGTGTTTGAAGACAAGGCTGATATGTAAGGGCCAGCATATAGGCTGCTGCTGTGCCTGGCTTTTGTGACAACACTGCTGTCACAGCCAGGGTAGCAGGGAAAGCAAGCACTTAAAATGCTGCTCTGAAACAGTCAGGAAGAAAGACTGAAAAGCTCTAAAAGCATAAGAAATGCTCAGGGGGTTGGAGCAGCTGTGCTGAGGGAGCTGAGGTTGTTCAGCCTGCAGAAAAGGAGGTTCCAGGGAGACCTGATAGAAACCTTCCAGTACCCCAAGGGGGTCTACAAGAAGAAGAGAGAGGGACTGTTTGCAAAGGGCTGCAGTGACAGGACGAGGGCAATGGACTGTTTGCAAAGGGCTGCAGTGACAGGACGGGGGCAATGGCTTCAAACAGATTTAGTTTGGATGTTAGGAACAAGTCCTACACCATGTAGGTGGTGGACAGGTTGGCCAGGGAGGTGACTGGGGCTACATCCCTGGAGATACTGAATGTCAGGCTGGACAGGGCTCTGGGATAGCTGATCTATTTGAGGATGTCCCCTGCTGAGTGCAGGGGCCATTGGACTAGATGAGGTTTGGAGACCCTTCTCAGCCAGCCCATGCTGTGCTCCCTGAGGCAGCATCAGGGAGGGCTGCTGTTGCCTTGCTTGCAGGGTGCACAGGGGTGTTGGTGCAGGCAAGTTACTCGGCAGTGCTGACCGAGTTAAATACACATACATTTCCTTTTTGCTTTCCCCATCATCAGAAGCAAGGGGAGGAAAGCCTCTTCAAAGAGCTGTAAGCTATTCAATCCATGTGTAATAGATCCATAGGGAATGAAAGGAAGCATCTGCCCGAGAGGGAACGTGCAGCCTGAACAGCTGCAAACGGCAAGAGCAGAGCGTTATTCAAAGCATCACAACAGCCTTCTTCTGTCAGGACTGAACTGTTCTCTGCTACAAATCCTCTTTGAAGTCACATTGGATACTAAACTTACAAATAGGCTAAGGTGAAAAAAACACCAACCTCAACTTGAAAGAAAAGCAAAGGTGGCATCTTCTCCCTCCCCTCACTGATACCTTTTCAGGGCATGGAAGGGCCCTCCCTACCCCCCCCAGCTTTCTCTTAAGAACTGTCATTTATCTCCAGTTCAAATGCCAGAGCCTTAACAAGCTGCTTGGAAAGAGCTGCATTGTGTAATAGTTTTATTCCTCGTTACTGACAGCTTATGCAAAAGGCACAGAGGCAATTTCCTGGCTGTATTCCAGGCAACCCCAACACTTAGGAGGCTTCGACGTTCATCCCTGCTTTCCCCAGCCAGCTGCCAGATTTTCCAGTCTGCATTCACTTTTAATTTTGCCATAACTTATTAGCAGTAAGTATATTAAAAAACAAAGTAATTGAGAAAGATGGCTGATACAACTTTGGCTTTGCAGCTGAAGCTCTGGAAGAACTGGCAATGCTTTCTGGAACCTCAGGGTGCAAAACACAGAAGGAAAATGAGTGCAGAAATAGGGCTGCAGACTTTACTGGCAATTTTCAAGTTGCTGTCTAGCAACAGGGCAAGGGACAATGGTTTGGTGTTGGGGGAGAGTAAATTTAGACTGGATCTGAGGAAGTTCTTCAGTATGGGGGTGGTGAGGCTCTAGAATGGGCTTCCCAGGGAGCTTGTGGATGCCTCCTCCCTTGGGATGTTCAAGGTCAGGTTGGATGAAGTCTTGAGCAGCTGAATCTAGTTGAGAGGTGTCCCTGCCTGTGGTGGGCAGGCTGGAGTAGATGATCTCTGAGGTCCCTTCCAACCTGAGCTATTCTGTGATTGTTTTGAGGTGCTTCCAAAATAGAAGATTTAGAACATATATAATAATAATTCCATATATTTTTTTTTTCCAACTGTAAAAAGATTCCTCTGGGTTTTTTTGGGAAGGTTTTGTTCTTCCCGAGATTTTAAGTGGATGAAATTAGATGAAGGATACTTAGCTGCTGGTATGCATCAGTCATGGAAAAGCGTGGAAATCATTAAGCTTCTTGTCAAGGTGATTTCTGTTTTGGTTTTGTTTGTGCATTTTGACAAAGTGTTTGCTTTGGGTGTCAAGCAAGGCTCGTTTCTGGGAGCTGTGTGCAGTGTGCTGCCTTGGTGCTCCTATTACCATGCCTGCAAACACTCAGGCTCAGGACAGCCATCCTGCCCATTTGGTGCTGAAGATCACATGGAGTTGTTCCTCTGCAGTTTCTCTGGGGCTGAACAGGCTGTGTTTGTGCTGCTGCTGGTTCTTCAGGCTACCAAATAAACACGTGGCCCACTGGACCCTTCTCTACACTCTCTCATCTCTGCTTGGCAGTGTGAGCTGTGGCTCTCTAGAAGGTCATTAACAGCTCACGAGGACATTTTCCCAGCCACAGCCACTCTGCCTTCCATTCTTGTGTGCCCTGGGGATGGGCACGGCAGGTGGATGGCGAGACCTAGCTCACCTTGCACTCGGTGTGCAGGGGTTCTCAGCTGCTGCAAGGTGCAATGCAAGGCTGGTGAGACCTAGCTCACCTTGCACTCGGTGTGCAGGGGTTCTCAGCAGCTGCAAGGTGCAATGCAAGGCTGGTGAGACCTAGCTCACCTTGCACTCGGTGTGTAGGGGTTCTCAGCAGCTGCAGGGTGCAATGCAAGGCTGGTAAGACCGAGAGCAGCTTGCACTCGGCGTGC
>VWZI01011717.1:1025-38652 GCA_013396835.1 Psilopogon haemacephalus | reverse complement strand
AGGGGTTCTCAGCAGCTGCAGGGTGCAATGCAAGGCTGCTATGTCAGCAGGAGGCACGGGCACTTCCTCCCTGTGGTGCCTGGCTGTGCCCACCACGGCAAGTGTGTTGATGGGAGACAGCAGGACAACCAGGGCTTAGAACGCTCTCGGTTCTCACAGCAAGCCTGTATCTGTTATTTTAGAAGGACTGCAGATTGTAAAAGCTTTTTGCAAAAGGCTGTCCAGTGTCTAATAACCTGCAATACTGATGTCAGTGACTACGCAAGCAGGCTTTCTGGTTTACTTTGCACTTCCCCATGTACAATGCAAACAGATAGCTAATGACTGGGTAAATACAATGGGAATGTACTTTGTGCACTCTGTGTTCTGAGCTTGAGTGTTTTGGTCTTTATTTTGTTTGCCTATTTTTATATTCTTTCACAAGCACATTTTGTAATGATGGAATATTACAGAGTTCCTAGTACAGTACAGGGGAATAGCACAAGGAATGTATTGTGCTCACTCTTTTTAAATCTAAAATCCTTGCTGAAGCCAATTATTTTTGGCTTTTATTCTTTTGAACCGATATAGTATGAACAGGGGTGATGTGCCCTGATTCTTTTTTCACAAAAGTGCTCGTTCAAAGGAAAAAAAAAAAAAAAAAAAAAAAAAAAAAGGAGACNNNAAAAAAAAAAAAAAAAAAAAAAAAAAGAAGAAATGGAGACAACATTGTATCAGACTTGAGCATATCCGCTTCATTCTCTTACATTTTTACTTATTTTTTAAAGGAAAATCCATGAAACGATTGAAATGTGTGAAAAAGATGACAGGGAGAGCTGAGGAAAAAGCTGTTACCTAAGAACGACTGCCAGGTGCAGTGTTAACCCACAGGGATTACATTTGAGTGGTGTGAGGAAGGTGATTTACAGAACCAAGCCGTGGAGAGCAAAGTCTTTGAAGCCAGGCTGCTCTCGGACTGGCTACCACAGCCCAGTCTGCCACTTGCTGCCCTTGCTGGAGGTACTTGCTGCCGCCTGGTGTGCAGCTCATTGCCCAGCAGCCTTCCTTCCAGCTTCCTTGCCACAGAGCTGCTTTCCCAACAGGCAGCCCTTTGCTTTCTGCTTCTTTGGCCAGGCACTTGGAGCCCAGGCAAAGGAATTGTCTTCAGGGGGTGCCTGTCAGTCTGTTTCTCTGCCCCTGCCACTCAACAGCTGCTCTGTCTCCCAGCTTGCCAGTCCTTTCTGCGCCATGATGAGTGGTCCCCTTCCAACCCTGACTGATTCTATGACCCCATGGTGGCTTGTGCAACCTTGCCCAAGTGTACTCCATCCCATCATCAAGATTGTTAATGAAGATGTTGTTGAATATTGAGCACTGAGGAACAGATCTGGTATCCAGCTTCCCGCTGGATTTTGTCCTGCTGATCACTACCCTTTGAGCCTGACTGATCCAGACACTTTTCCACCCATGCTCACCTTTCCAACCTGTGTTTTGCCAGCTTGGCTAAAGGCAGGCTGCGGGATGCTGTTTGTAGCCTTGCTGAAGTCTTGCTACAGCATCTCTCTTGTTCTTCTCTTGGTGATGAAGTGTGGCATCTTGTGCTAGAAAGCAGCGAGGTTGATGAGGCAAGGTTTGCCCTTGTTCAATTCATGGTGGCCATTCTCAAACTACTTGGGCTCGGCGTTGGGGTGCCTTGCTCCTTGCTAGGAACTCAACTAGCCTGCAGTTCCAGAATCACATTTCTGTAGATTCTTCTTCTTGCCCTGCCTAAAAATGTGAATTAATTATGTTGTTTTGCAAATCCAGCCTCCACTGTCTTCTGATCCTGCAGTCATCACAGATTTGAGGAAGAAATCAGCTTTTGTAAATCTTTCTCTGGTATCAGCAAAACCAACCCTGGATCAGTGCCAAGTGGCGTCCCCCAGGGGTCAGTGCTGGGACCAGTGCTGTTTAACATCTCTGTCAGTGCCGTGGACAGAGGAATCAGTGCACCCTCAGCAAGTTTGCAGATGACACCAAGCTGTGTGGCACAGTCGACTTGCTGGAGGGAGGGATGCCATCCAGAGGGACCTGCACAGGCTGGAGAGGTGGGCCCAGGCCAACCTCATGAAATTTAACAAGGCCAAGTGTAAGGTCCTGCACCTGGGCTGCTGCAATCCCAAGCAAAAATCCAGGCTGGGTGGTGAGTGGCTGGAGAGCAGCTCTGAGGAAAAGGACCTGGGGGTCTGGGTGGATGAGAAGCTCAACATGAGCCTGCAGTGTGCACACCCAGCTCAGACAGCAACTGTGTGCTGGGCTGCAGCAAGAGAGGCATTACCAGCAGGGCAAGGGAGGGGATTCTGCCCCTTTGCTCTGCTCTCCTCAGACTCCACCTGGAGTACTGTGTGCAGTTCTGGAGCCCCCAGCCCAGGAAGGACATGGAACTGCTGGAGAGAGTCCAGAGGAGGGCCACAAAGATGCTCAGAGGGCTGCAGCAGCTCTGCCATGAGGACAGGCTGAAAGAGTTGGGGCTTTTCAGCCTGGGGAAGAGAAGGCTTCGGGGAGACCTTATAGTAACCTTCCAGTATCTGAAGGGGGCCTACAGGAGGGCTGGGGAGGGACTGTTCACAAGGGCTTGTAATGACAGGACGAGGGGGAATGGGTTCAAACTGGCAGAGGGAGATTTGAAAGGGATGTTAGGAAGAAATTCTTCAGAGTGAGGGTGGTGAGGCACTGGCACAGGTTGCCCAGGGAGGTTGTGTCTGCTCCCTCCCTGGATGTGTTCAAGGCCAGGCTGGATGAGGTCTTGAGTGTCCTGATCTAGTGGGAGGTGTCCCTGCCTGTGGCACAGGGGGGTTAGAACTGGATGAGCTTTGAGGTCTCTTCCAACCTAACCCATTCTATGTTTCTATGATCAGGCAGCTGGTTCAGCTTAAAGGTCTTGCTGGGGTTTGTGCTGTGCCGAGCGCCTGGATCGGCTGGATTGGCAGAGGTGCCTTGCTGGTCTGTTCTTGCACAATTAATTGTCTTCATTAATTTGCAGTGTTCTAATGGAAAGGAAAACCAATGGCAGGACTTTTGCAAAGCCCCCAGTGCCTAGCAGTTCCTGTGTCGATGAGAAACACTGCAGTGCCCGTGGGAGACCTGAGAGCTTTTGCTCCACGTTGTGTGTGCAGCTCTGCCTGCCCAGGTTGCCTCTCATCTGGCCTACCAAGCCCAGCCACTGCCACGCAGGCCACTTTGGGGCTGCTTTGGCACTTTTCTGGTAGGGTTGTCTTTAAGGCTGAAGCAGTGTCACTTTGAGACATTTGGAAAAGGTAAGCTGGATGAGAGGGAGGTACTCACTTTGGAAGTCCAGCAGGCTTTGCATCCTGAAGGGATGTGTGCTCCCAGATTTCTCTCAAGGTTTTTTGAGTTGCATTCCTTTTCAGCAGCTGGCACTGGCCTCAGGAAAGGGATAAATGGAACAGTTTTCTGAAGAAAATGTGGAAAATGTTTTCTCCCAGATCCCAATTTTGTCTATTATTGTCTGGTTCTGATAAAAGTGAACTTCATTCTGGAGAGTTTGGAAGCTCGTGATGTGTTTGTCTGGGAAACCTTGGCATGAAGAGCATGGTCACAGCTTGGGTGTTCATCTCTTATCTAGGATAACTTGTAGATATGTCTCCGTGGGGCTGGATGAGCTTTAGCTGCTGTCCAAAAACAGCTTTCACTTTGTCTCTTGCTTTTTGGTGTCCAGTTTCTCTGGAGTTCAGTGTCGAGACCCCCTTTTATATTTGGGGTTACTGGAAGCCGTCTGGGTGAGACACAGTTGCTTGTTCTTTATGGACAAACAGGGCAAGGGAGGGGATTGTGCCCCTTGGCTCTGCTCTCCTCACAGCCCACCTGCAGCACTGTCTGCAGCTCTGCAGCCCCCAGCACAAGCAGCACATGCAAGTGGTGGAGCCAGTGCAGAGGAGGCCACCAAGATGCAGCTGAGAGGGCTGCAGCAGCTCTGCTCTGAGCACAGGCACAGAGAGTTGGGGCTCTGCAGCCTGCAGAGGAGAAGGCTGCCAGGAGACCTTGGAGTGGCCTTGCAGGATCTGCAGGGGGCTGCAGGAGGGCTGGGGAGGGACTAGTGACAAGGGCTGGGGATGAGAGGAGGAGGAGGAATGGGTTTGAAGTGTGAGAGGGGAGATGGAAAGTGCATGTGAGGAGGAAATAGTTTGGGGTGAGGGTGGTGAGAGACTGGCACAGGTTGCCCAGGGAGGTTGTGGCTGCTCCCTCCCTGGAGGGGTTCAAGGCCAGGTTGGATGAGGCCTTGAGTGACCTGTTCTAGTGGGAGGTGTCCCTGCCTGTGGCACAGGGGGGCTGGGACTGGATGAACTTTGAGGTCCCTGCCAGCCTAAACCATTCTATGATTCTATGAGAAGGCCTGAGAAGTGCCTCATGCCTCCACACTGCTCAGTACTGTGACCACGTTGTATGACTCAAATATGGATTTTTTAAAAATACTTTTGTTTTTAACGTACCTTTCTTAATTTGATTTTTGTCTGTTGTCAAGTGCAGCACTACTCACTCATTGTAGCCACTCTTTGGATGTTCCTGGGAAGGAAGCAATCCTATGGTCTCGGTTACAAGAAATATTTTTTCATCACAGAACAACATCATGGTAGGGGTTGCAAGGAACCTCCGGAGATCATCCAGTCCAACCTCCCTGCCAAAGTGGGATCACCTAGGGCAGGTCACAGGAAAGCAACCAGGCAGGTACTGAAAGTCCCCCAAGAAGATTCCACAGCCTCTCTGGGCAGCCTGTTCCAGTGCTCTATCACCCTCACCATACAGAAGTGCCTCCTCGTGCTGAGGTGGAACCTCCTGTGCTCTAGCTTGTACCCATTGTTCCTTGTCCACTCACTGGGCACCACTGTAAAGAGCACCAAAATTTGGCACAGTATTCCAGGCATGGTCTCAACAGGGCAGAGTAGAGGGGGAGGAGAACCTCCCTAGATCTGTTGTTGTTTTTGTTTTTTTTTAACTCAGGCTATATAAAATAATTAGAGAAGCATTCTGAAGCTGCTAGCAGACCTGTTTCTGCTTAAAGGTGAAGTGCAGAGTGAGGTAGCCAGGAGGGGTTTGGCAGAGGGCACTACAAAGGCTTTCTGGAAGTCACAGAGTTGCTGTGACATAGAATTACAGGATGCATGCCCTAAAGAGTGGCACTGCTGGCACTGTTGAATCATGATGGAACTAAGCCCTGCTACTCATGTAGTTTGCCTGCACTCAGCATTAATATAATCAATAAAAATGTCATCAGCTGAAAAGAAGTTCTGTAAGCTTCCAGCTGTTGCCCAGAGCTTGCTAGCTCCACTTACAACTGCTAGCAGCACAGGATCGTTGTACTTCAGCTCATGATCTGCCGATGGCATTGGTGGACTGCCTTCTTTTGTATTACTTAAAATGGATATAAAATCACTTGAGAGCAGCCAAAGCATTTGTTGAATTGCTTACATTTGTGAAGATTTGATCTTCACCCCCTGTGCAAGTCTGTGGTTGGATGTGAGTCCCAAAGGCAAATGGCTGAAGGTTAGCTGGGAGTTTAAAGTTGTTGTTGTGGATACTTGGTTCCTGTAGACAAACTACTTTGCCAGAATTTTAATTGATTAAGGTCAGGTTTGCTCATCAAATATTTTTTTTTTTTTTAGCAGATGAAACTAATTTCTATACAGAGTGTCTTGAGCTGAGTTAAGGGAGAAGTTGTACCTTTAGAGGGGGGAAACAACAGAAAGCTGCAGAAAGCAAGAAGAGCAGAGAACACACCGCATGGGTCACAAAGGGTGGTCTGTGAATCCTCTGTCTGGTGGCAGTGACTTGCTGCAAGCCTCTAGCTTTGAGTGAGGTGTGCCAATGCCATCTCTTCAGACAACTCAGGAATGTTCAGAGGACAGCACATCTGTTTCCAGGGCTTTTGCTGTGGAAATGAGACACGGTCAGGATAAGTGATTTGCATTTGGCACTTAGAGACACCCAGGCTCATCAGATGGTTTCTCTCTGGAGCAGGCATTTGTTGCCACATCACAGGAGGACCATTGCAGTGTTTCAGGAGACATTTGCATGCTTTGGGTTCTCTCAGTATGTTTGATAAGAGAGCTATGAGGGTGACTGTGGGACTTGGCCATCTCTCCTGTGAGGAGATGGAGAGCCCTGGGGCTGCTCAGTCCAGAGAGGAGAGACTGAGGGGATCTGATCCACATCTATAAACACCTGAAGGGTGGGTGTCAAGATGGAGGTGCCAACATTGTCACAGCAACAGGACGAGGAGCAATGGGCACAAGCTAAAAGACAGGAAGTTCCACTTCAACATGGGGAAAAGCTTCTTTACAGTGGGGCTGATGGAGCACTGGAACAGGCTGCCCAGACTCCTGCTCTGGAGACTTCCCAAGCCCTCCTGGGTGCTGTGACCTGCCCTAGGTGATCCTGCTCTAGCAGGGGGTTGGACTTGGTATTCTCTAGAGGCTGTTCCAACCCCTAACATCCTGTGATGCTATGAATGTTTTTGGTAAGGTAAGGAATCTGCTTAGGACTGAGATGAACATGCGTATCTCTGAAGGGCAGCTGTGGGGATTAGCTTTAAAATGTGGAGATGATGAAGAACTTTGCAGAGAGGGCAGTATCTAGGAGTAGCATGATGTGAGTTGTAATGTAAGGAACTTACTAATAGAATGTAAATTAACTAGAAGCATCAGCAGCTGCCCTTTACACATGTATACCTTTGAGTATATATCTACACCTGTGAGTATATCTATGTATCTCTAAACAGCTATAAAATAAGGACTTGCACTTAGTGAGGGAAAGCTCTCACGTGTGAGTGTGTGAATAGGTATTTATGGGTCAAAAACCCAATCAAAATTACTGTTTAATCTACCATAGCATCTTCAACAGAGTTACGTCGTGTATGATGTAGTGCAGGATGTAGTTTCCTAAGTATCTAGAAGCCTTAATTTTCTGTGTTTACAGCTCCTTGTTTTGTAAGAGCAGCTTGCCTTGGTGAGCTTGACTGGTCTAGTACCTTTGCCAGATGGCTGAGTTGCCAGATAGCTTGAGACAGTCACGTAGAAATCTGAATTTCTGCTCAAAGCAATTGCTCTAATTCTCTCACTAATGTTACTGGAAAGAAGTAGTGTTGGAGTTGAGAATGGAATCCAAAGGGAGTACCAAGTTCAGGGGAACACAAGAGTCTTTGCAAGTTCCATAAGGAGAAAGGGATGGGGCACACAGTCAAGACGATAGCCTTGGGAAGGACAGTTGGCTTGAATTCTGGAGGACCAGCACACAAAACACATCAGAATAAATAAATGTGACTGAAGCTATGGGGTAAAGCTGGCTCCTCCCTTAACTTAACAACTTTGGCAATAGTGTGGACTGAGGGGATTATCTATTAGGTTAAAATATCCACAAATGGGAATTCAAAAGGGCAGAGGACTCTGTCAGGTAAATATATTCAGTTGTTGAGAGATGTTTTTTCATGTCAGCCTTTTCCACGAATACCTTATCGTGGAGAACTGTTTCGTAAGCTTACACTCGTTTAATGGTGTAGACACTTCTATAGGGTTTCAAATTATTTTTGTTTATTGAGAAAAAATATTTCTGGCGATGTAGATGATGAACGGAACGTCCTGGATTAGCACTGTGAAGGCTGTTTCTGAGTTTTCTGCTCGGGCTCATGAGGTTGCCTGGCGTGTGCCAGATGCTGCAAGTGCGCGGTGGGCAGCAGGCTTAGGCAGGATCTCTTGTGTCTGAATTTTTGAGACCCGAGGTAAGTGCAATCCTTTGCTCTGCAGGAGCTGTTGGCGCTTTGGTTTGATGCTGTAGTGTAGCCTGCAGCCGCTCAGCTCACTGGAAAAGCTGATGCAGACTTAGCAGAGCAAAGTGTCTGCGCCGGTTGGAAGCCGAGGGTGCCGGCGCTCTGCCTGGGAAGTGGTGAGCGACCATTACTCATCTTTCTCCTGGGAGGCTTCACCCTCGCAATGCTGAGGAGGGGAAATGTCTCCTCGGCTCAGGAGCGTTATGTGTTTATTGCAAGAGAGCCGAAAGTGAGGATTTTCAGCCGCAAAATGTTGGTCTTTATGCTTTAGACTGCATGAGGCAGAGCTGTCAGTCCAGGACGGAGTCACTTATTTCATCTTGACTTCTTTTGTCTTATTTCAGCTATGCTATAGAATGAAGCTGGTGTCTGACACTAGAGAAGCAGGAGAAGTTTGTTCTTTGTAAATCACCTTAATTAAAGGCAATGCAGACACTGTCATGGAGAGAAGTGTGCAGTGGTAGAAGCTGTTGAACATCTCAGCGTGGCAGAAGTGGTTTTGTGCTTTCCTTTCACACTGCAGTGCTTTTTGGCATGTGAGGTTTTTTTTTTTATACTGGTTCTTTGAAGGTCCTTGGCTGGACAATTTTTAGCTGCTCTTCAGTGACTCTTGATTTAAGACCTAGTCTATGGTGACTTCTGCCAGCATGCATTGATTTAGTGTACTGGATGAAAAATAAAACCATCACTTCACTCAGTGAGCAGCTGTTGGGCTGGCCAGGGCTTGTGGCGGTTGTGGACAGTCTGCAGGTACTTCTGTGTGTTCTTTGTGGCTTGAACAACTTAAATACGACATCAATAATTTGTTACAAAATTGGGACTTAATTTTTTTTTACTTACTTGCTACTGGACTGTTCAATTGCCTGGGCTGGATTCAAGGTGGATGCAGAGAAATTTTGCTGCCATGAGCTGCCTCTGCAGCCACAAAGCAGGAGCCTTGGGTCATGTAGTGCTCCCCGAGACTCCCCTGGCCCTGGGGAGTGGCCTGGCTTCTCTCCTAGGTAGTGAGGAGGTTTCAGGCACTCAGCCCAGGTGCTAGCTCTAAAGTAGCCACCTGAGGTCATAGCTGCCCACTCTAAAGGTGGACGAAATGGTTTTAAGTTAAATATTTCACTGTCCAAAATGTATCCTGAAATTCTTTCAGGTAATGCTCAGCTGTGGTTGCTGCTGCTCCCCCCGGGGAATAGAGTAGCACAAATCTGTTCAGTGGCTCCTGAGCGACCAAAACTGCTTTTAGGTGTCTGAAACCTGCCCAACTGGGGACGAGTGGTGCGGGAGCGGTGGGTCAGGAAGTGCCTTGCCCAGAGAGGTGTTTGCCTGGGAGGGAGGGCACAGCCTGGTCTGCTGCAGCAGGCTGGCACAGAGCAGAACACCTCTGCATGGCCTTTCCCAGGGGCTGGCTGCTGTGTGCAAGTCAAGGCAGGGACAAGGCAGGAAAAGCAAAGCCTCAGCCTTAGCCTTTGCAGTTTCTGAGCAGTGGCCCCCACACAAGTGCGAGTGTTTGGCAGCGTGGGTGCCTGGCTGCCTGCATGGCCAAAACAGCCCTGGGGGTCAGCTGGAGCCCTGCCAGGGCACACAAAACCCGGCCAGAAAGTTATTCTGCAAATGAAACACTTCTTGCTTTAGATGCACACTTTAGTGGACTGTAACAGGCTCAGTGAACAAAATAACTAAAAATCAGATAGCTTTGTGCATGAATGTGTTTTATACTGTTCCCTTCACCTGAAGGAAAGGCAGTCCTGACCCTCCTGTGTTGTGGGTTGCTGTCTGAGTTTCCAGGAATGATGGGAAGCATCTGACAGCTCACAGGACCTGGGGCTCTTACCCTCTAGGCAACATCGACCTTCTTGCTGGCACGTTTGAGCCAACTCTGGGTTTACATAGTAGAAAGAATCCAGAAAGGTACTCAGTGAAGGTAAGAATGAAATAATTTAGGATGTCTTTCTGTATAGATATTAGTTAGCACCTCTGACATCTATTCCAGAGAAAACGTTTGGGTTTGTTATGAACTCAGCATATTTCTCCTCATAGCTCAGCTCTAAGAAATAATCAGTTCCTTCCAGTTCTCTTTCTGTGTACAGCAAACACATTTGCAAAATATCAGCGTTTCAAGTAAGTGTTTTTTAAAGCTTTGTGTTCTATAAACACAGGATAAAATGATTGCAATTTGAGTTAATTGCTTCCCTGTGCTCTGGTTTGTAGTAGCACTGCAGGTTTGAAATCCGAAAGCTATTCCTATGCCTGCTTCAGAGCATGAGACTGTGTAGCAGACTATGGAATGTGCAGGGCTTAAATATAGGGATATCACCTAAAATATATTCTTGCTACACTAAATTCATCTGCTTAGCATTTATTGCTTTTTAACAGGTTATTAAATTTGATTCTGAAGATTGCAGAAACAAACACATTCTTACGGGTTAACTGTTCAAAAAAGCAGTATTTTTTAATTAAAAAGCCCTACTGATCAGTGTGTCGTCAACCTGAAACCTGAATTGTGGTATTACATAGGGAACTCTCTAACTTTTTATTTCTAATTTTTAAATTCCTTTTTACAACTAAAGTAAAATTTTCTCTTTCTGCAGCTGTTCTTAGGTTTTACAGTCAAGGATAGCTTTGAATGATAGAATGGAAACTGCGTGTGTACCTTTTGCCAAATAACGTAATTAATGCAGTGAACAAAAAGAAATGGGTTATGGTGTAATACAAATGTAGACAAACGGCGAAATGGAAGCGCAGCCGTCGGACTTTGAAACCATTTCCTGAAGGCGAGTCGGCTGTCAGCTGAGGCTGAAACACAAATGAGGCTCCCTGTGCTTTACGATCTGATCTCAGTGCACAAACTCTTGGGTGAGCATAAACAGATGTGTATGCAGATTGTTGTAGCCTTCAGGTTTTGTAATGTAATCGCCTCGAATCGGCAAACCTCAGACCTGAGCTGCTCCGCCGGGGAGGCAGAGGCGGTGGGGACGGTGAAATCCAGAAAGCATACAAGGAACAGCTCTTGGGTTGGAGAGGCCAAAGACAACTCACGTGGTGTTCCTGCAGAAACCCCCTCAGAAAAGCCTGCTCCTTAAATCCTGCAGGGTAATGGGAAAGTTCCATGCTTTTGTTGGACTGCTGAGGCGGATGAATCCTGAAGCATTTTAAGATTGGCTGCTGCTGAACACAGTCAAACTTACACTGCTCGGCACTGTCACACAAAAGAAGTTATCGGCAAGCTCAAGCTTGGGTAATTAAATCCTGGAAGGCCCCTTGGGTGGCTAGCATTGACTGGTGTTACTGTAGAGAAGCATCTCATTTCCTCCATGAGGAAACTGGGGAGAAACATAACCTATCTGACCCTCGCCCTGACATGGCTTTGTGTATTTTCTTTAAGATGAGCTGTAAGAGATGTGCAGAGTTCTGCACTGGAATGTGTCAGCAAGTCACAGCTAGAGCCAAGGCAATAACGGTAGGGAAAGAGGAAGGCATCAAAGTCACTGAGGACATAGAGGAGGAGTGACTGTTCTGTGTCACAGCTCTGGGTTGCTATCAGGAGTGACTGTTCTGTGTCACAGCTCTGTGCTGCTATCAGGAGTGACTGTTCTGTGTCACAGCTCTGGGTTGCTATCAGGAGTGACTGTTCTGTGTCACAGCTCTGTGCTGCTATCAGGAGTGACTGTTCTGTGTCACAGCTCTGGGTTGTAGATCATTTAGGTGGTGGAATTTGAGCAGGGTCAGGTGTGAGACAGGGAGAGTGCTGCTGAAGTGATTCTTTGAGTGCAGAGAAGCAATACTTGGAGTCACTGCACAGCCTGGAACTCAGGAGCATCTCAGATGTGCCAGAGGCTCTGGAGATGGAGAAGCTGTCTGATACTTCCCTAGGGTCCCTGAAGCCTTGTTGAACTTAGGCTTGCAAAATTCAGGACTTCTGTTTGTACCCTCTATCTGGTTTGTACCTGAGGCTTCTGTTTCTGGATCAGAAACCAATCAGCTCGTCACCTTGTGGGTGGAAGAAAGCATCTTGAGAGCATTTGGAGTAAACCTGAGCACAGTTTAAGTGTTTAACTTTACATTGCCTGCCACTCTAGTACTGGTTTTAAACTAACTGTGGAAGTGTGAGGATAAGGTTAACTTTCAGGAGGTCCTTCACTCATGCTGTTTCCCTGACTCACTGTCCCTCTTCCACAGGGAGGAAAGGAAAAATCCGTAAGGGGGAGACCATAGGAAACAACCACTCACAGTACATTTGGGTACTTGGGTTACATAAAAGTGAAGGAGTTTTGAGCTTTTCTTCTTCTCAAATACATGACTTGCTTGTCCTGCCACAGTGCTGTGTTCACACAGTCACGGAGTGTTAGGGGTTGGAAGGCATCTCTGGGGATCATTTATTCCAATCCACTTGCTAGAGCAGGATCATCTGTAGTAAATCACACAGGGACATCTCCAGGCAAGTTCTGAATGTCTCCAGAGAAGGAGACTCTGCAGCCTCTCTGGGCAGCCTGCTCCAGTGCTCTGCCACCTTCCTTCTGTTTATGTGGAATCTCCTGTGTTCCAGTTTATGTCCATTGCCCCTTGGCACCTCCTGCGTTCCAGTTTGTGTCCACTGCCCCTTGGCACCTCCTGCGTTCCAGTTTGTGTCCACTGCCCCTTGGCACCTCCTGCGTTCCAGTTTGTGTCCACTGCCCCTTGGCACCTCCTGCGTTCCAGTTTGTGTCCACTGCCCCTTGGCACCTCCTGCGTTCCAGTTTGTGTCCACTGCCCCTTGGCACCTCCTGCGTTCCAGTTTGTGTCCACTGCCCCTTGGCACCTCCTGCGTTCCAGTTTGTGTCCACTGCCCCTTGGCACCTCCTGCGTTCCAGTTTGTGTCCACTGCCCCTTGGCACCTCCTGCGTTCCAGTTTGTGTCCACTGCCCCTTGGCACCTCCTGCGTTCCAGTTTGTGTCCACTGCCCCTTGGCACCTCCTGCGTTCCAGTTTGTGTCCACTGCCCCTTGGCACCTCCTGCGTTCCAGTTTGTGTCCACTGCCCCTTGGCACCTCCTGCGTTCCAGTTTGTGTCCACTGCCCCTTGGCACCTCCTGCGTTCCAGTTTGTGTCCACTGCCCCTTGGCACCTCCTGCGTTCCAGTTTATGTCCACACAGTCACGGAGTGTTAGGGGTTGGAAGGCATCTCTGGGGATCATTTATTCCAATCCCCTTGCTAGAGCAGGATCATCTGTAGTAAATCACACAGGGACATCTCCAGGCAAGTTCTGAATGTCTCCAGAGAAGGAGACTCTGCAGCCTCTCTGGGCAGCCTGCTCCAGTGCTCTGCCACCTTCCTTCTGTTTATGTGGAATCTCCTGTGTTCCAGTTTATGTCCATTGCCCCTTGGCACCTCCTGTGTTCCAGTTTATGTCCATTGCCCCTTGGCACCTCCTGCGTTCCAGTTTGTGTCCATTGCCCCTTGGCACCTCCTGCGTTCCAGTTCGTGTCCACTGCCCCTTGGCACCTCCTGTGTTCCAGTTTGTGTCCACTGCCGCTTGCCACCTCCTGCGTTCCAGTTTATGTCCATTGCCCCTTGGCACCTCCTGCGTTCCAGTTTGTGTCCACTGCCCCTTGGCACCTCCTGCGTTCCAGTTTGTGTCCATTGCCCCTTGGCACCTCCTGTGTTCCAGTTTGTGTCCACTGCCCCTTGGCACCTCCTGTGTTCCAGTTCGTGTCCATTGCCCCTTGGCACCTCCTGTGTTCCAGTTTGTGTCCATTGCCCCTTGGCCTGTCACGGGGCACCACTGAGAAGAGTCTTCACTTGCTCTCAACTCTCCTCCCTGGCAGGGAGATGCCTGCTGGCCTAGGACCCTCAAGCCAAAAGTCAGGCTTTTGGCTGTGCCACTGCTCACAGCTGCTGGGCATTGGTGCCAGTGGCCATGTTCACTGGGCCTGCCTACTCTCTGTCTTAGCTTTCAGTTAATCCGTGCATAAATGCTGGTGATGCTTTAAGAAGACAAGGAGCTGTGCTTCTTTTAACTTCTTAGATAGCAAAACATCATTGCTGTCTACAGAGCTACACCAAAACTACTCTGGCCAGCAATATAACATTCAGCATGAGTCACCATGGCCAAGTCTCTATGTTGCTGCCACTGGGATGTTGAACCAAGATCTTTGTGAAGGATACCTTGCAGAAGGATGCTGCTTTCACTAGCAGAGTGATGCAAGACTTCAGTGTCATCCCAGCAAGAATCTTGACAAATATTCCTTGGGATGTCCTGGGCAGCTGATACATCTTGTTTGGACCTGATTTCTTTCTCTGCTCTGCTGCAATCATGTAAGTGAGCCTTACACTTAGGAATGCAATTTGGGTGAGAATGAGAAGCATTGATTATAAAAAGCCAGCAGTGAATATTCTGTTCTGCTCTGTAGGTGTCACAGTCAGGTCACCAGTACAGATCTCTGAGTCAACCACAATCTTTACTGATGTGAATGCAATTCATGTGGTTACTTGCTAATAAAGATGTTGATGGAATTATACTGTATTCAGTCTCACAGGGCAGAAGTGAAAGGAGAGAAAGTGTCTGAAATAGGAGTTGTAACACTGTATATTACTGTGTGTTGAGTCAGGATGCTTCACATAGACAATCTGTCTTCAGAATGTATTGAGAATACTTCAGCTAAGCAAGGAACCTGGTAAGTAATACAGAAGAAGCAGTTCAGTGTTAGTCAAAACTGAAATGACATCAGCAGTGTTAAATTTTCAAGACCATTTTAACAACTTGTCTTTAGAGGAATCCTGCTTGGTTGAACCAAAACTGAGCAATCTCGGTTACATTCAGGCAGAATCCTCTCATCTTGATGTATTTAATCACTGTCTGTATTCAGAAGGGTTTCTCTTATAAATAAGTGTGGCAGGGTTAAGGGTACAACTATATGAACCTTGCCATCTCTGCAAAAGTTAAAGGACTCTTTCACTTTTCTGTAATGAGAGAAGTTCTCTGATTTAGCGTTGAGTAGGAGGATCAGAACTGCTATTTTTCTATGGAAACACTGCAAGTAGCATCACATAGAGGCTTAGAAGGGCAGTGCTGGGAGGGTGGTTCAGTCCATCTTGTCAGACAGCTTGCCTTATCAGTTTATGTATTTGCATAGATTCATTACTTGTGGGAGGTTACAGAATACTAACAGGATTTTCTTCTTAGCAAATGGTAATTTGCTTAACAGAGCACAAAGCATTATGAGGAGCGGCTGAGGGAGCTGGGGGTGTGCAGCCTGCAGAAGAGGAGGCTCAGGGCAGAGCTCATTGCTCTCTGCAGCTCCCTGCAGGGAGGTTGTGGCCAGCTGGGGTTGGGCTCTGCTACCAGGCAGCCAGGGACAGAACAAGAGGACACAGCCTCAAGATGTGCCAGGGCAGGTTCAGGCTGGACATAGGAGGAAGCTCCTGGCAGAGAGAGTGATTGGCATTGGGATGGGCTGCAGGGGAGGTGGTGGAGTCCCCATCCCTGGAGGTGTTTAAAAGGAGGGTGGATGAGGCACTTGGTGCCATGGGTTAGTTAGGTTGGATTCAATGATCCTAGAGGTCTCTTCCAACCTGGTTGATTCTGTGAAACAATTCATGCCCTCTGCAATCACTCATCCCAAAGGAAAGTCCCAAAGTCCCAAAGTAAAGGAAAAAAACCCCACCTCTGGCATAATACTTTTGTTCCTATTCTCATAGAAGCTAACAAACTTAACATGACGTGTCACAGCAGAGAGAGGGGTGAACCCTGCTTAGAGCTGAGACGTGTTTCATGTGCCCAGTTTTGGGGGTAGAAATGAGAAAGTGGTCTTGAGAGCAGCTCTTTGAAGAGGCAAACAGTACTCATTTAGAAAAACAACCTTCAAAAGATGCTTGGCTAATGGGAAACTTGTGCATGGTAAGAAAACTGGACAGCAGCAAGTTGAGTTTCAGTACTTTTGGTGACCATGTTACTGTAAACGTCTGGCACTGCATGCTTTGGTCTGAGGGTCTCCTAGCCTGAAGTAGTTTTACTAAATGCTAAAAACTAAGCTTTTATTTCTCTATATAATTTGTGGTGACCACTAAAATAAGTAGAAGTATCTTGAAAAATTATACACTGCTCAAAGAAAACTGCCTGGACCTCTGTTTTTCTGTAGGATGTTCAAAATAATACTGATTTTACGATGGGTAGGAAACTATGCAGCCAGCAAACCCATAATTCTGGAGTGTCCCTGAGTCCTTAGCAGAGAGAAACCGTGACGGTAATGTCTTACATGTGAGCTCCACTTCTCTTTCTTTTTTGTTTGATTTTGGCTCAACCACAAAAGAAGACATTTGAGAGCCTGTTTGTGGTCTTGATCTCGGCAAAGTACAGTGTAAAGTACTTAAAACTGGATCTGGGGACAATGGTTTTAAACTAGGACAAGGCAGGGTTTAGGCTGGATGTTATGAGGAAGGTAGTGAAATATCTAAACAGACAGCCCAGAGATGTGGTGAAGGTCCCATTCCTGGAGACATTCCAGGTCAGGCTTGGTGGGGCCTGATCGAGTTCACTGCAGGCAAATTGGACAAGATGAGCTTCAAGGATCCCTTCCAACCTGATGCATTCTGTGATTCTACAGTTTTGTGATCTTCAGTGGCATAAATCCACGCCTGCAGTGTCTCCTGGATTCTTACTTAGAGTTGTAAGCAGAACTGCTTGGCTGGGTTTGTACTAACTGGCACTTGAAAAATCTAAGGCTAATGTAGTCCCCATGCAGCATGAGAGAAGCCCTGTCACAACTGCTCTACCAAGGGGTGGTGTTAACTCAACACCAGCTTCCCGGTTCCCTCCTAGAAGCATAAAGTGTTTGTTTTCTTCAGTTGTTGTGTTCTGATGTTTTCTGCCACTTCATTTGTCACCAGATTTGCTGGACTGTAGGTGGGAAGCGTTTGCTGTGCCAGCTGAGCCTGCAGAGCAGGTCCTGAAACTGCAAAACCTGGACAGCAGTAGAACTGCAGGAGACTGTAGGATGTTGGGCTCTCAAAAATGGTACCTAGATGTAAGAGGCTGCTGGTAGTGATTTGTAAGTCTTGCTTCATCTCTTTTATTAATAATATAGTGAATATTAAAATTCTGTAATGAATCTGGATGATGCTGAAGGTCTCAGAAGCAAAAAGAGTAGTCTGATCAGGTGGAGTACAAGTGTATACAGCTGGGAACCAATAACTTTTTTCCCTTTTAAATAAGCTTAGAGCTGATTAGTAGGGCAAAAGAGGGAAAGCAGGTCTGTCAGATACCTTCTCTTCAGCTGTCAACCACCAACACAGAAACACAGAATTGTTAAGGCTGGAAAACACCTTTAAGACCAACAAGTCCAATCGTAACCCAACTACCACAGCCACTACACTGTGTCCTGAACTGCCACATCTACACACTTCTCCAACACCTCCAGGGAGGCTGAGAGGATTACCTCTTCCAATGCCCAGCCACTCTTTCAGTAAATAAATTTTTCCATATATGCAATCTAAACTTCCCCTGGTACAACTTCAGCAGAAGGATAAAAAGTCAAGTGTGTTTGAAGAGGTCTGTGTAATAATAACAGTAATGATAACAATAATAATAATAATAATAATTTTGTTGTAGAAGGTAGCAGTAGGGTCTCATGTGGAATATTGTGTATAAATGTGGTCACCTAGTTTTAAGGACAAAACATTGAAACCAGATGATGTGAAGAGGAGCTGCTATGGTAATCAGAAGCTGTGGAGAGCCTGTGGTATGAAAGTAGCTTAGCAGTGCCTGCCTTCTACCCACTGTCAAAGTGGGGGCAGTGGCATGTCAGGCCTCTTAATCAGTTTGCTAGAGGAATAAGCAGAAGGCATTTAGTGGAAAAGGACCTATTCTGCTGAAGTAATGCTGGGGGAAACAAAAGGAAAGAATGAATTTCAAACAAGGGGTTTGATGTTAGCAAAAGGAGTGAGGGTTAAAAAGCCCAGCAGCTGCAGTCCCACCACCATACAGCACAACTCAGCTTATGGCAGAAATTGTGGCCATTGGTGATGGCAGGAACTGGGCTTTGGCTCTGAGGTCTCAAGTCTGACACGTTCTCAGCTCAGGAAAGTGGAGCAGTTCAGCTGGGCATGGCATGGTGGTCTCATTTATTTAGAAGTATTTCCCTGCCTGGATAACCATTGCTTAGACATGTTTTGGTTTTATGGTTGCACATCTGAAAGAGCCTGAGTGTCAGTGCATCTAATCCCTGACTTCTACATCAGTAGTGACTTTATGTGATGGGAAATCAGATTTGAGCAACAGCGACCACCAGCAAAGGAAAGAAACCTAAAGAAAAGCTCAGACTTCTGGAGCATTCTGCTTTTTGGTTTCTCTGTGCTGCCTGTTGCATGTTGTGGATCACATCTCTGTGACTGCCAGTGGCTGGGGTTTGTGCCACAGGGTGAAACAAAAAGCAGCATGTGCTTGAAACCCTGTGCTGACGAGAGTTACCTTTAATTCTTATACCAGCCTGCTTTAATAAAACAGCTTTTTTTCAGGGGAGGGGGGTGAGGGTCGCTGTTTGCTATTTAGCTTCACAGAGTCAGTCAGTAACACAACCTGTCCTGTAGTTCTGGTTGTGCCTGTGAGGCTGAGTGCTCTCTGCTAGCCGTTTCCAGCCCTGCAGAATGGGTCTTGGGTCGGCAGATTAATCTCTGCAATAATTCCACTTCTTGAGTCAACTGAGGAAGAAAGTCTTAGCATGCTTAGGAGAGGGAAGCCTTTTGATTCGTGCTGTTCAGCAGTCATAGAGAGGGAAAGAGCATCTGGGCCTGAAGCGGGTGGCAATTGCCAGTGGCTCACTTCTGTATTTCGTTCGTGGCAGCTGGTTTGTGGGTGCTGGCTGTGTGTACCCCGAAAGAAGAAACTTCTGCCAGGTGCTTCACTGTAGCTAAGGTAGCTGAGTGAGTATTTTACTTACTGCTTTGTCTCTTCCTTAAGAAATTCCCTTTCCAACTGAGATCGTTGGTGGACGAGATGGATTAGGTTATGTGAAAGCTTTGTAGCTTTAGCTGTAACTCATAAAGTTCATTAGTGGCAGCAGAATGAAAATTTCAGTTGATTTAGTGTAAAAATAAAGCTCAGGGAATCGTTTTATGCATGAGATTTATTTAAACAATCGGTTCTAAAACATAGATCAAATTAAATACTTGGTCTCAATCCAGTGAAAACTTCAGCAGGACTCTGAGAATGCACAAATAACCTTTACCATTGTGTTTATTTAGTGTATGACAATAATAAATTCAGCTACCTCTCTTTTCGTTCTTAAATCTTGCTGGGGATTTCGCAGGACCCATGTGTTTGTTTTAATATGTGCAGTTCACTGACTCTTCAAAGTCAGGTCAATAATTTTGAACTGTGTGTTTTGGTCTAAAGGTAAATTAAAACTTCATGGGCTCTGGGCTTCCTGTTTAGGGCAGTTTTTGAATCAGGACAAGTGGTGCTGACCATTTAGGGGCTCTGTTAAACACTGGAGAAAGGAAGTCCCTCAATTTTTCATAACATTAGCTGGAAAAATGAACAAAGTGACATTCATAGTAATGCTGTAGACATCTTGGGTTACTTAAAATTATTTTAGTTGTTTGTTAATTTGTTTACTTATTTAGGTTTGTTGACATTTTTCTTTCAAGCTAAATAGCAGCATAGCCTCTTGTGTAGCCTCTCTGAAGGGAACCTGAGGCTGTGCTGCTTGGAGAAGACTGAGAGGTGACTTCAGGAATGGTGATCAATATGTAGAGGGTGAGTGGCAGGAGGCTGCAGCCAGGCTCTGCTGGGTTATGCCAGATGACAGAATAAGAGGCACTGGGTGGAAGCTGAGGCAGAGGAAGTTTCCTTTAAACACGAGGAGAAAATTTTTATCTGTGAGAGTCAGAGCACTGGAAGAGGTTATGGAGTCTCCCTCTCTGGAGCTATTAAGGAGCTGCCTGGATGTGTTCCTGTGTGATCTGCTCTGGGTGATGCTGCTCTGGCAGGGGGCATTGGACTGGATGAGCTTTGGAGGTCCCTTGCAGCCCCTGACATTCTGTGATTCCATGTGAAGGGTAATTTAGGAAATTGTAGTGAAAAATTATCAAAACTATATTTACATATATAATTTTAAAAAACATTAGGAAAGAAGGCAGGCTGATTGCTGTAAGAGAGCTGGGCATGCTTTGCTGTAAATGCTCAAAGTCTCTACAAAAACATTTCTGTACTCACCCTGCAGCTCAGTCTCATCTGCTTCATTCAAGCTTCCAGAGTTGGTGGTTGTTTTGGCGTTGTTTTTTTTTGCATAAACCTTTATAATTTCTGTCTCCATTCAAACTTTTAACACTTTCTCTGTAGAACAAAAATTACCTCTCTATAGTTAGCAGCAGATTTCCTAGCAGTTATTGTTGCCATTATATGAGAGGATATTTAATACATGGGTTGAAGCTTTGCACAAGAATCCTAGCGATGAGTTTGGAGCCTTGAGCAGCTTCCCATAAATTAAATATGTCAGTGAAATGGTAGCTTGATTTACAGAATAAACTGTAAAACTCCTTCTCCATCTGTGTCAAGTAATTTGGCACTTTCCCTCTTATCTGAGCCCATTTTGCAAGGATGATGACATTAAAAAACGGTGTAGAAAAACCCAAGGCAAGCCTCAACTGTTTTGTGTGTGGCTAAGATACTTCATTTATACCTGCCTGTGGCTGGCTGCCTGGCAGAGCTGTGGGTCTGCACTGGAGAAGGGTTTGGTGCCAGCATCATTCTCCCTGTGCTGTCCCAGAATGCAAATGAGAAATACACTGTTGTAATTTGTTTAATAGCAGCAGCTGGAGCTGCATTTCCTTTAGATGTCATCAGTGTGTGCTGGGTGAAGCACTTCTAGGCAGATTTTCTCGGTGCCGGATCTGTGGACTGACAAAGCTTTGCAAGAATCCCTCAGCTGTCTGAGCAGCTGTGCAAATCAAAATGCCACTTGCTGGCTGGTAAAACTCTCAGCAGCAAATACATTCAGTTACTTCTAGTAACTTCTGCTGAGCTTGGCCAGAGGATGCTTTAGGTAATTAGAAGGTAAGTGATAAATCACAACATAGAAGTGTAAAATCTGGTTACATTGGTGGCATATTTCTAGCTAAGGGATTAGAAGCTATGGGTTGCCTTAAAGAAAAGCTTAACAAATGTTTATTCTATTGCTCATTTTTGCAAAGAATATAACTTTGGAAATGTTTGGTCTGCAAACTTTTCACATAAGAAAGATTTGACTCCGTTGGCTTCACTCGGATCATTCACTTGTGTTAATGTATCTCTAACAGTCTGCAGGATCATTGACTGAACAGAGGAGTTAGAAATAACTCAAGGAAGTATCTTCAGATATCTGTGGCCCTGGGAAGTCATTCTAGGAGTCTGTAGGGCTTGGGACATGCTTGCAGAAGATGGGTGGGTGCAAATGTTCAGAATGAGAAGGTGCAGGATAGCTTGGAACGTCCTTGAACATAACAGAATATCTGCAGCGAGTGAGCTGCAAGGTTGTTGCTGGTCTGTGGAGCAGCTAACTCCCACCTGAGGGGTTCAGTCATGCTCTAGGTGTGTAACCTGTAGCATATGCCACTTGTAGGAAAGACCTTAGATGGTTTCAGATGTGCTGCGCTATGCAGTAACTGCCTGGGGCAAAGTAGCATTTCTTGCGGTGAAAGGAGGGGGAGTGATGGTCCAGTGGATTACAATGAAATATCACCCCCCTCCCCTCCTGGTCCAAGGCCATTGCTGTGGTTCAGTTAAGGCAGTAGGGTTCCCTAGCAATCTGGGAGTCCTGCTACATGTGCATCTGTCTTGTGCCATTTATTTTGTGGAGAAGAATCGTGCTGGCTGCTGTACCTCATGTCCTAAACCATGCAAATTACAGAGTGCCTGGGAAGAACTTGATTCCCATCAGCATGGCATTCTGAACTGCACAGAGGTCATTTCTGCTCCTAGCCTCCATCAGGTAGCATTTAAATGGGGTAAAATTTTCTTGGGAACTCTTAACCTTTTTGCATAAACTGTAGGTTGGGAAGAAATAAAAGTGTTTTGTTTTTTTTTTTTTTAATTTCTTTGCCTTCTCTAGTGAGAAGTAAGAGTTGTTTGCCCTAAAGGGAAGGGTGCTGTTTGTTTTGTGGGTTTCCCCCGTGTTTTGTAAGTACCCTGGGAGTGAGGAGCTGATGTTTCGGTGCAGCTCTGCCTCTAAGACAGCTAAGCTGCTGACCAAGGCTCTGCTCCCAACAGCAACAGTGCTGTTGCCACAAATGTCTGTTGCAGTGGTTGTGTTCCAAACCTGATAAAGAGAAATTCACAAACTGTATGGGTCTTGTATTGTGGAATATTCTTCTGCTCATTTGTGGAACTGGCCAGAACGAAATCCGAAGGCAGTTTGCAAAAAAATTAACAACAGCTGCATCAGGCAGCCCTTAGAGAGAGAGCTGCTTTTGTCTGCAGTGTCACAGCTATAAGGCTGAAGAGAGATGTTAGATAAGTAAGAAATAGAAAACTCTTCAGTGTTTAATGGGGCTATCTTCTGTGAAGGAATGAGACCCTCTGTAAAATCTGGGATGGATAAACGTTTCAGTTGGGGTCTCCTGGCAGCCACAAGGCACGGAAGCTGAAAACATTACTTTCAGTTCTCCCTTTTGGAAACCGCCAAACCTTTTAACTTCACTGTGAGTATTTCATAAGCAGTGATTCCTGTACAGCAGTCTGTGGCAGCCCAAGTGAAGTACCAAAGGTAGGACACCCTGAAAAGGATGTGTTTGGAGTTTTAAAATGAAATCCAGCTCGTAGCACCAAGCCTGCGCAGAGTTTTTGCTCAAACTCTCTCTGAGTATTGACAGCTCCCAGAGATGCAAGTGACAATGAAGGCAACATTATTTTCATTTGTTTTACTTCTCTAATTATGCACATTCCTTCCTGTGAAATGGAAGTAATGAGCTTAACAGACTAAATTGGTTATTTTTTAATATAAAGAATTGCAAGTGGTCTGGAAAAATGTGCAACATAAACGTTTCTTCAGTGACTTGAATTAAAACCTCCTTTCCGTGTCATTACTTTCATCAGCTAACCATGGGCCAGCAGCAAAGCAGGCAAATATCAAGATCTGTAATGAGAGCTAACAGAACATCCAAGAAAAATATGGAAAAGAATTGCATGTGGTACTGTTGGGTTTTCCCCAAAAGGTTCTTTTAACCTTTCCATCGGTGAATTCCTCACTGCTGCAGCACAGCCAAGGGAACCCCTGTCTGCAGCTCTGCCTGCAGGGCTGCACTGTCTACACACCCCACAGCTGCCACAGGAGCTAACTTCATCTGGTGGGACTGCAGCACCCACCCCATAGCTGCCACAGGAGCTAACTTCATCTGGTGGGACTGCAGCACCCAGCCCACAGCTGCCACAGGAGCTAACTTCATCTGGTGGGACTGCAGCACCCACCCCATAGCTGCCACAGGAGCTAACTTCATCTGGTGGGACTAGGGCTGAGTCTGCCCTGCCCGAGGAGCGCAGGTTAAACGGGTCTGGCTTTCCTACCAAGAATGTTTGTGTTACAAGGCTGGGTTAGTGCCACTTGCATCATTTGCCTTTTGCATTGCTTGCAATTTAAACTTTTATTTTTCTTCTTCCTCCCCAGATTCCTTGAACATGTATTGGGAAACCTTTTCCATCTATACTATGGAGTAGAAATCTGTTTTCCAGGAGAGCACATGTGTTGTATGGAAGGAATTCATATTAACTGTCCCCATGCTCCCCACTCCAGTCTGGGGATCTCTTTTATGAAGAAAACATTTCCAGCTCCCCTGCACTCCCTTCCTCTTCTAGTAGAGACACTGCTGCAGCAAACGAGTGCATCACTCTTTCTTTTTAATTAGAAATTAGTATAGCTCAGATAATTAAAAAATGCTTAAATATTAATGTATTCAAGTATTAAAACAAGGCCAACTACCGCCCTTAAAATGTTGTGCTGCCTTGTACCTATCTGAATTCTATAAATGCTGTTGTCAGAACTATCTTCACAGCTAAAAACTGTAATGCTTGTGAGTAAAGATAGCTGAAGCAAACACTTTGGTGTGATGGGTTTCAGAGGGACGTGAATTATTTGGAAATACTTAATGCTTAATTTTCTCTTACAGTATATTTTTCTGCAGTACATTTAACTTTATGAATATTGCTTTATGTAATTCAGTTCTATACAGAAAAACTTCATCCTTAATTGCTTTTTAATGGTAAGAAGCCAATGAGCTACACAGATTTTTTTTCCCTCTCAGTGGTTCTTGGGTTTTTTTTTTTTTCTTTCCCTTAATTGCTGATATATTTTTAAATTATAAATGTCATCTACTGGGCAATTTGGTGAACTAATTCTCCGTCTTTGATAAAATACTAATTGTATAAATTAATTAAATTGGTAACAAACAAAAGGGGTCATTCCCAGCCGTGCTAAGCTGTAAAAGGATTGCTTTAAGGTGATCTCAAAAAAGGAGAAAATTCTTTCATAGAAAGTTAAAAGTTTTACAACATATAGCTGAAGAGTTTTATGAGGAAAAAAAAAAGTCATTATTGTTAGTATCAGGAAGAGATTTATGAAAGTATTTTTAGGACAAAAAATGGCAAAGCCATTGGGGAAAAAAATGTTCCCTCTCTCTCTCAGAAACAAAAAAAAAAAAAGCCCCAAAACCCCCACAGCTAATTAATAAATAAATACATATAATGTAATAGACATAAATATAATTAATTGTTACATTAGTAGGTAATTTACAGCTGAAACTTTATACTGGGGAGTAACAGACAGTGTAAATGTAGCAGTCACCCAGAGCTCCTGGTAGGAATCAGTTCTCTTTCACTGCCATTTGCCAGCCTCTATAAATCAGAAGAAAATCAGCCCAGCAGAAAGTGAAACCTTGACCTAGTACACATTTGCCCTGCGAAAAGCTGTTAGATATGTGGGTTGGGTTTTTTTTCCAGTTTTGTGTTCTGTAGATGAGAAGGCAAAATTCAGGCTTGTGGTTGACAGAGAGAAAACTGAATTAAAGCTCTGCAGCTAATCACTGAGCTTCCAGGTGTAAACTCTGTAGTTACGGTGGGCAGAAAGAGAAGTGTTCTTGTACGGACTTGTGGAATGGGCTTTCAGCTGGTGGTGTTGGCTGTAACACCAAAAGAAGCACTAAAATGTCTATCAAACTCTGCCTGGTCCTGTTGTGCTTTGAAGTAAAATTTATGTTGGTCCACCTATAGAAAATAAATTCCTGCACTGATAAAAAGGAGTTGGAAAAATCAGAGTTCCCCATCCAGCAGCTCAGCAGGCATTGGATGTTGTCGTAGCTCTTAATTTTTCCGGAGTACCTGTGGTGTGGTACGGGAGGGACTCTGGGGTGTGGAATGTTGGGGAAATGCCTCATTTTTAAAGGGAAGTTTTCTCGCCTCAGGGAGTATTTGGCAGCGTAG
Organism: Psilopogon haemacephalus; assembly: GCA_013396835.1. NCBI lineage: Eukaryota > Metazoa > Chordata > Aves > Piciformes > Megalaimidae > Psilopogon > Psilopogon haemacephalus. The sequence continues at coordinate 13,442 of VWZI01011717.1, read as the reverse complement.
CAGAATTCACCAGTAAAAAGATACATTCCCTTTTCACTCTTTTTTTTTTTAATTTTTTTTAAAATTTTTTTAATTTCGAGTGAGTCAGAGGGGAAAGGTGAAATAAATCCGAAAGACACAGAAGTAAACAGGGTTTGACTAAAATAGGATGCTCAGGAGGAGAGGTCTGGGCTTAGAGCTGTCTCCCAGCCGCACCTTAACTGCTCTTCTTCGCCGGTGCCTGCAAAGCCTTTGCGCCTGGGGCGTTGTTTACTGTGGATGTGGAGCGGTGGAGATTCCTTTCAGAGGAAGAGAGATCTGAAGCAATAAACTCTTAACTATTTTCTTGTTGGCCAGACGCCTAAGAGCACTTCCCCTAAACTGCAGACCAGCTTGCTTTATTTTTCCGTGCATTGAAGAAGGATGAGCAATGAGGTTTTGTTCTCTTTCAGTAGTGTCCGCTAAAGGATTTGTTCTCCTGTCACCTTTTTTTTTGTACAGCTGTGTCGCTGCCGACGCCTGCAAGTCTCAGTTGTCCCTTAGAGGGGTGAAACATACCACTTAAGTAAAGCTAAAACAAACCGGGATAAGGTTGTGCACCTTAGCATACTGGAATTGTGCTCTGGGGAGGAGGAGGAGGTGTGCCCGGGAGCAGGGGGTGCAGTTCAGATACAATCGTGCAATACCTACCAAGTCCTTAGTGTCAGCATCTGTGCTAAAAATGAAGGCAGAAGTGTGGTGTGTGAGAGACATTTGCCTGAGTGCAGTGGGTAGCAGCAGCAGATCTAAAGGGAAACTCGTGCTCACGTGTTAATTTAAAAAGCCTTCCTAAATACATGTCCCATGTAAAATGTTGAGTCAAAATAATGCAACCAACGAAATGCCCTTCTAGAGTAGAATATTGTCTTTTCCAGGAGGGAAATTCAGGTAATTGAAGGGAATTGGCAAAGGTCACATTGATTAACTGGGAGCAGAACTTGACCTCTGCAGCTAGAAAGCAGAGAGAACAGTTTCATGTTTTGTCTGAATCTTTCAACATTTGAACTTTTTTTTTTTTTTAGTTCAGTTGACTTTTGGAATTCAGTGGCAGTTCTACTAACAAAGTATGATTTTGTCGTACTGATTTCCAGAGCTGCTTTTGAAGCATTTCACAGTGACTCAGAAATCCCATGCCTACTGCTTCACTCCTGAAACCATTCCATGAAGGTCTTTTGCCCCCCCTCTTCCCTCGAAAGCCACCCAGTTGTTCCAGCAGGCTCTCTGACATCTGCAGGGCCTTACTGAATCCCCTCGTTGTGCAGGAAGGCTCTGGGGCAGTAGCAGCCCTTCTGTGCCCGAGCTGCATGGAGCAGATCCCCCAGTTTCCAATGTTCGTCTCCTATCGCTCCTTTAAGTGCTGCAGTAGGCTTGTTCGGGCAGACTCGCCCGGTGCCTGCCTGCTAATGAGCCTCTGAAAAGAGATGGCTCTTGTGTGGTGTCCTCAGTCGTGCTTCCCTACCATGTGGTTGCAGAGGTGCAACAGAATCTGGCACCACAATCTGTGCAGCAGAGGTGGCAGTGTCGCAGCTGGGCTGAGGTGGACTCCCCTTTGCCCTGCAGCCTAACTGGCAGCAGCAAGGACAAGAATCCTGCTGGGCAGGCAATTTGATGAGTGCTCTCCACAGGGAAGATGAGCTGGAAGTACATCCATAGCCTGTATAACGTATTTTAATACCAGGATATAAATTTGCTAGGGCAATGATTTTTCACGGTGCAATGCCTTCTACTGAAGAATGTAATCTCCTTTTCCCAGGTCACAGTGAATGCTGCCCTGTTCTGCAGCTCTGTGAGAAGGCTTGGTTTGATTTGGGTTTAATGGACAGCTTAATGTATTGTCACATAAGTGACAGATAAATCACAGTTGCATGAACTGATAAGCTTTATTACTTGCATTTTAAACAAAGCTGGGTCCAAACTTAATACATCATCACTTGTAAGTGAAGCCCTACAAAGGGCTTGCTGCACCCCTAGAAGTATCCACAACACAGCTGATGAAGCCAATAGGATCTTATACCAAACCACCTCACATATTGATGAGGAGAAAATCATCCAAATCATTAAGATAATTCTTTAAGCTTGTTTTCCATGACTGCTTGTCAGTTGTGAGCAGAATGTGTGGATTTGTGAATTATTTTGTTTTGAGGGCTACATGCTTAGCATGTGGCAGGATTAGATTCTGTGCATGGCAATGTGGTTCTGAGAGTAAGCTGAGTTCTCCAACTGCCAACATGGTGAAAGTCAAAAAACCATGGAATCACAGCCTGCCAGGTTGGGAGGTTCCCAAGAATCATCTGGTCCAACCTTCCCAGGTGACAGTGCAGTAGACAGGAGCTGGCCCAGCACCCTGCCAGCTGACTCTTTAAACTGACCAGGGTGGGGGAATCCACTACCTCCCTTGGGAGATGATTCCAATTCCTGACTGCTCTCCTGGTGAAATTCTTTCTTCTGCAGCCCAGTTGGAATCTCCTCAGGAGTAAGAACAGCTTTATTACATTTTGGGTGAGAACAGTGGTGCCAAGCTCAGGTGTTTACTGAGCTCATAGCAAGAGCCAGACTCTTGTCTATTTACAATAATTCTCTCAATACCTTCTTCTGGTTATAAAGGCTGGGAGCTGGGGGAAGGCAAACCTCAGGAAGTTCAGTAAGGACAAGGGCAGAGTCCTCCACCTGGGGAGGAATGGCAGCAGGCACCAGTACAGGTTGGAGACTGCCCTGCTGGAAAGCAGCTCCATGGAGAAAGCTCTTGGAGTGCTGGTGGGCAGCAAGTTCACAGGATTTACCTTGGCTTTAGGTGTGGCCAGTTAAGGTAGAATATGCATTGTAAGGTCATCTTTGGTGGTCCCTTCCAGTGCAAATCATTCTATGAGTCAGTGATAGTCCCCTAAAAACTCCAGGTAGTTCATTTGGGGGTGCTGGTGGGTGGGAGGTGCCCATGAGCCAGCAATGTTCTCCGGGGGCCAGGATGGGCAATGCTATCCTGGGGTGGGTTAGGAGGGCTGTGGGGAGTAGATGGAGAGAGGTTCTCTTGCCCCTCTACTCTGCCCTGCTGCAGCCACATCTGCAGCACTGTGTCCAGTTCTGTGTCTCCCAGGTCAAGAGGGACAGAGAAGTGCTGGAGAGAGTCCAGCACAGAGCCACACAGATGCTGAAGGGAATGGAAGAGCTCTGTCAGGAGGAGAGCCCCTGACACTCTGTGCAATGCTTTTTCCATGATAAGCTACTGCCATGGGACATTCTGTGTGACACTGTTAGATCTGAGTGTGAATACTTGCAAAGCTGTCCTGGCTTCAGTCTGACAGTGTGTAAGGAGGGGGTTTACCTCATGGGTTTCACTGCTGCCTTGGGTCTGTGCTTCTTTCACTTTACAAAGAAAAGCAAAGGAGTGGCTGAAGAGGGAGCTCAAAAAATCTCTATATTATTTTCTTTTATTTTTATCTTGGACCTATTCACACTCTGAAGTTTGGTAGGTGAATGATTTCAGTACTGAATCTAATGACACCATAGGCAATCACTCAGAACCAGGTTGGGGCTGGAGGGGATCCCTCCAGATCATCTAGTCCAACCTCTGTGCTAGTGCAGGATCACCTACAGCAGGTTGCACAGAAGTGTGTCTGGGTGGGTTTGGAAGGTCTCCAGAGAAGGAGCTCTCTTGCAGTGCTCCATCATCCTCAAAGTAAAGAAGTTCTCCTTAAATTCAAGAGAAACCTCCTGTATTCTGGTTTGTGCCCACTGCCCCTTGTCCTATCACTGGGCACCGCTGAGAAGAGCCCAGCCCCACAACTTCTACCCTTGAGATATTGATATGCTTTTATAAGACATGACCTCTTCCATCTGTTTACCAAAAGTGTGCTACTTGACAGTGCACCTGAGTGGTGTCTGGAGCAAGGAGTTGTGATCTCAGTGCTGCCAAATAGCAGGACATGGAAGGCTCAGGGAGCTGGGGTTGGGCTGCCTGCCCTGCAGGGCAGCATGCATCGAGGCAGTTCATCAGCCTGGCAAAACACTTAGCCCTTCCTGCAGAGGAGCACACCTCTTGGACAGTTTCCCTCACGTGTCTGGTGGAAAAGGAGGAAGAGGATCCTTCACCTTCCATTCTGCTTCCAAGCTGGCCAGGGTGTTTCAGTTGCTGCAATCTGGCAAGGAGAGGCCAGGAGGAGACAGGTTTTGCCTCCTCATTCGTCTGCTCCGGAGAGCACACACATGAGCTAAAGATGTGGAGAGAAGGGTAGCAGATAACTAGCACAGCATTGTGTCTGGCAGGCTGAATTTCGTCTGGCAGAGGTGTTTCTGCACCCACTCCTTGCAGAGTTTGGTGGTCCCTGCCATCGCTCTGGTGCTTCTGATTAGACAGATTGAAACCTCACTGGTTATTTATTAAAGCTGGAAACATTACACCTACTTCCACAGGCTGCTTTTAGATTAATATGATATATTTGTATATATTTCATGCCCTGCCAGGCAGAGTAATGAATCTCTCAAGGTCATGGCCAGATCTGATCTCTGAATAGAACAGAAGTTGTGGGATTTTGGGCATGGGTTAGGCTCAAAGGTTGGAGATGTGCAAATCCACTCGAGTTCTGATTTGTGATTTCCCAAACTGCTTAATGCTTCTGAGACAGAGTCTTAATAATCTAAGGATTCAAAGAAGCTTGAATCTGATATTCCTCTACCCAACAAACAGTACACACTCTTGGATGATGCAATTTTTCTGTAGGTTTAAAACTCTGACTGCTCTGTTCCTACAATACTTGCTTCTTGGCAGCACACATCTGGATGTATAGCAGATGTACTAAATATAACCTGCCTGTGATTTAATGCAGCACACGTGTAGAAAATGAAAATAACATTAGTGCAAGTTGTTATTTTAATGTGGACCTTTGGGCAAGAGGAAGCAGTTCTAGTCTGGACTCCTTATGCTCTGGTATAAATAGAAGGTTTGCGTTTCCAGGACTGTCAGTCTGGCAAAGTCCATTTGACCTCAATTTGTGATGCAAGACTGCTGAAGACGATGGCCTCACTAACATTTATTCTGCTTTTCCGTTCGCAGGAGGAATGCTTTTTGAATTTAGAAGCTCCTATTTCAAGAGTATGTGGCTATGACACTCCCTTCCCTCATGTCTTTGAGCCTTTCTACATCCCAGACAAATGGAAATGCTACGATGCTCTTCGAAAGATGATTAACTACTGAGTACAGCAGTACAGGTGAGACCAGAGTGCCTGCTGCTGGCAGTCTGCCTGCAAGGACTCCAGCAAAGTGACTGCCAGGCTTGGGTGCAGTGCTGATCTCTTAACAGGCATCACCTCTTATGGCTTTGGCTCTCCAGCCTGGAAGGCATCTGGATTACTTTAAGGTAGTGCCATTGCAGTCAGTGTTGCAAATCAAATGCCTGCTATCTGAGAAGTGAAAAGAAGGCCAAGTGATGGGTGAAAGGAATTGTAATGCACATCTTTTCTCTGTGTGAGAACACTTACAAGCTTTTCACAGACAAAGCACCGTTCAGCTGTACAATGCTTCACTCTTGTGGGTGTTCTGTAATCTCTGAGCAGGCCCAGTTTGCACCAAAGGCAGGCACTACATGACAGAGCATTAAATATACACAAGGTACTGGGGGCAGCCTGCAGTTCTGCTGAATACAGTTACAAGGATTTGTTTTAGTCTTCTAAAAATAATTCTTCTCCATAGTATTTTATGTAATTTGACCATGCTTGAAGATTTGGGTTGGCAGAGCCCTTCCAGCACCAAGCCTGTGAAGTCACCTTTCTGCTGTTGCATTGACCAGCCTGTGACATCTCTTCTTGTGCTTCATTTTAGTGTAATACCAAGGAACCTTAGACTGCACAGTGGCCAACTGGGACTTGGAACAGTTCACTGCTGTGGGACAGCTTCTGGTGTTTAATGACCAAAGTTTAAAACAGTTAGGAAATGTGCCAACATGGTGTGTTCTCTAATTCCAGTAGCCTAGTTTTTGAGACTGAGTTCTCTACATCTGAGCTGAAAAGAGAAAAGAAAGAACAAAGAAAAAAGAGAAAAGAGAGAGTAAAGAAAAAGAAAAGAGAAAAGGAAAGAAAAGAAAAAAAAGAAAAGAAAAAAAAAAGAAGAGGAGAAAAGAAAAAAAGAAAGATTTTTTTTAAAAAGAAGATAAAAACACAGCAAAAAAAGAGCTCCACAGGGTTGTTTTCCTTCGGAATGAAGAGATCCTGTGACAGGCAGTCAGGGGATCTGTAGCTGTTGCCACAGAGGGTGGGAGGGTCGAGGTGGACTCTGTATTTGGGTGTCCTCCTGTGTCTATTTTACCTATACATTAAGCTGTGAATTCAGTTTAGGGCTGGGAGCAGAAGGTTGTCAGTACCTCAAGTGTTAATCTTCTTTATGACCATGCTTAATTTCAGGAGAACTTCTGGCACTTCATGCTCTGTGTTCTGCTCAAGAGCTGGTAGCAGAGTGGCAGAAGGAAATGAGAGCACTGGCAGTGGGCAGTGTGTGTGTGTGGAGGTGCTGCACACACCATGCTCCTCCAGCTGCTTGCCACACCAGAGCATTTCCTCGGGGGTAGAACCAAAGCTGTGCTCGTTGCTGAGTGCACAGCAGAGGCTCCCTTTTACATGAGAGCTGTCCCTGCCCTTTAGCCATGCCGAAGTAAACCTGTGGAAGACTCAGCTTCATTTTTGTTTGGCAGCTGTTTAGTAAAGTCAGTGAAGCTTTCCTTTTAGGAAACATAAAAGGTTCACTGGGCTGTGCCAGGCAGCCTCTGATCTGTTCCATTCGAAAGGAAACCAAAGGGCCAACTCTTCTTGTCTCTGGGGAAGGAGAAGGAGACAAACTGAGGACATTTTTGAGATTCAGAGAGTTGGTTTAGCATCCCTTCCTCCTGAGGGTGGCAACGTGAGGGAGGTGTGAGCAAACAGAAAGGGGGTTTGAGATTGTGTTGAATTTGCACACAATCCAATTTCCACTCTGGAAGTCCACCCTAAAGCTGTCTGTGAAAGTAGTTTGCATTCATGTTTGTGTTTCTCCTGTGGGCTGCACCACACACACCAATGAGAGGAGGCTGCTGGAGAGCTGCAAACATGGATTTAGCCTGCTCACTGGAGCAGGTTTATTGGGACCTGTCTGGTGAGCAGTGCAGAGGCAGTCTAGAAAACATCTGGCTGGTGGGGCCCATAACACTGCATCTTCCAGTTGTTGTGGCAGGATAGTAGTGGTGCAGGCTGAACTACCCAGGGAGCTTTCTGAGAGAGAACCTTGCTGCACAGTGTTGGCAGGGACATTCGGGGGGAGGATTTCTTTGTTTCCCTTTGCAGTTAATTGGGGTTGTGTGCTTGACACAACAGTTGTAGATTTCCATCCTATCATCTCCTCCACAGAGTTTGGTGCTCCACAGGGGTGCTGTGCTTGTGCTTCTGATGGGTGGAAGGGCTGCTTTACAGCTGCTTCTGGTTTGTAACCTTAGTGACATTGCCCTCGGTCTGGACTGAGAGGCTTAAAGTGCTCCACACCAGCTCCCTTGCAGGGGCACTTGTAGGGGTGTGTGTGGCTGTGTGTACAAATGTGTCCGTGCCCAGAGCGCTTCCTCTCCAGGCTTTGTGTCTGAGGCCGGAGCAGGCTCCCGGGCTGGATGCTGCAGTCAATCACTTCTGAGCTTAGCCTCAGTATCTTAAAGTGCAGTTGGTTTTATTCAGGCTGTGTTGACAGTGTCTCACCCCTGTGCATGGCTTATCTTGAAACTGGCAGCACTGTGGGTGTGCTGCCCAGAGACAGCCTGCGGCACCTCTCTGGTGAGGCAGGCAAGAGCAAATCCTGCATCTTTCAGCAGCTCCTTAGTTACTGAAGTTTATAGCTGTGTTAGTTACAAGAGGAATAGCTTCTAGGTAGGCAGCTGTGTTCCGGATAACTCTTTGTAGCTGGAAAAAAGATAAAGAGGAAAGCAGCAGTCAGCTTAGGGTGGATATACATTTCCTGGACAGAGGGAATGGTGCCTGGCTGTTCCCTGGGGGAGGGGAAAAAAGAGAAATGAAAAATAAGTAAATAAAAAAAAATATAAAAGAAGAAAGAGAACCAAAGAGTGACAAATTTTAGAAAATGTGTCCTGGTGCTGCAGAAGCACATTGAGGGCTGACTGTGGCACAGGAACAGCAGCTGGCCAAGTGTTTTTGGGGTGCATTTTGCTTTGCTTTTTTTTTTTCCCTACTACATTTGCACAGTCTGGCTATTTTCTGTTTTTTCCTTTTGTCCAATTGTGAGTGTTAAAGCTGTCCCTGCCAGGTGAGAGGTTTCCTGCATGGCAGTGTGTGCGTGCAGACAAAGCATTCCCATTACAGATTTACTTTAAAAACTACAGGTGCCAATCTGAACTTCATCACAGAGCTGTTTGGTGGAAAGTTTACTCTTGATGCTTAAAGATTGGGTGATGATGGGGCTCGATCTACCTTAGTTTTCTTTCCAAGCATGTATTTGAAGGTGTATTTCAGCATCCAGTCCAGTTTGCTCTCAACCAGTGCTCCAGTTGGGAGAGACTTGCAAATGGCAGCAATGCTTTCTCTTTTTCAACCAGTAAGTTGTACTGTGGAGCAAGAGGGGACCTGGTAGGTACTTCAGACAGTGCCAGTCTGTTCTGTGCACTCCTGGTTGTTAGGCACAGCACAGACAGGGCTGACCTCCCTGTTTGGTGAGGGAATAGGAGTGACTGTGCAAGTTAATTTCTTTTTAACCTGAGCCCAGCCACCAGGCTGTTTTCAACACAGAACCCCAAAGGTGGCAGGCTGAACTGCCTCCCTTTTGGGAGGTGCTGTTGCTCACCCACTAGAATAAGCAACCAGCAGAGGTTTGAGTAGGATGCAACATTCCTGGCGTGTAGTGTTCTGCTGGGCAGCAGAAGCCATGCAGATGGCCACTGAATCATGTCTTCTTCACAACCAGAGAGCAGTCCAGGCAGAAGATAGCAGTCTGCTAGTGCCACGAGTTGTTAGTATGTCTGTTGGAAGTCTGTACATGCATTCAACTCTTGCTGAGAACCTGTGCAAGATTAAGTTTAATTAAGTTATTTTTTAAAAGCTGTAAATGGGAAGGGTACTGGCTATAGTTTTATTACAAGACCTTTCTTCACTCAAGTAGAAGATGGATAATGTGTCTAGTAGAGCTTTTAAAAAACAGCATATAGTGCTTTGCTTAACAGGACAGAGTTCTTTACTATGAGGGTGGTGAGACACTGGAACAGGTTCCTAGGGGAGCTGTGGGTGTCTCATCCCTGGAGGTGTTCAAGGCCAGGCTGGGTGAGGCCTTGAGTGACCTTAGCTAGTGGTAATGTGGGTTGAAACTGGATGAGCTTTGAGGTCCCTTTGAACTCAAACTATTCTGTGATTCAATGAGGTGGGAGACCCTTCATCATGAAGTTCTTGCATAAGTGATGATAATTGGAGTTGTCTTTACTCGAGGTGTCAGTTACATCATTTCTAATTTCTTCATGTCTCTTGTGGCAGCTTTAAGCTGTTAATGTAATTGCAAATACAGAAGTGTTTTGTTATGGTTCAGGCAGCTTAAGGTTAAGACAACATTCTAAATGAAAAACATAAGGTTGTCATGGAGGGTGCTGTGTGTTTAAGCTGTGGATATTACTTTCAGCCTTGAGGTTTGTAATTTAATTTTTTTTTTAATCTCCTTCCACAGAGATAAGAACAGCAGGGAAATCAGAAGCTGCCTTCAGAACTCTTGACGCTTTCCTCAGATCTTTTGGGTTTGGAATTCACCTATCAGACTTTTTTCTCTGAACTCAAATATCCTGAACACTCACCCTGGCAATCCTTCAGCAGGTTTGAATCTCAATTATGAAATCAGTGATGGGCAGATGATTGCTATACTAAGTAGTTTGAGATGCATTTGAAGGTGCTGCAGATGCCGTGGGAGTGCTAACAGGTTGCTGTGCTTCACTGGGTTGCATCTCTGACCTTCACTGTGTAAATAGCAGAAGCAGAGTTCTGTTCAATAAACCAGATCATGCTCACCCTGACTCTTGGATTTTTGACTGTTTTGTGCAAACCCAAAGAAGCTACTTCAATGTGACTATCCCCAACAGAATACACCTTGAGCAGCCTGACCAGCTGATGTGTCTGGGCTGCTGGAGACCCCCTTTAATGGGTGTCTTTAGCTGGCCTTCAGCTGAGTGGCTTCCTCTGAAGTAGTCTCAAATGCTGACTTGCCTTTCTGCAATGGCAATGAACCCCCCACTTTTCTTGAGACAGGAGAGGAGATGTTTTACTTTTTTGCTATGGGTGAGAGGCTCTTTGGCAGGGGGCTTGGACTCAATCTCCAGAGGTCCCTTCCAACCTCTACCATTCTATGATCTTTGCTGCTGTATCTGTTTATTTCTTGCCTCGAGATTCAGAATGTGTCTCCTGCTAGGCAGTTTGTGCCAGTCTGCCAAGACAGGGGAACAGTGTCCTGACCTGTTCTTGCCAGTGCTGGGAGAAGAGGCAGTGCACACAGCATTTTCCATTGGACACAGGAGCACAAAATTAACCATGAGACTACTGTAAAACTAAACCAAATGTTTATTTTCCCATGCTAATACAAAGGGTACCAAATATCCTTAAGTGCAAAAAGGAGTCCAGCCCTTCAGACAGAGGGCCCCTGAGCTCCGTGGAGGTTTCCTTAATTTTTAATAATGCCCTTCTTTTCCATTTAATGAGCCAAGGACACAGCAAAGGTGTGAAAATGATCCTCTCTTGTCCTACATTCCAGGGCTGCTCAAAGGGCAGCAGATCTTCCAGCACAGTAGTTTAAAAGCTTATTACTAAGTTCCTTTGGGGCCAGCTCCACTCCTTTTTCCACCACCTAAATTAAGTGTGAATTCAGCAGTTCCTGCTCCTTTTGCTTGCTTTGTTTTCTGCACACGTCAGTCTCATGCTGCCTTGTTTCTTGCTATGGGTGTGGGAGGATGTATGCCAGCAGCCAGATAGCCACACTGCCATTATGAATAGAGACATCTTCAAGGGAGAGGAAAGAATGCCTTTGTATGCAAGCCTCCTGAGGGCAGAAACACGCAGGTAGGAAGCTCAGGATGGCTTCACTGAAAGGCAGTAGATGTGCCCCCTCATACCACTCTGTTACCCTTTCTGATCTCCTGGTAGGTTGTTAATTGAGAAAGTTCCCCTGAGTCCCAAGGGAAATCTGGCCTTGGAGACTGCCTTGGTCATGCACATGCCAGCATCTCAGAGTGGTCTGTTTCTGTTGCCACCTCACTTTCCTAAACCTCGGGAGCTATGCTTGCAGTGTGGTTTGTTTGTAACTTGGGGCAATGCTTGGCCCTCAGCAGAGCTCAACTCAGGAAGCCACATCCCAAGGATTTGCAGAGATGGGAGGCGCTAAAGGATCTTCTCAGGTCCCACCACCATTTGTGTAAGATTCTGCAGTCATCCATTCCTTGCACTCCCACCTCTGGTAATGAAGCTCTTTGCTAATATTTCCAAAGGCAAATCTCGTGCCTGTAAGCCTCCTGCATGTGCCACCTGCAGAATGTGCCTATTGCTTTAACTAAGAGAGGTCTGGTTTATGTATTCTATATTATTTTGTGCTGGATGGAAGCTGTTTTGGGTTTATGAAGGGAAATGGTTTTACATTTAGTTTCACTCTATAGAAATTCCTTAGCAATTTTAGTAACTGCCTTCTAACAATGTGCTGCTCCTGTATTTCAAGGCATATAAAAGAGGCAGGAAGATCGTACTGCCATGGCAATCGAGAAGCATTAAGGGTCTGTGCTGATGGTTTTCCTAGATAAAAGCAGTCTGCAATTCAGTGCGGGGCTGAACTGCAGGCTCCATGCATGGAAGCTGAGAATTGTGTTTCTTAAACACGCAGAGCCTTGGCTGCCAGCGTGGAGTGCTGCAGCCGGGCTGGTGGCAGGTCCTGCGTTTGCGGGGAGCGGTGATGTGTCATTTTGTGCGGCTCCCTCCTGCCCTGGGGATGACGGAGTTTCTCCCGGGCAGAGCGCAGCTGGTGGTGTCCCCTGTGTGCGCAGCTGGCGGTGTCCCTGGGTGCACAGCTGGCGGTATCCCTGGGTGCGCAGCTGGCAGTGCCCCCTGGGTGCGCAGCTGGTGGTGTCCCCTCGGTGCGCAGCTGGCGGTGTCCCTGGGTGCACAGCTGGCGGTATCCCTGGGTGCGCAGCTGGCAGTGCCCCCTGGGTGCGCAGCTGGTGGTGTCCCCTCGGTGCGCAGCTGGCGGTGTCCCTGGGTGCACAGCTGGCGGTATCCCTGGGTGCGCAGCTGGCGGTGTCTCTGAGTGCGCAGATGGCGGTGTCCCTGTGTGCGCAGCTGGCGGTGTCCCCTGGGTGCACAGTTGGCGGTGTCCCTGAGTGCGCAGCTGGTGGTGTCCCTGGGTGCGCAGCAGGCGGTGTAACCTGGGTGCAC
>VWZI01011713.1:104716-126688 GCA_013396835.1 Psilopogon haemacephalus | reverse complement strand
GGGTTCTAAAAGGTGGGGGGGCAGGCCACTGCAAACCCACTACAATGAGTAAGAGTCAAAATATAGATAAGACAGAGCTGTGTGAGCCACTCTGGCTGCTGCATCTCTATTTCCCTGCCTTCTAGCTGTATCTGTGTAACTCTACTAACCAGTTTCCTACTTCTTAACACCCCTGGCCGATCTTCCTTGCTTATCTGGCATGTAAGACAGATAGTGGAATAAGATTGGATAGTGGAGGAAAGGTGGTAGGGTGGTTGGAAACCCCTAATGGGGACTCTGATCTCTGGGAGGGGTGTGGTGTTTCTCTATTGCCTTTTCATTGTATATATCTGTAAATATCTGTAATATATTGTAAATATCTGCTTGTATATTGTGCAAAGCTGTAATATAAAGCTTCATTTATTAATTTTCAGATGGCTGAGTCCAGCCTGGATTATTTCAGAAGTGGGGGGGCAAGCAGGTAACTGCTGAACCATCGCAGGTATACAGGTATACACAGTAGATGGAAATGGATGGAAATGGATCCAGGTGGACGGAGCAGGAATACGATGGATGCTAGATGATGGTGGGTGCTGGATGAAGAAAAATATTTCAGATGTGGTTGCTCCCCCCCATGTGTTTTCTGGAGACACGTGGCAAAAGCAGGAACAGCATGGAAGCAGGATGCTGGTTGGTGAGGTGAAGAGTGGAGAAAGGAAAAGGAGGGAGCAGGAAGTCTCCCTGCTTTTAAAGGGAGTCCAGGCAGGAAGTGGGAGTGGTCTAAAACACTAAGCTGGAAGTAGGTCAGACTACCCCTAGGGAGGAGTCAGGATCATCTGAGATCAGGTTTGGTCTTGCCCCCACGAGGGCTTAACCTTTGTAGTGGCTTGGCAGTTACCCATCCATTCCATCTGTCCTCCTCCAACTTTGAAGTAACCCAGGCTAGACTCAGTTGGCTGGAAATTAAGAAATGAAGCTTTGTATTACAGCTTTGCACAATATACAAGAAGATACTGACAATATATAAGAGATATTTTCAGATATATACAGTGAAAAAGATAATACAGAAACACCACACCCCTCTCAGGTATCAGGATCCCTAAGAGGGGTTTTCAACCACCCTACCACCTTCTCCGCTTCCCAATCTTATCTCACCATCTGTCTTATGTGCCAGATAAGCAAAGGTAGATCAGCCAGGGGAATTAGCAGCAGGAAAGTAGTTAGTGAAGTTATTCAGCTAAGAAGGCAGGGAGAGAGTTGCAGCAGCAGCCATGGCACAAAGCAGTCTGTCTTATCTTTGCATTCTAATTTTATACCATTTCAGTAAACAAATGAGTGAAGTAGAATCAAATTTTGCTTTCCTTTCTCAGCCTATAATCTAAGTTCTCATTCAAATCCTTCAATTAGTTCAAACCAGCACAACCTTTTACATCCTCATAGGAGCATATCTCAAGAGGAATTTGTCCTGGAATTAACAGATTACAGTGCCAGTGAGATATTATGCAAGATTTTTTATGTTCTTGTATAAACAAAAAACAATTTTGACAAGCAAAACAACCTCAGATCCAGTTATGCATCTGCCTGGCTGTCTGAGAGAAACCAGAACAATGAAAATGACACTCCAAATATATGAATTTACAGTAAAGATGATAAACAGATGATCCAAATTACAAATAGAGATCTCTTTCTCCATCAAACTCATTAATTTCCACTCCTCTGCCCAGCTAACTCTGCTTCCCTCTGTTTCCCCAATCTTCATTTCCAGAAGGCAGCTTTTACTACCTTCTAGCCCAGCTTTTGTCTCTCTGAGCACCCAAAGCCACAGTCTACTTCTTTCTCTCTGGCTGAAAGTCATGCAAAGTGTATGATTTTCTGCTGCCTCAGTTATTAGCAGAAGAGAAACAGAGTTCTCTCTTCCAGATGCACTCCTGTCTGGCTTCTCTGTTGCAATAGGCTATTGTCTTGCCTGCACTGGGAACTGCAAGAGAACTAAGCACAATCACTTCCTTCCAATAGGAGAGTACCTCAAAGCGTTTAACTTCTAGGCAAAGTATATAGTATTTTCAGAAAGGTTTTGGCTTAGACACATTTGAGTAGGTTCCACAGAAGTCAAAAGGCACTTTCTCCCAGAAAAGAGTCTTTTCCTTACGGTTGTCCTTTCTTTATATCTAAATAAACCATGTGGGGTCTAAATGTTTGCAAAATATTTAATTTTAGAGCAGGTACATGACATGGAAGACATCAACCCAAATATTTAGCATTTAGCAATGTCACAAGAGACAAAAAACTCACAGTCTTACTATCGGAAACTGATGGTAATAGTGATCCCTTTCTTCCAGCGACATTGAGGTGGCTTTTACTACTTTTTAATTATTTTTTTAAAAATTTTTAAATTTAATGGTTTAGAAAATACTTATAGTCACATTGGCTGCTACTGATCAGTAAGTGTCAAGTCCTCCTGGNAAGGGGGCCTACAGGAGGGCTGGGGAGGGACTATTCACAAGGTCTTGTAATGACAGGAAGAGGGGTAATGGGTTCAAATTGGCGGAGGCGAGATTTGAACGCGATGTTAGGAAAAAATTCTTCACAGTGAGGGTGGCGAGGCACTGGAACACGTTGCCCAGGGAGGTTGTGACTGCTCACTCCCTGGAGGTGTTCAAGGCCAGGCTGGATGAGGTCTTGAGCGACCTGATCTAGTGGGAGGTGTCCCTGCCTATGGCAAGGGATTGGAACTGGATGATCTTTAAGGTCTCTTCCAACCTAAACCATTCTATGATTCTAAAAGATCACAGAGAGGCTATATTTGTAACTATGATTTCACCTGTCATAATATAAATGTGAAGATAACTGTCCTGGTATGGGTATGATTAACACCCTAGAGTTGGTTCAATTCCCGGGTTCCTCCTTCCCCTTCTGTACAAGGTCCGGGAGGGGTTGAGGGGCGGGGGGCACACTATGTGGCCCTGGGACCCAGGGAGACCTCGGGCTGCACGTATGCATGGGACTATTTTGAACCAATTGGTCAGTTAGAGAATGCTGGGTACCTATTTGTCAGTTTCATGCGCCCCTAGGGTATTTAGGCAGGGTCCAACGACCATTAGAGGTTCTTCTTCGTCCTCCCCATTGTGCTGTGAGGAGTTCCAGCCACGTGCAGCAGCAAAGGCAGCAGTGGCATCGTAGCTTTACAGAGAAGTGGCAAGGCTAAAACACCTTTCTCTCTCCTCCTCTCTCTATCTGGGGATAAGTCAGTCCTTCTTTCTTTCCCTCTTTCTCGGGAATAAGCGTTGTTTTCCCCTCGCGCCCCTGCGGGTTTATAGGCGCGACTGGGGTCTGTTTTGTATGTAAGCTCTCTGTTCCTTAAATTCTGACTGTTAAACTGTTTATCTGGTGTTTTAAGCAATTCGTGCATTTGTTCCTTGCCAACCGCATATCCAAAGAACCCGGGGGACTCCAGGACCCCCCTCCGCAGATATCAACACCAATTAAATTGATATCCCGTGACAATAGCTATAGAAGGACTCTCATTCTCAGCACATGTACCTATGCAAAGTTATGCTTAAACCTATGATAGTTAATGAATTAGTAAGAAAAAGATGCAGACTGTTCACAAAGTGTCATCTCCACTAGATTATAAACAGATTTCATACGACGTGAGCAATAGCATTATTAAAGTGCTAATTTTTTCTATAAGTGAAAGCAACACGTCTGTCAGATAATTATGTGACTAATTTTCTGTAACCACCATACAAGAAATCTCAAGATGTGATTTAACAAACGTGACAGATCGTTTCAGGAATCCAATCCCCTCCTCTTACTTGTATCCCTGTGGACATGGAGAATAGTGCAGAGATGAAGGAATAGCAAGAAAAAAGTCATGAAATAGATAGAGACTGGAGATGTAAAGGAATATGATAAATAACAGAAGATGGGAGATCAAATAGATTATATATTAGAAGATAAATTAATTCAACTGAAGTTGAGAATTAGTGTTACAAATCTGGTGCAATAGTAAAAGTGAACATGCAAAGGGACTAAAAAAAGTAATGAAAAAAATTCCCATACATAGTATGTACTCTGTAAACTGTTGAGTGATGGGGAGGCATAGAGGACTAAAATAGATATGAAAAAGTAGATACATTATCCCACTCACACTATGTATTCATAATAAATGGAAATTGTATTTCAAAACATGCTGACAATTGCTTTGAAAATGTATGCATACCATATCCTCGGAATGTCTTTTTGTGTAGACATAAATGTGCTGGATTAATACCTGTACTGTAAATACATTGTTATACATTCTCTCTGTCAATAATTTAGATAGTAACCCCCCCTGCACACATCTGAAATCCCAAACTACATCTTAATATTCTCATTAACTGATCCTAAACATAGCCAGTCAGTGGCAGAGCATTTTGTAGAAATAACTTGTTCATACTGTGCATTATACCGTACAAAAAAAAAACCAAACAAAAAACAGTGGCCTAAATTCTGAGGAATAAAATGGTTACCTTATGAAGGCTAAAGAGATAGGACATTCTGTCCTGGTAGGGCATAAATTCTGCCCAGATTTAGTTCAAACTTCTGCTCTTTCTTCCTCCCATTGCAAGGTCCAGGAGTTTTGCAGGATTGAGCAACTGTAGTAGTTTGAACAAAGAAGCCCCATATCATGTGAACAAGTCAGGTGATCTCTGCTGTCCCTCAAAGTGTTAGGTCGACCCCAGGGCACAGGACTTTTAATATATTGGCCAAAAAATGGACACTAATTGCCTATTGGCCAGTTTCACCCTTCAAAATACAGTATTTAAGGAAGGGCGATGACAGCCATTACCTTTCTTCTCCTGCTGCCTCCATTGGGAACAGACTTTTTTGCACCTCTTTCACAGTGGCCGCATGCATTGCAGCATGCATTGCAACATTGTGGCAGATTACAGCAGCGGCAAAGGCAAAACCCCTTTCTTCTCCCTTCCGTGGGACACGCTCTTTACCTATCACGTTTCGTGGGTATTTTTAAGCAGGGTTAGGATTTCTCTTGTTATTAGGCTCCCTGTTTTCTAAGAAGTTCTGACTGTTTAAGCTGTTTAAACTGTTTAATTCAGTATTTGTAAGCAATTTTGTGCAACTGTGTTGCTGACTGAACATCCAAAAGAACCCCGGGGAAATTTTCCCAGAAATCTCGATTATTAATAATAATTAAAAAATTAATAATTGAAACACATTCATTGAAACACATTCATTATAGGAGAAATACCTAGAATAATACATGGATCTGTAGAAAAACAAATATGCTAAAAATTAGAAACGAACATCTACTCAGTTTCTTTCTGTTTTTTTTTTTTTGTTTGTTTGTTTGGTTTTTTAAAAGCTATTTCAAACTGAAAACTGTATGTTTTTTATCAATTCACTTTTTGCAAAAGTACTAATAGAAAACAGGGGCTGTGGTGATATGTAGCTTGGAAAAACAAACCAAATCAAACAAGCTTTTGTGAGACCCACCAACTTTGCAGTATGATAATAATAGCTTTAA
The DNA here is from genome assembly GCA_013396835.1 of Psilopogon haemacephalus. NCBI lineage: Eukaryota > Metazoa > Chordata > Aves > Piciformes > Megalaimidae > Psilopogon > Psilopogon haemacephalus. The sequence continues at coordinate 121,182 of VWZI01011713.1, read as the reverse complement.
GCACAGTAGTGTAGTGATACACCAAAGGATACAGTTTAGTTTTACGCGTTCAAGGGGAAATGTAATTTTTCAGGTTAAAAAAAATCTTATTGATTAAATACTTCAAAAGGAACAGTTAAAACCGTGATCATTCTTGTTTCTATCAGTTAATTCCATACAAAAGAACTACATGCTAATTTGCATGCATTAACACTACACAAGAAGTCAGATTATTTTCAACTATAAATGTTCACAAAAGAATTGTTAATTTCCTGAAATAACAGATTTTCTTAAAAATTGGTTTGCCTGTTAATATTTATGCACCTTTTTTCCCCCCCAATATGTCTGGCATACTAACATTACTCTTTCTTACCATCAGGGTCTGAAGCTTACATTCCCTGCTTCTGAGGAGTTTAGCTGCCTGTCTTTAAGGACAGCTTTCTGACGTCATACTTGTTTCAACTCCCAGCACTCTGAAGGAAGACCTGTTTAAGAAAGAATTGCAGAGGGAGACCATGCTACAAAGGGGTGTGACAGAGCAACAGAATTTGTGGCATTATCTCAGCAATTGACCAAAGCACAAACCCCTCCACCAAGACAAGAGGGGAAAGTGAAGTCTTCTATCCAATGGGGATATTTGCTAGAGCTGAAAATAACTGACAGAAGATTTAAGGGCTGTGCTTTACCATTCCTTGTCTGCTCTGGCACTAGTTACAGGAACATTGCACCTGGATTATTAGTCTTATATTGTGCATTGGACAACACACACACAAACACAATGCAGACTTCAGATTTTAAAGGTGTTACTAGAACTACAAGTTTGTAATTTCTTGCAGTAAAATAATAAATTATTACTGATAAGACAGACAATGATACAATTTTTATTCAGGCAGCTGGATCTTTGCAGTCCTGGAATAGCAGCAGATTAGAACATGTAGGAAAAGTAGTGGTAACATTTGATGAAGACATAAGGTTCACCTACAATTTATATCATGGATTTGAGGTGATGGTTTTTTTAATGTCACATATTTAAAACTCACGCACAAGATAAAATAATGTAGTAAAGGATAATTTAAGAATAGTTACACTATAAAGTCAAATTTCAAGGGCGAGAACTCATTAAATCCAACTTTACAGAGATGAGTTAATGTTGCTAACTTTATACCTCCTCCAAAATATTTTTTTTTCCAAATGTCCGCAGTCCAGTTGTTAAGAACCTTCTATATAAACAGCAATCTCAGCACATTAAGGAAGAAGAAAAAGCTATGTCTAAACTTTAAAGAATATAATTCAATACCAATCTTGTCTAACATAAAATTCCCTTAAAAAAAAAAAAAAGAAATCTGACCCAAATGAACTGAAAATAGTGAGTGGGAATAAAAGGTCCATCTGTGCTAATATTAAGGCTAATATATTACCTCCATGATGCAGAGTATGTAAGAGATACTTTAAAATATCCTTCAAAATAGTGTCGAGCAACAAACAAGTAAATAAGTAAAGAAAGATACACTGTCCTTTGCAAGCAGACTCCTATTTCATTCAGCATCACTCCACTTCTTTTGCCTTCTATGGTAGTGTGGTGGTTTAAGCAGTTACCTGCCCCCCCACCTTTGATGTAAACCCCTACTAGGACTCAGAAACACTGGAAGTTGATAAATGAAGCTTTATATTTACAGCAATGCACAATATACAAGCAAATATTTACAAGATATAACAATATTAACAGATATTTACAGATATATACAATGAAAAGGTAATACAGAAACACCACACCCCTCCCAGAGACCGAAATCCCCAAGTGGGGTAACCAACCACCCCCTACCACCTTTCCCCCCTTCCCCAGTCTTATCTCACCTCCTGTTGATGTTGAAGATAAGCAGAGGTAGATCGTCCAGGGGGATTAGTAGTAGGAAAGAAGTTAGTAGTATTACTGAGAATTAGCTACCAAGGCAGAGACAAAGGAGACCATGCAAAGAGAAGCAGCCACAGCCAGAGCAGTGAGAAACTGTCTGATATCTAATGTTTTGGGTACAATACTTAAAAACAATTTTCTTTTTTTCTTTCTCAGTAAAGCTCTGGGGTGAAGTGACATACTGTGTTTTCCTCTCTCAGCCAATAGTCTAATTTCTCACTCAAATTCTCCAATTATCTCAAACCAGCCAAACAGAACTTCCCAGCTCTGTGACCACCCCAATGTATTCCATTTGCCATGGAATGGCAGAGACAGTACAGCACTGTCCTGCAATAGAAAGAGCTTTCACTGTCTGAGACCCTGGGATCCAGCATCACAGATATAGTAGATGCTCCAGAAGAGGATCATATTTTCAGCAACAGCTGTAAGCATCCATGAAAAAAGTGGGAGGAATATGCCTAACGTACTTATCTTTAATTAGCTTCCAGGCTCCAATGACTTTAGGGACTTCTAAGCCAGATGTACTTTTCTAGGAAGGTAAAATGGCTGTCATATTTTTCTTGTTTATCTTTTTCTAGACAGGCAGTAGTTTTTGATTTTCCTAAAATGTTTCTTAAATTTTACATTACCAGAAATAATGTTAACTGTTGTTACCTGAGCCAGTCCTTTGAGAGCCATAGAATAATTTTAATGAAGTAGTAATCACAAAATCTTTTAAATGAACTGCAGTGTTATTTTTGCAATTAAAGCTACTTTTCCCTCAGTCCTTCTCATAGTGCTAGATGGTGGAATTTTACTTATGCATTTTTTCCCCCTTCATAGCCTTTTGCAAAAAAATCTCACTACCTTTGCACTTCTGAGTTTGTGCCTAGGATTTTATGCTATTTTGAATGCCCTTAATAGTTTGCTGTATTTTCCATATTCTGTACATTTGAATCATTGTACATATTAGTACATCATATAATTTGTCTGTGCTTATATTTTCTAGTCTTTCTCTATCCTAGGCTAAGTACATGCATGTATATAACTTAGTCTGTTTAAGGAACTGCAATCACTCTGAACTAATTTTCTTCAACTTGCTTCCTATCTAATTTTTCTACTAGTTCTCAGAATAAGCATGCTCTATTTCTTCAAGCTTTACTCCTTCATGTTGTAGGTTTTTTTTTCTTTTCTAAGGACTGTAAACTTTCCCTTTCACAGTCATTCTTCACAAGGCTTTTTTTTTTTTTTTCTGTCATTCCTTCACAATATTTAGAATCACATATCTAATTTGTTTGTTTGTTTTCTCCTCCCAACTTTCTACAAGGAGATGTGCTGGAAATTCTGTTCCCTGTTCTATCTATTTTCTGAAATTTTACTATCATTGTCTGTAGAATCTAAATTTTTTCCCCATTTTTTTCATTCCAGGAAAAGGGCATTTCCCCCCAAGAATCAGATCTTGTATGGTGATTCACAGCTGATTGGATGATTTTGTCCATATCCAGAAAATGTGTATCATCTCTTTGCACCTGCCATGCGAAGCAATATATTCCCTCACTTTTACCCCTTGCAGAGGTTTCGGAAACAAATTACACCCAATAATATTCTAATCACATGAATTATCTCACTGGGTATCTCAACTGGGATGCCGTTGTGATCATTAGTTAAGATTTCAGCTCTTCCTGTTTTTCTTTCCTCTACTGTTCAAATTAGTGCAGAAAATTAAAATACTAGGTGGACTGACACAATACTATTCTACTTCTAATACTTACGACCTAAAAATTGTCCCTAACCTAATTTTTTTCATCCTGTTCTAGTCATTATTGTTTATACATATCTATGCATATTTTCAATTGGCTTTGATTCCAGTTTAAAGATTTTGTCATTACTGAGTGAGCAAGACTCAAATGTCCCAAGATGTTTTTCAGAATAGTAATACCACATTTTAAGGATCAGTGTGAAATTGCATATTTCAGAGCTATTCCCCTGCTCAAAAGATCATAAAAAGATCAAGCTATTGCATTTTTTCCTTTTCTCTACCTACTCACACAAAAGTACAAAAAATGCAGAATGCAGATAAAATATTTTCTTTCACACTTCCTCTCATATTTTAACATTGATATCCATGAAGTGTTCAGTACAAAACTGTGAGTAAAGTATTGATTCTGTAAGCTTTCGTATATAAACATCACTCAATTGTTAGGAATTAGGAGTTAAGTGTTGGGAACTTTCTCCACTTGTTTACAACCCCTTTCACTGAAAGTATCTGTTTGGACTGAAGTCAGCTTAACTATGTTACTGTACATGTCATTGCTTCTCAAGTATGCACTTGACAGATTTCTTTTTTAAGTGGCAGGCTGCTACTAGTGCAGCTAAGAACTTGTAAACATGTTCCTTTATGTGGAAAATGGAAAAATAACCAGTAAAAGCAGCCTGAAAAGGTCTGAGGGCAAGAATATTTAAATAAAACAATCTGGACCCCTCTACATTTCAACACTGCATATAGGCCCACTGTACTAAACCTCTCTTTTCACACTGGCACAGCTCCTGCCCTGTCAAAGGGCAGATTTCACCATATTGAAAAAGGCAGATAAAGATTTAAAACTAAGTTTCTGAAAAGAACTATAACTGCTACACACAAATGAGCAAATAGTCTGAGAAATATCACTGTCGGTTACCTTAGAGGGTACTCTGAATAAGTGATGCTGAAAAAGTTACCGTACATCCAGATTTACAGTTAGATTAAATCACTATTTCATAAGCACTTTCACAACAATGCAAGTAATAGATTGACATATACTTCTGGTAAAAAGTGATTTCTTAGGAAAAAGCTCTGCCTTCTATTTCTTCATGTATGCCTTCAAGCATCAAACGTTAGGTGGCAATCAGCCATTTCATTCAGTCTGTTCCGAAAAGTAAATCTTTCAATTAATGTCTCTACCAAACATCAAGTATATCAATTGCTCATTCAGCATCATTGGTAATATTTCTGTACTTCTAAGGATTTTAAATGGAATAACAAAAAGGCAACCATATGAGACTTTTTCCTTTAGGTAAGAAGAACTGCCGTCACAGTTATCTCCAAGGTGAAATGAGCTGAGTCTTTGTTAATCAATTTTTTGTAAATTTTGCTTGCTCTCTCTCTCTCGTGTGTGTTACAGTGTTCCCTCCCAGTACTTCTAAAAGTCATAAAAAGTTATTGCAGTTCTCAGGTTTATTGATAAACGTGAAATAGAATCAAGGCACTTTTGCTGTTCAGCAAATTTCAGGGGCAGCTGATGGCTCCAATGTCTTCAGTGCTCTCTATCTGCATTCAGTATGAGTAGTAGCTATAAGAATGAATTTACACAACATTTTTTAATCCTATAACTGGCTCTCACAGAAAAAGTGATCTAAAGCAAGAGGAAAATGTTCTCAATGGCAGCCATCTCCAATCTCATAGCAAATTATACAGTAAAACAATAGGCTATGGTTAATACCAGTAATCAGACTTGTGAGATTGAGACCAGAATTACATACTTTTCTGCTACCATATTTTTTGAAAAAGGAATATTGGCTTTAAAAAGGAAAAAAAAATTGCTATATTAATCTGCACTGAAAACAAGTAGTTGTTTGCATTTTTGTAATTTGTATAGAGCTTATGTATTGAAGACTAGGCAGAGGTGGAGGGAGTGAGTGAAAGTTACTCCATGTAGAATACTCTGGTAAAAATGTGCTATTTAAATAAGTCACATTTATTATTGGATATTTATTATATTTACATAATTAATATAATAGATTAGAATACAATGTAAATAAAATAATTACAGTACTCATAATTATTTAATGCTTACTATAGTTTATTCTTAACCCTCAGCTTGTGAAGGAAAACCAAGATATAATAACTTCCTATATACTTATTTATTTATTTAAGGATGACTCATTTTCTGCTTTTTTAATTACAATATTTGCAGTAGACTGTAATTTTAAATACTGCACCACGGCTGAGCATTTCCAGTCTATATTAAAGCTGAAATAAAATACTTTTTGTAATGAAAAGCCCAAACCCAGGATCCCTGGTATTTAAAAAATAGTCAGAAGACAAATTTTACAAATGTATACATACTCTACAAGCAATTAATATTCTACTCAACTCACAGTTCCTGGACGTTAGTAAGAAGCCACAACAGCATTGCCTTCAATGTATCTTAAAGTGGCATTAAATTTCTTGCAAAAAATACTAAGGTTGCTCAGTACTTACTAGTGGAACTGAGAGCTCTTAATACACTGAAGAATTAGGCCCAAATTCAAACCTTATCTTATTATCAACATCAGAGCTTCTGAGGCTGTTTGAACACGCTGCAATGACTGCTGTGGTTGTCAAGTCTGTTTTTTTCCAAAAGCAGTTTTGAGAACTGGAGTTGGAAGGAAGGAAACAACAGTATTTTAGGTGGAGGGAACAACCTGCTGTGAAGATGCAAAGATGCCTTTTAGCCTCCTGTAATAAACACACATACATTTCTGACTGAGCTTGTGCCATCAATCCAGAGACTCTGTGTTAATCCACATAGAAGATGCCTGGAAGGTCACACAAAGCACCATTTCCTTTTGTGGATAGCTGCCATCATTCTCCATGTCCTCAGCACTGCCAACCGCTTGATCTATAAACCTGTATTTATGGCAACTGTTCACACTCATACTGAAAATCTGCAAACCATTTTGCCCAGCAGTCATCACTACATTAATTTGCAACACAGTTGGCAGAGCATATAGTAAACAGAGTGGTCATTCAGTTTCTGTCAAAGTTTGCTTCACAGAGGATGAACATGCTGTTTGCTTTGTCTCTGAAAGCTTCTATAAATGTGTACTTTATGAGGCGGTGGCATTTTACTCAGTTCCCAGAATTAAAAATGAAACTATGGGAAAAACAATGGTAATTGTTTTCTGTCACTATCTGCTGAATTTTCCAACAGAAGTGCACTGAGTGCTTTAGGTATTTTCCTATGAGGCATTTTCCAGTTTCTAAACTAAGCTTATTTCTTGATCACAGCACAAACAGCTATGAAATTTATGGCTAAAGGATATAATAAAGAATACCTAAATGGATATTACTTACCTCTTTCAAAAATTCTGCAGTTGGTACAAATTGTTTAAAGTGAATATTTTGAACATTTTTCAAGGAGTATTTTAATGAGAAGATACTATTACAAAATTTAGCATAGCATATGGAATGGGAAAATATTTTTTGCAACATCCTAGATTTTAAACTTTATTCTGCCACCAATTCTTCCTCTGAATATATGGCGGTCCTAGCAATATCTTTTAATTAAACAAGTATTTGACTTTCTGTCAGTTTTAACTAAAAGGATAGCAAGCCTAATCTTTGTGTAGAAAGTCCTTGAAACAGTCAGTTCAAACTTAGTGAATAAGCCTGAAAGAGCTTCAGGTTTAGAGCGTTTGGGCACCAGACCAAAATGATGATGGATGCAGAAAAATGTTCTCAGCTGTGAAACAAAAGCCTCTCAAGTAGAATTGAAAATAAAAGAATAAACTGAGATAAGAGATGCTGGGTCCAGGTTACTGATGACTGCAAGTGTGGTGTAACAAAGACTGGAAAGCACTAGAAGGTCACTGAATTTAGAGCCAAGGAACTGTAAACTATTATTTGAGGCTTTTGTTGGTAGTGCCACAGTAAGTCAGCTTCAGAGAAAGCTATAGCAAGCAGAAGTCACCAGCTGAGGAATCCCTGTTAAATGTGCATTGCTATTACACAAACAATCAATTGAATGGATTTACAGTTGTTCTACACTACTGAAATTGGAATAATGGGTTTAATGTTATCTTTATCATAACCACAGACAGGGGAATCAACATCAGAGCATGCAGGTTTATTTCTGGGAATATCTGAAATTTCTAGTGCACCTTATTCTTCTGAATAGTAAAGCAAATTTACTCATAGGTATGGAGGTGTACATCATATCCTTGTAATTTTAGTCCTCAGTAAGCATAGCATACTAAGTTCAGATAAAGGGGATAAGAAAGGAATAACATTTAAATAATTTGAAAAATACTGCAGTCAATAAATTATACTTTTATTCTTCCCTAGTGGATTTCTCACATCTTGGCATGCTTGACAAATACACAGTAGTTTAAAATTCCAATTTTTAAAGCTGTCAAGTTAAAAAAAATCTAAAATGTGCTTGTTTACTTGGACTGAAAGCTTCAACTGAATGTCTCACATTCTCAGAAGAAATGCTTTTTGGATAAAGGCTGAACTCTGACCTTGTCATATAATCTCTGCTGAAATCAGTGAAATGTGCATTGACTACTAAGCAAATAAATCAGTTCAGACTAACATTCTTATCAGATACTGAAATTAAAATAGCTGCACCAAAACTTAAATATCCACTCTATAATTGTCCTTATACTTTGGAAGTTCATCCAGCTGGGATGACTGGATCTGAAAATGGTAGCTTTTCTTCAAAAGCTCTGTCTCTCCTTGCAGATCCTCTTCAAGTCATATGAGGTAGGAAAGATATATCCCCACTGTTGCTGAAGCAGTAGAAAATACAAGAACAGAAGAAGGATGAACATAGACTATATCTAATCCAGCAAGTAGCATGGCACAACAGGACTGAAATTTGTAGAGTGAATCATTCACTGCAGAGGACCAGTAGCCCATGTTACATATATTTGAAAAGGGTTATAGCTGACTAGCTCGAGTCTGATCCTGTGAAGCTAGTGCTCATTAGGGGTTAGAGCTCAGTAGCTCTGCACTTACAGGGCTGCACTTCTTACTGATTCAGGGCCATCAGGAAAGTATCGAGTTAGAGCACTCTGAAAACACTTAGAGGTGAATTGAAGCACCATTGTAAAGAGACTCCTTATCTAGCATAGAACACTGTCCTGGTATGGGGTGGCATATACCCTAGGATTGGCCCAACCTCTGGGCTCTCTCCTCCCCCTACCGTCCAAGGGGGCATCCCACGCAGATCCCCCCCCTGGAGCCAGGGATGCCCTGGACAGCACACAGGCGTGGAGCTTTAAACCCATTGGCCAGCAGTGCCTGTCATTCAGTCTCATGCTTCCGAGGGTATTTAAGGGGGGGCACAGCAACCGTTAGTTGCTCTTCCTCACTCCCCTCGCTCATCGTAGTCCCCTGCCGTGGCTGTTGAGGAGCCCAGCCACGTGCACGGCAGCAGGCAGCAGGCAGCAGGCAGCAGGCAGCAAACAGCAGGCAGTTCTCCTAAGCGGCAAGGCTGACCCTTCTCTCCCTCTTTCTAATCCCTCCTTTACTTTCCTTAAATCGGTTTCCCTCCTTCCGCGGTCTTCCCCTTCGGTTCGGGAGGGAGCGTACCTCACCCCTCCCCCTCGTACCTCGCGGGTAGTTTGTAGACGCGTCGGGAGCTACCTTGCATGTAACCCCTCTGTTTTCCCAAGTTCTAAATGTTAAATTGTTGCATCTAACGTTTGAACAACGTGTTCGTCTATTTCTGCCGACCGAAACCCAAAGAACCGGTGAGGAGGTATCGTTCCTCCCCTCCTCCCACGGGATACTGTGTTTGATTAACCCAGTCCCGTGACAAACACTAAAGTGGACATGTTATAATTCCCCTGGACATTGCTGGTTAAGATTCCTCTCACAAATCATATGCTATTCCTGAAAATCATAACAGCATCAAATCATAGGTATCATAGGTATCAAATCAAATCATAGGCAACAGAAAAAGTCCAGAACCAGTTTGGGCTGATTCACTGATGGGACAGTCTCATGCCTGAATATTGTGAGATCACACTATTCATGGTTGCAAAGATTTCCTGATGTACATATTTAAACCTCCTTTCAGAATAACTATATTACACAGCCATATTTATAGGCAAATTTCTTCAGAGTTGTAGAGCTACAGTTAGTTTTTGCTTTCCAGAAAAGGGCAAAACCATAGTGTAATTTTAATTTTGAATGTAAGTATTTATTATCTTATGTTTTCCAATGGCATGTAGCAGATGGCAGCCTTATTCCGAGTGTTTAGGATACAGTGTCTTGCTCAGTTTTCTTCAGATTTTTTTTTGCCTTTTCTCAGTCCAGTGAGATTGTATTGTATTTCAGACCTGATTTGAGCTTTCTTCATCTATTTTACTTTTCTGTGGGTTTGTTTTGGCCTGTTTGATTTTCTTGTTAGCAGAATCTCAATCTTCACTATATGCTGTGTCCACCCATTCATTTAGGAAGAAGTTGTTGAACATTCCACTATGTGACATATAAAACCCTTGGGGGATTTCTGACTATTAAAGAAGCCAGTTATTACTTAAATTACAGAAATCTTGATGGGAAGAGCTATTGACAATATCTGAGCTATAAGAGCCGTATTAATCTTACCTGGTAAAATCAAAGATGATATTTTATTCTAGTTTAGCTTGAATCATCTAGCTTCCCTTTTAACAGAGATAAACCCAAGATCCTCTGACAATAATGTAAAGGTACTAAACAGTACTTATTTTCATGTGGGAAATCACCTTGGAATAAGCAGAATCACTTATGGACATTTTTTTTTTTTTTAGTATAGGATGTATTCCCACCCCAGAATGCACGTAAGCCATTTCTAGGAGGTTCTTTATACCCCAGATTATTTGTAGGAAGGATAATAGACAAGTNGAAAAAAAAAAAAAAAAAAGAAAGCTCAATAATAATTAATATCACTTTTAATAAGAGTAAATGGCCTTTGCATATTCTTGATGTTTACCTTTTTGCTGACAATGCAAAATACAGAAAAATGTTGTTTTGATATTGAGATTTCTACAAGTTTTGTGTGACATGCATAATAGCAGTTACTTTTGTGGAAGGTAATCAATGAGCAAACAGATTATGTATGACTACATTAGGAGGTAGTGTGGTAACATAGAGGTAATACAGACATAGGAAAGCAACATGGAATAGATCCAGAGAAAAAAAACACACCTTACTCCAAGCTCCTGACATCTAAATTATAAGCACTTAAATGTGTTTTACTTTGGCTGTAGTCTGATCGCAACAGGTTGAACAATCATTAGCATTTAGATCATAGAATCATAGAATGGTCTAGGTTGGAAAAGACCCCAAAGATCATCCAGTTCCAGTCACATCATCACAGGCTCCTACAGTGCACTTTCTTTTTTGCTTTCATGTAAAGAAAACCCATCTTATATACTAGAGGATCACCATGCAATGTACCAAGGTGATCAGAATATTTGCTTCAAAAGTGCTATTCTAGTGTGAGGTAAAATATTAACACAGGTGGAACCACAGACTCAAGAATGTGGCTTAAGTTGTTTTATACATATGCTGCTGATTGCCCGACTGGGTAAATTATATAAATAGCAGTTGGTTTTGTTCAGGAACATCACACTTGGACTCATCCTGGTCAGGACAGTCTGTGGTTTCACACATCCTTACTGTGGTTTAATATCCTTAATGGATATTAGCAGCTGACTTACCACCTGCACACCATTTACGTTGCTCAGAGTCTTACAGTTCAATAAAGAATCAGAAACTAAGTGGGGCAAATGGAAACTCTAGTTTTAAAACTCTGTCATGAAGCAGGTAAAGCAAGGACTTGAGTCACGAATTTTTGTGTTCCTGAAGAGAGATGCAATGTGCGGCATAGAAATGTGGCCTCAAAGCTCAGAGGTTTGAATTTAATAGAAACACTGAGGGATTACATTTAATTCTGTGATGAAATGACTGTGAGTTGGAATCCTGAGAAATTCATAGAATTGTCATACTCCAGGTCAAACCAAATCCAGAATGTTTGAATTACATGAGAAAGTCAAGGGAATCAGAAGGGCAGAGAAATGCTTTTTAAACAATATTGAATCTCAGTGTCCTCTCTTGAAGGACATTTGATCAAATGCTGCAAATTAAGTTTAGATATAGTTAAGTATCTGGGTTTCTGAATCTGTTCTGAGTGACATTAATTCAATGGATTATGGTATCAGAAAAACAAACTAACCTAAAGCTATATTCATTAAAAGCATTAAACATCACAAGCTGTTTTAAGATTTGGAGCATTTTTGTTACATGTTTTAGAGATATATCCTCCACGTTAAATAAATAAACCTCAAAAATAAACAGAAATTCACAATTCTGGAAGGATTAAATATGTTACAAATTTATCATTTAGTCTGCATTATTTTAGGAGTGATTTAACATCCTTTCTGACTAAGCAAATAAAGTAATATAGATAATAATTTTTACTAAGATTTTTTTTCCCATTATCTGTGGCTACAAGTATATTACTAGCCCCTATCTTGCTTCACAAGAAGTCCATTTTCTTCTCTTTGAGTCTTCTTCTTCCTGTTTACAGCCATTACTTCAGTTCTGAAGAAGCTATAAAAGCTGTGATCCTCTTCAGATAGAAAGGTAAATTTCTATTGAGCTTTCCACTCAGCCAACCCATATGGTAATGTCCACTGGACAAGATTAGCAGCTAGCAGAACTCTGAACAGCCCTGAGGCTGCTGTGATTTATATTTCAGACAGAAAAGATCCATGCCAGGCATAGCATCTGCTAGGTATTAAAGCTGTAGAGAGAAACTTCCTTCTGGTTGAAATAAGTTAATTCAGACGTTGAATTACATAATTGTTCATCACAAAATAGAGGAAAATTTTAAGACCTTCTTCTTTGACAGAAACCAGCATGGTCCACCAGAAACCTCACCATTTTTCTTCCAGCTGAAACCTGCTGTTCCAGTAGCTTTTGCTATACCCACCATACCCCATCATGAAGAGAGGCCCACAAAAGCAACTCTTTTGTGACAAGAACTGACCTATGCACATGGAGGATGCAACTTGCAGAAAGTGAACATTAAGAGGAGACAGACACCTGTATAGGACTGGTAAGTTGCTGCTTAGGGAGGAATCACAGAATGCCAGGAGTTGGAAGGGACCTCTGGGCATCATCTAGTCCAATCCCTATGCTAAAGCATGTTTGCCTAGATCAAGCACACAGGAATGCATCCAGAAGTGTTTTGAAAGTCTCCAGAGAAGGAGGCTCCACAGTCTCTCTGGGCAGCCTGTTTCAGTGCTCCATCACCGTCAAAGTAAATGTTAATGTAAGCATGCACTATTCTGCAGTAGAGATCTGTTTCTTTCAGTTGTTTCTTTCCTAAAACAACAGAAACTACACAGTTGTCTTTGAAATAAACAGTTCAACAGCATCTGAGTGAAAAAGCAGCAATCACAACAGAGTAATTCAATTCCCAAAATTCTTCTACGCAGTGAGACTGCCACAAAGGTGCAAATTTGTAGATATATGTAAGGTCACACAAAGCACCATTTCCTTTTGTGGATAGCTGCCATCATTCTCCATGTCCTCAGCACTGCCAACCGCTTGATCTATAAACCTGTATTTATGGCAACTGTTCACACTCATACTGAAAATCTGCAAACCATTTTGCCCAGCAGTCATCACTACATTAATTTGCAACACAGTTGGCAGAGCATATAGTAAACAGAGTGGTCATTCAGTTTCTGTCAAAGTTTGCTTCACAGAGGATGAACATGCTGTTTGCTTTGTCTCTGAAAGCTTCTATAAATGTGTACTTTATGAGGCGGTGGCATTTTACTCAGTTCCCAGAATTAAAAATGAAACTATGGGAAAAACAATGGTAATTGTTTTCTGTCACTATCTGCTGAATTTTCCAACAGAAGCGTACTGAGTGCTTCAGGTGTTTTCCTATGAGGCATTTTCCAGTTTCTAAACTAAGCTTATTTCTTGATCACAGCACAAACAGCTATGAAATTTATGGCTAAAGGATATAATAAAGAATACCTAAATGGAAATGGATATTACCTCTTTCAAAAATTCTTTCCTAAAACAACAGAAACTACATAGTTGTCTTTGAAATAAACAGTTTGACAGCATCTGAGTGAAAAAGCAGCAATTACAACAGGGTAACTCAATTCCCAAAATTCTTCTACACAGTGAGACTGCCACAAAGGTGCAAATTTGTAAATATATGTTGCTGGTATGGTGGTACTGGCACAAGACAACTACGTACAATAAACTTCAGAAGTGACATCCAAACTGTTGTTACAGAGTCTGCATTACTGGGCAGATTCAACCTGGAACCTTATAACTCTTTTCTATAGATAACAATTTAGAATGAGAAAGATGAAAGGAAAAAACACACAGATACACCAATGTTTCCATAAGCTAACCAAAGAAAAACCTGGGGGGTGAATTTTTTTTAAGCATTGATTCCCACAACATTCTTTCAAAATTTCCTAGAATTATTGCAAGCAAACAGCACAAATTTCAGTTGTAGCCAAATTTCCTTTTAATGACTTGCAGAAGTACTAACACAAGTAAATGGATTATACTGGCAGGTAAGAGTATAAAAGTATGAATATACACAAAAATGTAGAAAGGATGTATAAAGTGTATTGGAAATACAAGTACAGAAAATTAATATAAAGATAAGAACATACAGAAATTTATGAAAATATGAAAGAACACTGAACGCGATTTTTACAGAAGGGTACAAACTAGCACAGCAGTCTTCATGTTTGAAAATAATTAGCAAGATATGGAAATACAGTATGACTGTTGAAGCAGATCTAATGTTTTCAGAGAAGTCTAGAGCACATGGCACTGTTAAAACCTGCACTAAGTATGTGCTTTTCTATTTCATTTCCTTCTTAAGAAAAAAAAAAAGAGGAGGTGGGGGGGAGGTATAAAACATTATTTGTAAGAGAACAAAAAACACTTTTTCTAAAGAAAATATTGCATGAAACATAGGAGCAAACTTAACTCCACTGTATTCTTAGAGAGATGATGTCACCCAGAATGAAACAGAAAGGATGACCTCTGTAGTATCTTGAAAGATATCACCTAGTAAAACCTGTTAGACTGAAAAACTGCCCTACAGTCTTCTAATTGCTTTAGACAGATGAACAGAACAAACACCGAAATAAAGTATGCACTAAGGATAAATTCTACATTCATAAAAAAGAGAGACTAGAAAGAAGTTTTTGTTCCTGCAAGTGAAAACTGAGTACAACGAAGCTATTTTGGCTGGCTCACTTTCCAAAGCATGCATTATCTATTGAGTACCTGAAAAAATATCTTCGAATCACCTATACAGATTGTAGGTCCATATATACAAAATCCAAGTTAAGTGTTTAATACTGTAAAGTGATTACCAGTGCTGGCATTTAAGCAAGTTGAACAGGAACTCAAATTCATTTCAGCAGCTCAGAAAACATAGTCCAAGATGATCACCCTTGTGACAGCATGTCTGGCAGTTAATTTGTTACTAGGTCATACTCCACATGGCATATCAAATTCCTGGAAAAAGAAAAACCTCTATATCACAATACAAATGCTGAGAGACTCAGTTTTCTCCACTCTTCTTACCTGTAAGTGAAGAGATTTCCAAGAAAATACTATGTAGCATACATATCTCTAACGAACATTTTCTTTGATAACATGTTTACCTTGTCTTATATGACAGCTACATCTCATTATTATTTGAAAGAAATGATGATTTTTGCAAAAAACACCTGACAAGATTTCAGAGGATGGCATTTAGCTATTGAACATCATTCCACAGCACATCATGCCTCAGCATGCAAGGATCTTTTCTAAAGACATTTTTTATTTTGTATTCATATGTAAACAAAGATTTCTTTCCCCCATATAAACAGAGGAGTGTTTTAAATCAGATTTTTTTTTAATTCAGTCAAGAAAAGTGCATGCTGTCATTAACAAATTGATTTTAATTTTCCTTGTCATTCTGATATGTCTATAAAGGTATTATGGCTGAAAAAAAAATCACTGAAAGATACTTATTCTTTATAATTTGGAAAGCTTACTTAAGTATCCTATAAATCAACTACTCTAAGAGCTAAAACTTTATTTATTGTAGAGTGTCATTCTGCATTCATGTGTTATTATTTCCTCTGTGGTATATAGTATGATTCACAGAAACAAAGAGCGTATGTGGTTGGGAGAGGCCTCAAAGTTCATCCAGTCAAACCTCTGACCCAGCACTGCAGGGTCAACACTAAACCATGTTTCTAAGTATCTATCTGTCACTTGAACACCTCCAGGGATGGTGATTCCACCACTGCCAGACAGACCATGCCAACATTTGATAACCCTTTCAGTGAAGAAATATTTCCTAATATCCAGGCTAATATCTCTGGCACACCTTGAAACCACTTAGAATCATAGAATCATAGAATGGTCTAGGTTGGAAGAGACCTCAAAGATCATCCAGTTCCAACCCCCTGCCACAGGCAGGGACACCTCCCACTAGATCAGGACGCTCAAGACCTCATCCAGCCTGGCCTTGAACACATCCAGGGAGGGAGCAGACACAACCTCCCTGGGCAACCTGTTCCAGTGTCTGGCCACCCTCACTGTAAAGAACTTCTTCCTAACATCCCGTTCAAATCTCCCCTCTGCCAATTTAAACCCATTCCCCCTCGTCCTGTCATTACAAGACCTTGTGAACAGTCCCTCCCCAGCCCTCCTGTAGGCCCCCTTCAGATACTGGTATAAGGTCTCCTCGAAGCCTTCTCTTCTCCAGGCTGAAAAGCCCCAACTCTCTTAGCCTGTCCTCATAGCAGAGGTGCT
>VWZI01011713.1:72193-100095 GCA_013396835.1 Psilopogon haemacephalus | reverse complement strand
TGAGCTTCTCATCCACCCAGACCCCCAGGTCCTTTTCCTCAGGGCTGCCCTCCAGCCATTCACCACCCAGCCTAGACTTGTGCTTGGGATTGTACTGACCCAGGTGCAGGACCTCACACTTGGCCTTGTTAAATTTCATGAGGTTGACCTGGGCCCACCTCTCCAGCCTGTCCAGATCCCTCTGGATGGCATCCCTGCCCTCCAGCAAGTCGACTGTGCCACACAGCTTGGTGTCATCTGCAAACTTGCTGAGGGTGCACTCGATTCCTCTGTCCATGTCACTGACAAAGATGTTAAACAGCACTGGTCCCAGCACTGACCCTGAGGGACGCCACTTGTCACTGGTCTCCAGGTGGACATTGTGCCCTTGATCATCATTCTCTGTGCGTGACCATTCAGCCAATTCCTTATCCAGTGAGTTGTCCACACATCAAATCCATGTTTTTCCAGTTTGGTGACCAGGGTGTCATGTGGGACAGAGTCAAAAGCCTTACACAGGTCCAGATAGATGACATTAGTTGCCCTTCCCTTGTCCACTGCTGCTGTGACTTCATCATAGAAAGCCACCAAATTTGTTAGGCATGATTTGCCCTTGCCATGATTTTGGCAGAAGCCATAGTGCCTGCTAACCAAAGCTACAGACTGAATTCACCTATAAGTGGAAGTCAAAGAAAAAAAAAAAATCATAGCTTTTTACACAGACCCCACTTTCTGTAAAATATTACAGGATCACAGGATGCCAGGGATTGGAAAGGACACAAAGAAATCATAGAATCATAGAATCAGTCAGGGTTGGAAGGGACCACAAGGATTATCTAGTTCCAACCCCTCTGCCATGGGCAGGGACTCCCTACCCTAGATCAGGCTGGCCACAGCCTCATCTAGCCTGGCCTTAAACACCTACAGGGATGTGGCCCCAACCACCCCCCTGGGCAATCCATTCCAAGACCTCACCACTCTCATGCTGAAGAACTTCCCCCTCACATCCAGTCTGAATCTCCCCACCTCCAACTTTGCTTCATTCCTCCTAGTCCTGTCACTACCTGATAGCCTAAAAAGTCCCCCCCCAGCCTTTCTGTAGCTCCTCTTCAGATATTGGAAGGCCACAATAAAGTCACCTCAGAGCCTCCTTTTCTCCAAACTGAACAGCCCCAGCTCTTTCAGTCTGTCCTCATAGCAGAGGTGTTCCAGCCCTCTGATCATCCTCATGGCCCTTCTCTGGACATGCTCCAGCATGTCCACATCCCTCTCTCAGTAGAGGCTCCAAAACTGGATGCAATACTCCAGCTGAGGTCTCACCAGAGTGGAGTAGAGAGGGAGAATCACCTCCCTAGACCTGCTGGCCACACTTCTCCTGATACAGCCCAGGATCTGGTTGGCTTTCTGGGCTACAAGTGCACACTGCTGGCTCATGTTGAGCTTATCATCCACCAGCACCCCCAAGTCCCTCTCCTCAGGGCTACTCTCCAGCCACTGTCCAGCCTGTATTTGTGCTTGGGAATGCCTTGACTTAGATGCAGGACCTTGCACTTGGTCTTGTTGAACCTTATGAGGTTGGCTTGTGCCCACTTTTGCAGCCTGTCCAGGTCCCTCTGGATGCCATCCCTGCCCTCCAGCACGTCTTCTGCACCACACAGCTTGGTGTCATCAGCAAACTTGCTGAGAGTGTACTCAGTGCCTCTGAGGTGACTCAGTGCATGTCACTTACAAAGATGCTGAACAAGACTGGTCCCAGGACTGATCCTTGAGCGACTCTGCTTGTCACTGGTCTCCACTTGGACGTGGAGCCATTGACAGCCACTCATTGGGTATGGCCATCAAGCCAGTTCTTTATCCATCTGGTGGTCCACCCATCAAGGCCATGTTTCACCAGCTTGGAGACCAGGATGTGGTGCGGGACAGTGTCAAAGGCTTTGCTGAGGTCCAGGTAAATCATTGAGTCTAACTCCCCTGCCAGAGCAGGACCATGCAATTGCTCAGGTCACAGAGGAATGCATCCAGATGGGCCTTGAAAATCTTCAGAGGAGGAGACTCCACAACTTCCCTGGAGAGCCTGTTCCAGTGCTCTGTGACACTTACAGTCACGAAGATATCCCTTGTGTTGAGGTGGAACCTTCTGTGTTGCAGCTTACCTCCATTGCTCCTTGTCCTATCACAGGGAGCAAGTGAGAAGAGCCTGTCCCCTCCTGCCGACACCCAGCCCTCAGATATTTATAAACATTTATTAGATCCCATCTCAGTCTTCTCTTCTCCAGACTAAAAAGTCCCAAGTTCCTGAGCCTATCTTCATAAGGCAGTGATCCAGTCCACTAATCTTCCCCCTAGCCCTCTGCTGGACCCTCTCCAGCAGGTCCCCATCCCTCTTAAACTAGGGAGCCCTAAACTGAATGCAGTGTGTTGGTTTTGGAACTAATGTTGCTGCTTACAGCCACAGCAGCATGACAAAAGACTTAAAGTAGAAGCTAATTTAGTCTAAGACTGTTTTAACTAGAACTGCTGAGTATATAAGAGAAAGACTTAGAAAGCTTGCGTGAAAAACCTCTTTAAACGTAGTGATTGTACTTTGGTTCCTGGTAGCTTTTAAAAGTATACTTGATTGCTTTTTTGGCACTTATGAATGGAAACCATAAAAATACTATTAAAACACTTAGATAAAGACTTTATGCACATTTCCAGACAAATATCTAGTTCTCTACCTTTTGTTTCTTTGAATGCTGAGGGAACAGAGCAAAATCTTCAAGTTGTTAATCACAGTACATAAGATATCTTACCACATAATAGTAAAAACTTTCATTTACTGTAACAGAACAGACTATAAATACTCTCAGTTATTTACACAAGTAAAGAGTTTCTGTTGGAGTCAAGGAGAACTATAAAGGCAAGAATGGATTTAACAGGGTAAAAATAATCCTTCATGTAGAAAACAATCAATAGATACTTTTTAAGAGTCCTACACGGATCAGTATAGGGCTTCAGTTTTGTTGTGTGTGGGTTTTTTTAATCAATGAAGGTCAGCAGAAGATTAGAATTCTTGTGAGACAGTTTTTCTGCATCATAGGACAGTATTCATTTTACACAGTGCATTACTAATATTTAGTTTTTTCCATTTGTAAAAAGCTTTATGAAAAAAATAGCAACTAAAATATTTCTGAAAACATTTCTCTGAAAACTCATGCCAATGTGAATTTCCATTTTGTGGTTAGGAACCTTCCTCTTAATTCTAAGCATGAAAAAACAAAAACCCACAAAAACAAAAACCGAACCCTGCATATAAATTTGCATAGGTCTTATTTGAAATAAGCTGTCAATTACTTCTTAGGGGAAAAAAATAAATAAAATGCACTAAACAGTAAAACAACAAAAACCCAAACCAAACTAAAAAAAAACCCACAACCCCAAAACAAACAAACAAACAAAATACCGATAAACCCCAACTCAAAAACATAAAAGAGAGGAATTACTGTCGTTGCAGCTAGAGCATTCACTTTTATTTCTCTTCCAGACTATCACTGGCTTTCTTATTTTCTGAGAAAACAGTCCACACAATAGCTTGTTTGATGAAACATGCCATCACAGACCTCCCTTGAAATGGAATTGCCACAGCTGCATTTCCTGAGCAGAAGACTTTGTCTGTATTTGACAGGTGTATTCACTGGGCTTGCAGAAAATTCAAGAATGTCACTTGGTTACTGGCTTGAGCAATGTTGGAACTACTTCCTGGACAGCCAAAGAGAGATTTTAAACCAATTAAGATGACATCTCACTACTTTAAATTTACCCTGAATCATGGCATTAATAGTCTCAGAATCATAGATTAGTATTTTTAATGACATTTTTTGAATAAAAAATTATGGCTGAAATGTCTAAACCAGACTTCACTGGCTCTAACTTTCAGTCTCACCCATTGCTGGTGAAATTTATGTGAAGATCTTCAAACTCTGCAGAGTTTTTAATAAGTGTTTTTAGGAATAAGGGCCTAAGCAACTTTAATAAGCAGTAAGTGTGCAGTAGAGTACGTAGTCTATGCTTGATTTCTAGTGCTAAATATATTGCTCTCCCTTTCATTGTTTCACTAACTTCATTGGTCTCACTGTTCTTGGCACTGGTGAGGCCCACTTCAAATATTTTGTTTAATTTTGGGCCTCTCACTGCAAGAAAGTCATTGAGGTTCTGGAGAGGGTCCAGGGAAGGGTGGCAGAGCTGGCAGAGGGTCTAGTGAATGTGTATATGAGGAGTGGTTGAGGTAACTGGGATTGTTTATCCTGGAGAAAAGAAGACTGAGCGGAGATCTTATCTTTCTCTACAACTACTTGAAAGAAGGTTATAGTGAGATGTCAGTTGGTCTCTTCACCCAGGTAACAAGGAATAAGACAACAGGACAACGCCTCAGGTTGCAGGAAGGGAGGTTTAGATTGGTCATTACAAAATATTTCCTCACTGAAAAGATTGTTAAGCATTGGAAAAAGCTGCCCATGCATCATTCAGAACATATGTTCCCTATGCATTATGGTTAGTGGGTGTTATGAATTATGCAAAATTAATAATTGATAAAAATGTTGATATCCAGGCAAAAATTGTTAATAACTATGAAAACTATTTATTAACATTAAATTTCACCAGAAGACTTATTTACAGTGTTCAAAACTCATGGCTTGGATACTTAGACACACAGGGAACAGGCAAAACTAGAACACTTTCAGAAATAAGTAGCAAGTGGAAACATTAAAATTGGAAAGAGGTTTTTAGTTAGAGGCTTGGAAATATTTATTCACAAAATAGTATCAAACAGTACCCAAAGCTCAAAGGGAATTCTGTTGATATCTTGAAGGTTGTTGCAGGCAGATCACGTGGCAGGGTAGAGCAGGCAAAGCAAAAGTAAAAGTGCTCATTGATTGCCGGAATGTAAATGGCCACTGTAGCCACTCAAATTCACCAATCGGAATGGCACTTTGACAAACCTGACCATATTTGGTGAAGTCAGGAGCTTGCTTTCCCTTACTTGGGAGCAACAAGTCCGGGCAAGTCTTGGACCCTAAAAGTGAGTGTCTCCAAGCCTCTTGTCTTCTCCCTGTGCTCTGCCTCCTCCCCACAGCAGAGGGAAGGGACCATGGAATCATGCCTGGGCAAGCCAGGACATGTATCTTCCACGACGGTGGGAAAGTATTTACTTGCACAGTAAGTGTATGGACATATCCAGTTGAAAACAGCACGATCAAACCCTTCACACAACACAGACCTAGACATGTCCTAGAAACATCCCCAAAACTAAATTCCACTCTTTGGAAGTGGTATTTGTCAGAGTTACTGTGTGTCATCATTATTTTTCTAAAGTAGTCGCCACAGATTTAGTAAGGACAATGATATCCTTTGTTGTTAGTCCTTCCCCATTTATGGAGCGGTTTTGACAGAATTTACAGGAAAGGTCAGATTATGTCCCCAGATAAGAGTCCAAGAGTTTCCACTTCCTCAGTTCACATATATAGTGGAGAAGATTTAGGATTCAACTGTTTTTCTCCTTGATGACAGTCTAAGTAGCAAGAGCAATGGAAAATATATGAGCAGCAGTACTTGAGGAAAGGTAATTATTCCAGGATTTGTTTCACACTCACAGGCTGGATAATTTTCACTTTGGTTCTCATATTTTATGTCATTGTTTTGCTCTTGATGAGTTTAGCAAAGGATAAAATAAAGCCACCTTAAGTTACTTTGATTCACTAAACTAAATAAATGACATGGGAGGAAAGACTGCAGATAAAACTCTCAAACTCTACAGATCAGCTTTACCAAGAAAGCAAGCAGACCTTGGAATGATATGGTATTAATGGCTGGCATGGATCAGATCCTGAAGAATGTCTTGTGAGCCTGCAACTTTCAAACTGATGAAATATGAAGTCACATATTTCCTGCCTTCTAAGAACCATATAATAGTCCTTGGCAAAGACATACTCTGCTATTAATGCATTGCTTTCAGAATAAGATATTGTGTCATTTAATTTGTGGTTTTTTGAGTGAAATGTTAATTCTAAGTTTGTTCTCTAAGAAAGCACAAATCATACCCAAGGAATGATTGTGAGGAAAGATTAGGTCTGGTCTGGACTCCCAAGGATACATAATGAAACTCTTATCTGTTCTGCTGTTTGAAACTAGCCTAATAAAGCAACAGTAAATGTTCACCAGAAAACAAACCCATAGCTGCACGTATGCAATCATGTATAAGTGAATTGTTTGTACTTGCAATTCCTGTCTATAAATATAGAAATGCTATATTTCCTTGCATAGGCCAACAGATAAAGACATCAAAATTGCTTAAACAAGATGTCATCAACCATTCTGTAAAATAATTGGAACAATTAACTTATCCTTCATAAAAGGAATAGAAAAAAGGCAATTAAAATGAAGGCAGACAATGAGGCTAATAAATACTGTGAAACAACAGAATAAAGAAGGAGCCACTACAGCAATCTGAGATGTGATCTTGAAAGTAACACTTTATTTTAGCATTGTCTTTAAATAAGAGGTTCTCTGAGGCAACACTGTATTTCTATTTTTTTTAAGCTTTCTGATGCATAAACCATTTCCCCTCTCTTAACTGGTGCTATTCTTTCTGAGTTCTCTTCATATTTACTTTATCTCAAGTTAGCACAGCTATAATCTCTGTATTGACTGAAACTACAGTTTAGATCAGAGAAGAGTTTGAAACAACTCAAATCATACTTGAAGGGATACAGATTAGGAATAAAAGGTGAAGATACTTTCCACTGTTCCCTCTCCACCCCTAGCTTTCAGAGACTTTCATGTGTGAGACAGGGTCACAGAAGATCTTAGTAACTTTACAATAAAAGATGTTCTTCAGAAGAAGTTGTCCAAAGATGTGTTATCTCGAATTAAAATAACGAGATAAACCAAATGCAGAAGTTGTTGAGTGCTTTGGTGATTGTAGGAAAAGGTGTTTGAAGCAAAATCATGAAAACGAGTAGCTTCAGATTTGTTCTGACTTATAATACAAATATTTTAGTTACCCTTAGTACAGACTGTTCATGATTTTCTCATTGTAGTAATAAGTGAGAATTTTGTTTGTTTGAGGAGGGTTTTTAATTTCTTTTTTGTTGGTTAGGAATTTTTTTGTTTTGTTTATTTCTGACAATTCTGTCAGAAAAAACCTCACGTGTTCTCTTTTCTCCTTCATATCATCAGATATTCTGTATGATGGAGTGGTAGCTAACAGACTTGAGGAGTTAGGATCAAAGATAATAAGAAGTTAGCACTACCGAGAGATCCACTCCCCAGCACTGAGAACTTTGACTGCTGGATGCTGTATGTCTTGGATTCCCATCAGCTCTCAAAGTGCAGAGCACTTTACAAGTTTTGGCTCAGGTGATTTTTGATTCAGGATGCCTCCCTTTAACAACCCCTGATACTCATACAAGAAGTGAAATATCAGATTTACAAGACGGAAACAGGACATATAGTCCCATTTTATGAAATTACAGCTTTTTAATCAAAGTACAGTTAATGACTGAGATCCTTTACAAGATGTTACCATGTACCATTTTCACAGTTTTAATGAAATATACATTCATTTTAATGGTCAAATATTTCAGTTACTTTCATATAGTGCATTAGGTAGTGTAAATGTGTATTAAATCTTATTGGCAGTACTTTCATATCTCTCTCTAGGGACTACAGAATTCTCTGTGAAGGATTAATAATATTGAATGCTAGAAATGTTTTATTCCTCTCTACTTTTGCAAGCTAGCTTTAACAAGGAAAACACTTTACAATTGTGTTTTCATATTAATTAAGTTTATATTTTTGTCTGTTTGTATTTGACTTTAGCAATGACTCAGTGCTAAAAATGGTAAAAAAAAATTTAAATACATTTATTTTCTTTTTGAAACTTATACTATCACTAATGATGAATGTTGGCAGTTTCAGTCATGAGCAACAGATGAAGTAGATCTCAAAGCCTACTTAATTCTTCAGACAAAATATGACAACAAATTTATGAAGCATCACCTCAGTGTAGTAAAATATTTATATCCAATTATTTGCTTACCTGAGGTGTACAGAAGGATACTCTGTGACTGATGTAATGGTTCAAATAAACTTTGGTTTTCCAACTGCATAAAACCTCATTCTATGTCTACATATATAATTTTCACAACTATACAATGAATCCATGGAACACAACAAGCTTTTCAGGTCATTCCACTCAGAATTACAACTAATTAAAATGTGCCAAAGAAAGGATAGAAATTTATCACTGCTCATTAAACCTGTAAAGACTGTGTTAATTAGATGCCAGACTCAGTAATTCACTTAAATGCTTGCTGCCAGTCTAAATCTAGTGAAAAAAATAAATGCATTTATAATAACCACTGCTGAAAGAAAGGAGATAGATGCAGTTGAATTAAAAGGGTTAAAAGCCTCCTACAACATAATTCTCATTCTTTACCTATACACTCTTTATATTGAAAACAGTGTGCATGAATTGTCTCTTGCTATTTTTTTCAACCAAACTGAAATATTCCTTTAATGAGGGAAAGATAATATCACACCATAATTTTTGTAATGTCTTATTTTCAAATATGCTTAAATGCATACCTACACCTTAGTTTACAATAGTTAATTAAAAGTCAATATTTACTAGCAGTTATCACAGTACTGCATCATCGATGCTCTTATTTAAGAACATTATATGTTTATCATGTTATCACTCTAGGCAACCAGTAGAAGATTCCACTGTCTTCCCCAAAATTTATAACCAAAGCCTCCAATTCTTCAACTAATTCTTCTCAGAGGACATCTCACAGAGGTCAAACAGTTCTAGTATGAGGCACTGGGTATATTGATTAATTTGAAGAGTCATCAATTCAAGATGTAATTAATAAGTCAGAATGTAATAACATACATTGTGTTTACAGATTAGTTGCACGTACAGCTTATAATTATGACTTCACTAGACTCTTTCTGGGGCTTTCATCACTGAGAAGCAGAATGCATAGTGATACAAACGGAGAATTTTAACTTCTGCATTTCTAAAGGAGAGGAGGGGGGAAATGCTTACATGCCTAGAATACCCATACCAAAGCTCTATATTTGAAATGAGGAGTCATATAGAAATTGCACATTTAAATTGACAAAGTTCAAAACTGTATTGAGGTTTTCTGATATTTATTCATTGAAAGCCACGCAAATAGGCATTATTTTAAAATAAGGGTTCATTGAAGGAGTCAGGAATGATAAAGAAACAAAACTCCATGTGGTCCAACTCTTACAGATACTTTGGAAGAAATATCTTCTAAACATTTTTGAAGACATTACTACCTGCATGGCAGTGTTCCAACCAAGTGCCCCCCAAGAAGGATTCCTTTTTATCTACTGGAAGAAATTTTTGTGGGAAGAGAGGTGATCATATTCAGGGAAAACTTGCTATACAGAAATTCTACACTGAAATTAAAATTTTATCTGAAAACTAATTTTTCATTAAACTTCATAAGATTTTGCTACGACAATAATTATAGAATGAACAACAATAATAAAACAGTGTAATTTTTACTAATTAGCCTTCACATAAAAGATCAAAGAAAAACAACTCAAATTAAAGCAAAACATGGAAGCATATCCAATAGAAGAGAAACATTAGCTGGTACAGAATGCATTTCTTCTAAATTTACAGCATCTGCTGACTCAGCTTACTGCGGCCTCTGTGCTGTAATTGAATTCACATGGAGAGTCATCTATTTCTGTTAGTCTGCAAAGGCTCTTGGAGCAAGAACCTATTGAGCAGAGCCAATAGGAGTTCCATCCAAAAACTAGTAGATTCAGCTTCTAAAATTCTCTGTTATTGTTTCCAAATAACAGTTGCATTTCTGTCTTGCTTCTACTATATAAAGACAATAAGGACTAATAATTTGACTGCAGAAATAACATTTCCATTTAAAAAAAATGTATTAAGTGTCTCCCTACTATTCCACCTCTCATAACTCAAATCCTCATTAAATTATGATAGGATATCTAAGAAAAGCAAAACGTTATTTGCTGGAAGAGTAATACCTTTCCCCAGTCAAAAAAAAGTTACAATATAGCCCGCAGTTAACAAAACCAGTGAATACCCCTGTTGCCTTCCATTAATTTTTTACAAAGAACAAAAATTCTAACAATAATAAAAAATAGTTTCCTCTTCACACAGATCTTTCTCCAAATTCCACATACTGCATTTTTTGAAGGAGATGCCAACCATCCTCTTAGCCAGTGTAAAGACTGCAAATGTCACAATTCAGTATATTACTGGGGAAGAGCATAAAATACTGTCCTGGTTTTATTTAAACTAATATGAAAACTTTGTATGAAATCCAAAGAGACAAACAAACCCCAAGACACACATAACTGAGTCACTGTCTTCTTGCTGATCTGATAAAAAAGATTTTTTTTTTTTTTGCCTATGGATATAGTTCTTTATTTAACATTTTATGTTCCTTTGACTTGAGCCAGAAGAACTACCTAGCAGAACAGTGACTATTCAAGACCAAAAGAGTAAATGTCACCAATTTTGAAAGCAAAATCCTAGTCTGAAAAAATTAAACATCATTACTGGATATAACACGCTAGGAGAAACATCTAACACTGGTCAGGCCACCTGTGATAGCCTTCCACATTGTAAATCCTGCCATGGTCTGTTCTGGTTCATTTTATTAATGTGGGAATGCAGGTTTTTCTTTTTTCTTTCTTATTGTTTAAATGCATTAATTAAAAAAAAATAGTAGTGTTTATATTAATAATTAGTATTCAACATATATTAATTCAAACTAATGCCCTCCCAAATATTGTTTCCATCCTGAAAGCAGTTGATTTAGTCACCTCCTTCACCCCTCCACTGTGAACTGCCCCCTCAAGCAAAAACTCCAAGAACTTGTGGAGTACTTGGAACAACCAACCTTTTTTTAAAAAAAACAACTATGAAGTAATGGTATTATCAATTTCAATAACACATCTATTCCACATCATTGAAAGCACAGAATTCTTTCTTTACTTATTTCTTCCCATCCTTTCCTCACTCATTTAAATAAATCTGTGACCTGCAACTCCTCTACTAAATCTGTGCTGTGGCAGGGACAGATGCTTTTGAGTTTGAGTTGATTCAAACTGATTGGTTGTGAGAGCAACCACAGTTGTCATCTGATGTTCTATCAAAATTTTTGAGACAATCAGATAAATTTAGAAGAGACAGTGAAAATTACTCCAAGAATACATGTAGAACAAGGCTAGAAATAGCACCAAACTATTATTTTTGATGTGAACACTCAAGGTTCCATCACGAAAGCAAGAAAATCACCAGACAGACAGAGTGCTTTCATTTGTCTATCACAATCCCAACATCTGTAAATTAAATGACTATTTATGCCAATAACTGAATCTCTTTAACACTGATACACTGTGAAAGTCAGTAAAAGTAGCTCTTGATTTAACGATCTCCACTCAGAGCTCATGAGAGCTGACAAGAGTATTAGCCAGACATACCTTCCAGCGCTTGACTATGCAGACACACTGATGAAGATACAGGTGATTTCTCAAGGAATCTGCTCTCAACTGCCATTTGTGTTACAGCAGTGAAAAATAACAGCAATAACATTCTTTCTGATGCTACACCTTAACCACAAAGAATCATAAGGTCCATCTCAATTTCATTCATAATGTAAAACTGTAAATTTTTAAAAATACTATTAATTGTGTACCAGTAGTGTACCAACCAATGCTACAGTACTGAAAATATCAAGCACATAAAGTACCTTGTGTAAATTGTGAAAACATATCAACTAACATTAACAATACTTGCCATACTGGACAACATGAGCAGTGGAAAACTAAAAAATATGCCATAAGAGCATAATAAAATGCCATTGTTCACACATGCACTTTATCCAGAAAAGATAGACTGAAAAAAATATATATTAAAAAAATCTATAACAAAAAAGTTATATGAACTATATTATTGCTAAATTGTTTTTAACTCTGTGAGATATTCTGATACTGTAAAATATTTCATAAAATTATAAGTACTAAACTAAAGGCAGGATGATGTGGTCTTGCACATGAATCAAAAATAAACGTAGTAAATCCTTGTCTTCTTTCACATGGGGAGGTAAAGAGAAGCCTGAAGATAATTTTGTACAAGAGGGGAAAAGAGGAGGGCAGGGGCAATCCAGTATTAAAGGAAAACTGAACAATGCAAACGTATGTGGGAGATTAAAATGCCAAGGGCAAAGAATACTGGAGATTTTTTCTTGACTGTGAACCAGAAAAGACTGCAAGGAACTGACTGTTAGTAAGCTTCCCTTTTTCAGAAGGGAGACAGGAAGAGACATTCATAACAAAAACTTTAATCTTGAAAGGCAATTGATTCAAATCCCAAAGACAACTTCCTGGGGGCATGGCTTCATCTAGACCTCTGTACTTCTGTTACCCAAATTGCAGAGTACTGGTTTTTAAATCTTCAGCAAAACTTTGAATGTTCTGTAGTTCAAATACTGCATGTATCACTGAAATGATTATCTGTAAACTCGGGTATGTGGGAGGCGTGGGAAAAAAGCTCACGAACAAACAGTTTGCTAATCTTAGGTGAAGACACATTAAGGAATCATCAGTAGGTGTTCAGAACATCTGGATTGCTAAACATGAAACAGCAGCAGATTGAAAAACTAAATGTATGCAAGTGTAGTAAAGGACAAAAAGAAACTGGTGTTAAAAAAAACCAACAATAATCCATGTTATCTAAATATACTGGAAATTTTTCCTCAAATACTTCGCTTTTGGTGATCTTTTAAATATTCTTTGACAGCCTATCTCCCTTTTCTTTCAAAGGCTTTCTGTGAACATGATCTTGACTAACATTTTTTTTTTTTGTCTTTTTCCATCAACAGTCTAAAAGTAGTGACAAATATTTTAAAAAATCTTGCTCCTTTATCAAAAGTACTTTCAGAAGAATCTTCCTGACACTTGCTTTCTTCTGTTTGTAGTCTTGGTTTTTCAATTTAGTACTTCACAGACAAACAAGGATTAATTAGAATCACTTTGCTGAGCCTTCTTGTAAATGCATGTGACATAATCTTTTCATAACATTATGCAAAACCTGTCCTGTACATGTGCAGATTTTTTTTTTCAGCTGAAGTCAGACATACCAGCCAATCCTCTGCACAGCAGGTACTGCCACTATCAAGAATGGGACGGAAACACAAATAAGTGTGAGATCAAAACAAACATATAACTAAAATCAAATGGATCCTGGAAAACAAGAAGTGAGGAAATGTTTCTTCAAACCTTAAAACTTTTTGTAATGATACATTATATTTCTTTTGTTTTTGTAAAACTGAGTCAATAAATCAGTTTATTTGGTCAGTACTATATGTATAATCCTTTGTTCTCCTTAGTGAGAATAATAAATTTTCATTTTCTTATGAGAACGTTTGAAGTTTATAAAGTAATTTTTCATTATTATGTTCCCAATATGAAAGATTTAAGTACAAAGCCATTTTCAGGTAATACAGGCTTTTACTCACGTTCCAATAAATGCAAGACAGGAGATTATAAAAAACAAAACAAAACCATGGCACACACTGTAGGAAATCAGTATGACTGTGTGCCCTGGTTTGAGCTAGAACTGATTTTGCTTAGCTATTTTACTGTTCATCTCAGTCTCTTCTAAGTAATTTCATTTTCTGAAATTAATGGCATGTTTTTACAGTGTCTGCTTCTGGTAGTGATAATAGCCCATGGTTGCAATTCATACCAAGGACTGGTATGAACATCAAGGTGACTGCTAAATCTCATGTACTACAGCGGAGTGCAGAATAAAAGGCTCCACCTGAGAGAACGACAGTTCCAATGGTCCTAAACTGACCAAGAAGGTATTCCATTCCATATACATTGTATTAGGTATAAAACTGAGAGATTATGAGGGACCAATTTTCTTACTCTCCAGTGGGTGGCATCTGAGCAGGACACTTTTGTTCTGCCTTCAATCCTGATTCATGAGCTCCTAAATTCCAGAATCCAGCCCCTGAATCTGGTTCCCATCTGCCCTTGGACTTTTGCCACAGCATCAGTGGTGATGGCGACCAATTGTCATCAGGGGGAATGAGTTTGTATATATTTGTATATTTCCTTTTACTGTAATTATTTTAATTAAAGTAGTTTTAGTTCTCTTTTCCAGTTCCTAAGTCTCTCTTCCTAATTGTATTTTTCTTCAGAAAAGCAGAGAGACTGGTGAGGAGTGCCCCTCAGTGCCAGCCAGCCCTAATCCCTGATGTGTGCCGTCTATAATTGGTGTCATATTTTCCATCCCACAGAGATGTTCTTGGAGCTATGAAGATGGGCTCCCACAAAGTTTTGTTGGAAATGATGGCCTGTAAAGACTATGGGGTACTGGAAAAAGTCACAGCCTCCTTTGCGGCTGCTGAGTGGCTGCTGTGTATGCAGTATACGAACACTACCAAGACAAAGCAGACTTAATGAGTTCAGGCTTAGCATAGACAATCTAGGTACATACATAATAGTTCCTAGGTGCTTCATTTAAAATAGTTTATCTTATTAAACATGAATTTGCTAGACATTACCATAATATGTAGCATTTCCAGATAAGCCATATCCCAGATGGTGCCATAATGTCTGTTATGAATACCAGATATAGCAGAATCCTAGATAAATATAACTCTTCCAAGTACCTTAGGACAACATTTGTAAGCAGGAAAAAGGAGGAGTGTCCATAAAAACTGTATCACAGTCCAGGTATTAGGGTTCAAAGAAATGGGATGGGAAATGTTTTATTTTGGTGTGGTTTTCTGAGCCCCGGATAGATGTAGAAAATGAAGCTGTTTTGAACATTCCTCCTAAACTACACCTCTCTAAAAATATATATTATTTAAGATTAAGAGAATTCTTTCCCTCACTGAAGTAGTGACACTTGTGCTTAAGGCTAAAATCAAATATCAAATGCTAGTCTGCACTAAGTACCAGAAAGCCTGTGCAAGAAAACTGCAGTTATTTTTTAGAGGTCAAGAAGCAGAAGTAGATATTCCTATATTTTCATAGAGTAATGGATATCTTGCCTGTGAGATATGTTTGATTCTGACTGATACAGTCTTACACCTTCACAAAATGTTCTGTCTTTATTACATCCTCTGCTTATGAAGCAGATATTAATAGGAAGCCTAGAAATAATATTAAATCTGGCTGAACAATGCATTCTTACCTATACCTGTACACTGTGTGGAACTGTAGCTAGTGTTCTTGTCTTTCACTTAGGAGAAAAATATGTCAAGACCTACACAATTCTAATGCTACACTGGCAAACAAATATATACACAGACTTTTTGTACTTCTTTTTTAATATCTCAAACTAACAATGCTTCTTATTTTTTTGTGGTATGTGAGGATTTTTTCCTTATTGTTGCCTCTGGATACAAAAGTACTTTTAGCAAAACAGTAATCATAAGCCTTAAGTGGTATATAGCTAAAGACAAAACATGTGGTTGTAGAATTTAATGAAATATAAGTTTTGATCAAAATCTGGCCTTCGTTCCACTTTTCGTTTAAACCATCAGTGTATACAACTTGCTTTCCGTATCTCTCTTTCTATATTTATATATCTATCTACGCTGTCTGCATCTGTATCTATATTTGATAAAATGTAAAAGTTTGTCTTTACAATACATGTAAGAAAAGCTGAAAGAAATATGCTCTTTCTAAATCAAACCTGAAGGAGTGTAACTATATTGTTTGTTTACTCCTAATAACTTGTTTGTATGACTCATACCAGGAAAACGTTAGCATTAAAATTTAATACTATGACTACAGTAACAAGCCTTTAGATTCGCAAAAACTGCATATGTGTTTCATTGAATGATTCAAACTGTGCTAACACAGTGAAAAAGGCAATTGAATACTTAATAGTAATAGAAAATAATCCTTCTGAAGTAGGGCTTTATTTTCCAAAAATGACAGTGTACTTTGGTTTTCTGCAAAAGGAGCATATGTACACAAGTTAAGGGGTATCGTAACCTACTTCTGAACAAAGATATTATAGTAAATCATGCCCAAGAACAGGCTGGATCTGTGTTTTACTGGCTGCTTACCACTTTCACTGGTTTAGTAAAAATGAACCTTGAGGAGTGTGCAGTTCTGAAGAGCCTGTATAAATTTTTATAACACACAAACAGTTTTTCTAATAATTGAATTACTTGGGGCAATTAATGAAGCAGGAATTGTGAAAATATGTAGTTATTTTTATTTCCAAAAAGCCCTGCTCATAAACTATATACGAACTAGTTAAATTTGGGTTCTAATTTGGTTGGGAAAATTTTCACAAAGATGCTTGTGGGCAATTTAACAATTTAGAAAATTGGAAAAGGTTTGCCACAAAATAGCTTTTCACATGTATAAACAGACAAAGCCCAGAGCCCTAGGGAAAGTCTGATCTACTCATGGCGGTGGAGTAGGAATTTCGATATGGTCCCTTGGCTCCTTTGCAGCAGTGTCTGGAACTGCAAAATTATAATCCAGCCATGGATCCACATGGCAGAGTCCAATGCAAATAAACCTGCCAAAGTCCAAAGTGTCTGTAGACACAGCTTCCACGAGGCAAATCTCGTGAAGTGGCACTGCCACACAGCAGCTCAGGGAAAGCTGGACTGCTTGGCATGCTCCCATGAATAGTGTTGGTTTACAGCAGAGGCAGGTCCCTCCAGCGGGATGTTGGGATGTGGCAGTCCGAAGATTGGGGTGGGGTGGGGGAGGGTGTGCCGCATGCTTTCTCTTCACCTGTCTTCAAGATATACCTCAAGGTCCCACTAGATGATGTGTCCAATTGCCATATATATATATGCTGGGGTTATTTGCCCAGGGATGGGGGAAGGAATTTCATGCCTACTTCTTCCCCCATTCCAAACCTATGGAGCCAGAGGTGTGTGGGGCAAACAGGTTCACATCCCATTCAAACTTCCAGTGGGGCAGAGAACTGGGAGTGCCCTGCCACAATCATACATTTGAAATGTAAGATAATTGCCCACAACGAAAGGGAATTTTCTTAAGGATAGCACTGTAAGTCAGTAGTAGGACAAAAATCTTCATTGATCTTGCTGTATTCCTGTATAAATTCTCATATCTACATGAATAAGAACAAATCCATGGCATCAGTCAAAATATGCAGGTAACTCAAGCACCATGCTCGTATTTTGTCTACTAGGGAGTTGCATTTTATTTTTTGTGTTTCATTTGGAGTCATATCTTTCAAGTACACCTTCTTGACAAAGTCTAAGGCATTGAGTAAGTAGACAGATGGAACACAGTTAAACAACTAAGACACCAGAAAGAAGATAGGATTTTCTCTGTGACTGGGGAAACTCTGAGAGATGACATTTTGGGCAAAAACTCAATGCAGAAGTTACTACGCTATGACAGACTTGCATTATAATTATCGCCTTTTTCTCTTTAAATATAACACTGAGAGTACTTTAGTTTTAAACCAAATCACATCACACTATTTTAAATTACTCCCAGAAGGACAACAATCTGTTCAGTTTAAATCTGTCAATAAGGAACTTGTTATTTTCTAAGCTTTCTAATTGCACAAGATCCAAACCTACCTATAAATGTGGAGATCAAGTGGCATACTCATAGTTTCTCATTCAAGGTGATATGCTAAACACTTCTAACAAAGAAATAATACATTCTGAGGTTTTATTCACCAAACAGTTTATCTTGATTTCTGGGTGGATCATCTTTCAGAAGAAACCAAAAAACACCACCCTTAAAGTGTTCTATGAATTAAAAATTGAAAACGGCATCAGTAGCAATTAAGCCTAACACTGATGAAATAATATTATGCCTGGAACAAATACTGCTGATTTGTATCTTTGTAGGATAGCTGGGAAGATAATACAACTTCATTTTAGAGAAAAATCTGTATAATGGAGATGCTTACTATTGCCTTCTAACAGGTCTACACTTAGCAGGAGAGGTAGGCAACAATCCTGCAAAAAACTAATTTGTGCTTTCACTATGAAAATGAAAAATTTTCTTCTAGCATTAGTCTGATGATAAAAGTCTCACCATGCCAAACAGATGACTGAACAGCCACCATTTATCTTAATTAAAGTTCATCTTAATCAAGGCAACGTCTATGAGATATAATGCTACTTAAGGTTAAGATTCCAAGCATAGTTCCATGGTTCCCAAAGAGAACAATTGTGTGAGTACTACTTTGTCCTGCTAGAAAGATAAAGAAAGAAAACAAAGCAAAGCAACAATCAATGCAAACAGCTATAGCTAGTCTCTTATCTGTTGCTTAAACCATGCAAAGATGACTACACTACATTGCAAGGCCAATTTTGACCTCAGTAATATACATACTGCATTTTAAAATTCAAAACCAAGTTCCTTTCCCAAATATCTATTACTAATTCGATGCAATTGTTGCTGAATTCTTCAAAATTAGGATCAGAATTTGATCTATCCTAAAAATTTTGGTAGAACTGAAATTTCAATATTATTTTATAAAATTTCTTTTACATTTATGTTGACCTGTTCTCTAGGGAAAAATCTGTCCTACATTCAAATAAGTAGGAAGTGAGGTTGTCCTGAAAGGGTCTTCATTTTACTTTTTTTTTAGAAAGCTTTCTCCTTTCTCTGCTCCATTTAAAAAATCTATAAAATACTTGCCTTTGAATTCAGGACTTATGAATCCTGTACAGAGGAAAAGATTTTCAGGTGATTAGTTGATCCTCTTTCAAAAGCACCAAAAAATCAAATGTTTATTTCATTAATTTTATTTATTCAAGAAAAGTTTTAGAAGATCAGGTGTTACATTAAGGACATGACTCTATAGAATAATAAAACAGTTTAGGTTGGAAGGCATCTCAAAGATCATCTAGTTTAACTCCCCACCATAGGTAGGGACACCTCCCACTAGAACAGGTTGCTCAAGGCCTCATCCAACCTAGCCTCAGAAACCTCCTGGGAGGGAGCAGCCAGAACCTTCCTGGGCAACCCATTCCAATGTCTCACCACCCTCACTGTAAAGGATTTCTTCCTAACATCTAGTCTAAATCTCACATCTGCAAGTTTAAACCCATTCCTCCTTGTCCTGTCATTACATAAGGTAATAAATAAAAGGAAAGCAACAGTCCTATATTTGGAGAAGAAACAGTCTTATATTTGAGGAAGACTAGCAGGAAAAGCAAATAGGAGCTCACTTTGTGATTATAGTCTAGACTTTAAAGTAAATAATAATAATAATTTTAAAAATAGCCAGACAGACAGATTACTGGTGTGTGCACAATTATCCTGGACAAGACAGTTGGATTTTACCCAGAAAAAGAACTTTTTACCAGAATGGAAGCTCTGAACCTAAGCAAAGTGCTCTGATGCCACAAACATAACTTAAAATGTTAAACACTGAAATGAAAGGAGACCTTTGATTAAAAGAAATACAAAGAGAGATTAAAATCAAGCTATGCAGATACACCTGTTGGAATAAGAATTGTAAGCTTGCTCTGAAGTTGGCCTGTGGAGTCCTGTTAATATAAGAGTGTAGGGATCTCCATTTTCTTAGCTATTTTCACCATATTCCTGGGAGGGAGCTCCAATAGCAAGTTAAGAATTATCATGTAACTCAGCCCTGAGTTAATGAAGGTTCTTTACAAAACTGTCCCTTTTTGAATGATGCATGTGCCTGGACTTATATTTAATTTTCTTTGTATTTACTCAGATTTGGTCCCTGATTTCAAAAAAGCAGTTAACAGAGACTGTATTGTCACTTCAACAATTAGAAGTAGTAGTTGTCAGTATTATTTCCCGTTACATCCAGCACAGACACACTCTTGCAGATGTAAAACCATCCCAGTGTTAATTTGAGCATCTAAGAATTATTTCTATAAGAGTTACATTCTCGTACTACCTTTTTTTTTTTCTTCTCTTTCATTCAGACATCACAGACACAATAGTGAAACTATTTCCCCCCGTTGAACTGGATGCTATTTTTAAGCTTTGTAAAGAAAAGATACAAAGGAGAGCAGCCACCAGCAATTAAGAACCTGGAAAAATATATCAATGCTCATTTCATAGCACTAGAAAAATTACTACAAGGATGACTGTTTCCTGGACTTTTATTTCAAGAAAAAAAAAAAAGAGAAAGACTCAGAGAGCTGCATAAAATCATAAATATCTATGTTTTACTGGCCTATGGCTAGAGTCATTTTACTGTGGGTTTTCATAATGATAGAAAGAGATATTATTTTAATATGTACAAGAATCCTCAAAACTGACAGAAATTATATCGCCATTAATTAGAACAAAATTAGTCAAGTGAAAGTGATGGAAAGAGTCCATATTTTATTACTGATATGAAGCAAATCCCAAACTCACAGAGTTATGAGTTATAGCAGGAAAATCATGACAGCAAATTCATAACATTATATGATGCAAAAGTCCCAGCAAGCTTTCTGAATTGGCTGTGCCAGGAATAAGACTACATGGACACTTTTTCTGTCCTTCATTAAACGTTAAAATAAATCAAGGTTTTTTGGCACACTTAGCTGATTCATGTATTAAAATATATAACACCAGTTTTCCATCAGGAATTCTTAAAGGTTATTGTGTCCAAGGAAAATATGCACTTGGAATTTAGCTAAAATGTAGTAGCAGTAGTAATTTTATATTAACTGTCTTCTTTAAACTTAATTACAAATATTTTTTTAAAAATCACTTAAAGCTAGCCAAAGAGTTTATCTTAATGGCATGACACTGGAGTGAGGAAGTAGGCCTGTGGATGTAACTCAATAATTAGGATGCTTTGGGAAGTTGGCAGAACCTGAATCTGTCATTAAAAAAGGCACATCTGGTGTTCAGCTTTGCAATGTGAGTTTACATTTTACAGCAAAGAAGTACTGCTACTGCTATGGGAAAATATATACAAAAGACTTTACAAGTGGAATGACTTGTAATTTTTCTGTGGTCCCCATAAATATTGAAATAGAACCAAAGTTCAGCTTTTTTAATGTTGGAGATGTTACAGACCAGTCAATGCTGTGATAACTTCAGCAACTCTCTCCACAGAGGAGATCATCCTCTCTATTCAGTCTCACTCTCACTGTCATCTGTATCATTGCTGTCACTAAGCTCTCATGTGCAGTGCTTTGCCTGAGCTGGGGCTTACAGCCAATTTAAATAGAAACTAAGGGTTGGGTGGTTTTGGGGTCTTTTTGTTTGTTTGGGGTTTGTTTGGGGTCTTTTTGGTTTTTTGTTTGGGTGGTGGGTGGTGTTTTTTTGGTTTTGGTTTTTTTTTGGTGGTTGGTTTGGTTCTTTTGGGTTTTTTTGTTTGTTTGTTTGAGTTTTTTAATGTTTAGCAAAGAGATTTCTATTCAGTAATAGGCAAGTCAAGCCCTTTTTAGATGAACTTCACCCTGTGGTGAAATTTGCATCCATTTTGCCTGTTAGATAGTCCTTCATTCTTAGAAGCCTAGATTGGAGGTAATAATCTAGACTAGTGATGGACTTTCT
Source organism: Psilopogon haemacephalus (assembly GCA_013396835.1). Classification (NCBI taxonomy): domain Eukaryota; kingdom Metazoa; phylum Chordata; class Aves; order Piciformes; family Megalaimidae; genus Psilopogon; species Psilopogon haemacephalus. The sequence continues at coordinate 78,543 of VWZI01011713.1, read as the reverse complement.
CTGCTGTCTTTGGGTACTCTATGGTCCTCTGTTAACATAAAGTGGTCCTAAGACAACAGCACCTAATCTCCACTTTTCAAGGTAGAAACTGTTGAGTGGCAAAATATCACCCTGTCAGTCTCATAGGCAGGAAATAAAACTGATTTGCAGGATTAAAAATTAGTGGAAGGATGCTGGTTGCAGCAATTTGTAGCAATTGGTTTTTGCAATCAATCTCTTTGCTGACTGGAGAACCAAAGTGGCCTGATATCTTTAATGCGCTTTCATACACAGACATTTTTTAAATGTACCTCTGCATATGAAAATACGCAAACGTGTAAGTATACAAAAATCCCAAACTGCTTAGAAAACAGAGTAGAAAGCCCATTTAAAAAAATATTTTCTTTCTTAAGATTTCCATTCTGTTACCAAAACATTTGATGTCTTCTAAATTTATTATCTCTTCTTGAAATAGAGAGCAGTCAGGTTTCTATGGAGGTTCTCTTCTGAATAAATTAATTTCCTTCTCAAAAATCTTTTATGGGTAAAGTGTCTCTAATTCCACCTCAGTAATTTTTCCCAATTTTTTCAGCAGCAGAAATGAGCTATAAAGAGCAGGAAATTCTACGCTTGTCTCTGAGCACTGCCTTTCATTCATCAGCCTTCAACATATCTATTAATCTTTGCCCCCACTTTCCTTGTATCAAAAGAGTGTTGGAATTACTCACAATGTGTGTCACTGAAATAATTTAATAAGACATCCTTTTGTAGTATAGGAATAGGTTGGCTTTTTAAATGGAAAAAATACCATACCAACCAGTGATCAAAATTTGGAGTAACTTTGCTGAATCCCCAGCTCAAGCAGTATAGAAGTGCTATAGAGAAGCTCTGGTTTGGCTTCATGAGTACTTTTCCTTAAAGAGGTAAAATATTGGTGATGTGCAGCTGGCTTGAAACTCACTCCCAAGGCCTACAAATCTAAAACTCAGCTTCTACAATGTCAAACAGAAAAAAAAAAACCAAACAAAAACCTCCTGTCATTTCCCTTCTGGCTCTTGAAAGCTCTGTTTGTGTTGCAGCTTAGCCTGCTCATGAAGTCCAAAAAATGTCCTTCCTGCCATTAGATCAGGGTTACTTCAGTGTTTAAAAATTTTGCATCAACATGTTAAGGCTAAACTTTCTTCTAATATGTAAGTGAATGCCTGCCGAAGCTTTTTGCACATCATCATTTCAGCACCTGCAACACAAAAATTACTAATATGAGTATTAGTGATATTTGCACACTACCCAGCCAAAGTGGCTCGATGTCAGTTTTTAAAATTTTATGTAGTAAGCATTTCAAAACATGTTGGAATCAGGACTTCAGTATCACAATGTCCTGGGGGCAACATGACAGTTGCAGACTTAGGCAACTTAGTTACAGGATATAGATCTAGACTCAAATATCAGAAAACTTGAAATAGCATCCAGGCACTGTGGCAAATTTTAACCAGAGATTTTGGCACTATGGTGGATTTTTTTCAAGCCTTCCACCTGTGTGAGTGTTCCCGATAATTTATGTTAATGCTTAAGGTACAAAAAGGCAGCAATTACCAATTAAAGAAGATTGGGAGCTTAGATTCATGAAAATGTTTTCCAAACACTTTACCTCTAATAGTATTTTTATGATATGCTTATGTTTCATTCCTTTTCTTTTAATGAATCATCATTCACAACAATGTCTATCACTTCAATTACGTATTTCCAAGGTCTATTATAATAAGAAAAAAATTGTGCTTGCTTTCTGCTGTATTCAAGGCACAAGGTTTTTGCATAGCATTTTAAACCAAATTTCAAACTTTGCACAGTTCCATGTTAGAAGCATGTCTGAGTTCGTTCTCTGATATTCATCCACCTAGAGTAGCAAACCTTTGATCACTGAAAACTAACACTTTGTAAATTACTATATTCTGTGGTTTTGTCTATTAATTTCAATGAATGATGAACTTCCTTCAGGAAGAGCATGACAATGGGCTTGGATTGTTTTACCTTTGTTACCTGAATTCGGCCTTGCCAAGTAACAGCAGGTACATCCTTTTTTTTAAAGAGCCAAGGTGAGATCGAGAACTAAAAATCTGACTGTCAAATCTCAGAGCTCAAAAACACTATAGAGTACTCTTACAAATGCTAAGCTTCCATTTAATTTGTTGTCAAGCTCACCCAATTATGTAATTTACTATTCAGATTGTTATCTTTCGGACGTGCTGAGCAGGGAAACCTGCCTGTTTTAAAGTCGTTTGAAAAAGTCAAACGATGATTGACTTTTGATTATTAAAAAAAAAATATTAATTCAGTTCAATTATAGTTTGCTAATTACCTATAGATGTTTTCTTGCCTGATTTAATTCTAAGTATGCCCTAAGAAAAGGTTGGAGCATTGTCCTGTTACAACATGAACACAATAGGAGTTTTTCTCAGTCATTTACAACAGATGGCTTAATGAATATATCAAAGCAAAGAACTGTATGTCTGCTTTTCTCAAGACCAAAATTGTGCAGACCAGGAAGAAACTCTGTGGTAATCAAAGGTATTGTTACACTATAAAATCAAATGGCCGATAGGTAGTAAAATATTCCATTTGTTGCAGGTATTGATTCATTATCAGCTCTGCTCTAACATTACAGCTTTGCCAATAGAAGGCAGAGACTGTCAAGAAATGGAAGTGCTAGAAACTTTCCTCTTTTGGAAGTGGAAAAGACTAAAAGAGTTATGTTAATCCAGATTGCATGTAGCAGATACAGTGAAACAAACAACTGTGGTTTAAAAAACAGAGTCTGGAAACCCTAATGACTTGTTTATTGAACACATGTCTATTGTAAACTGCATTAAAAATAAAGTACAACCAACCATACTCTATTCACACATCAGAAATATTATTGTAAGCTCGTTTTGCTTGGTTTGGTTAGGTTGTTTAGGAAAGTATATAGAGCAGCATGTAGATAGCTGTTGCAAATTTGAGAAGTTAGCCTATGTGAAAGTTGAAGTTGATTTTATATGGAAGGAAAAAGGAGAGGAGAAGAAAGAGGAAGAAAGGACTCATAAGTTAAGAAGTCATTCATAACTCCAGCTCAATGAAAAGACTTCAGCAATATTTTCTCTAGTCAGTGTACTGTGCTGGAAACATAAAAATGACAACTGGGTATTTACAGATTTATTTCCTACTGGAAATAGGCATCATCCTTAGCTTTCAGACCCAATGTACCTCAGACTGTTCATGGAACTATTTCTGTCTTCCCATCTATCCACTACCTCCCATGTCATAAATTTTGATATTTAGTTCACTTCAACCAATTTTGAAACAAGGCAGAAGGAGGGCACAAACTGCTTGAAAAGTACTGAGAAATAGGGTAGAGGAGACTTAATTTTGTGTTGTCCAGAAGAAGTGTGATCTAAGTTCAATATTTTCTGTTTTCTTGAGCTTTCAGTCACCAGTCATAAAATATATGGCTAATTAGACTACATATGTTTTGGAGCTTGCCACAGTACTCATTGCCACTTACTATGACAACACTTAAGGAAGAAGAGAGGGAAGTGAGAGTAGGATAGAACTATTTAAAGATACTGAAAGCATCTGGAAAAAGTAGCATTATGGGGCAAGGAAATGTTTGTGAGAGGTTGAGTTAGAATCATAGAATGGTTTAGGTTGGAAGGTACCTCAAAGACCATCTAGTTCCAAACCCGGCATAGGCAGGGACACCTCCCACTAGAACAGGTTGCTCAAGGCCTCGTCCAACCTAGCCTTGAACACCTCCAGAGAGGGAGCAGCCAAACCTCCCTGGGCAACCCATTCCAGTGTTTCATCACCCTCACTGTAAAGAACTTCTTCCTACCATCTAGTCTAAATCTCCTCTCTTCCAGTTTACACTCATTAGTCCTCATCCTGTCATTACAAGATCTTGTAAACAGTCCCTCCTTGGCCTTCTTTTAGGCCATCTTCAGATACTGGAAGGCCACTACAAGATCTCCTGAAGCCTTCCCTTCTCCAGGCTGAAAAGCCCCAACTCTCTCAGCCTGTCCTCATAGCGGAGGTGCTCCAGCTCTCTGATCATCTTTGTGGCTCGCCTCTGGACTTGCTCCAACAATTCCATGTCTTTCTTGTGCTGGGGGCTCCAGAACCATACACAGTACTCCAGGTGGACATTGTGCCCTTGATCACCACTCTCTGCATGTGACCATCCAGCCAATTTTTTATTCAGTGAGTGCTCCACCCATCAAGTCTGTGTTTTTCCAGTTTGGTGACCAGGATGTCATGTGGGACAGAGTCAAATGCCTTACTCAGGTCCAAGATATCAGTTGCCCTTCCTTTATCCACTGTTGCTGTGACTTCATAAAAAGCCACCAAATTAGTTAGGCATGATTTGCCCCTGGTGAAGCAATGCTGGTTACCACCAATCACCTCTGCTTTTTTTTACATTGCCTTTTCAGAGCCTTCAGGAAGATCTGCTCCATGATCTTACAGAGGTGAGACTGACTGGACTGTTGTTCCAAGGGTCATCATTTTTTCCCTTCTTGAAGATGGGCGTTATGTTTCCCTTTTTCCAGTTAGCAGGAATTTCACCAGTCTGCCATGACCTTTCAAACATGATGGACAACAACTTCCTCTGCCAGTTCCCTCAGGCCCCGTGGACTTGTGCACATTCACATTCTTTAGATGCTCCCAAATGTGGTCTTCAATTACAGTGGGCGGATCTTCCTTCTCCCACCCCTTAGAGGGAGCAGGAAGATCAGTTCAGTTTACTGAAGAAGGTATATATATGAGACAACTGACAAAGTATCAAAAACCTGGTTTCAACATCATACTACATGGGCTTATGGCAACACCAGTGTCTACACCAGCTTCCCTTTGGAATTTTTTGAGGTCACCTTTATGTAGAACAATTTATATGCACAACACAAAACAGAGAAATAGTAGTTTCTTCTGCTGATCCTGTAAAAGTCCTACCCTACAACAGAGTCTTTTTCTGTCTCTGATTTTCTTCAAGCATATAGAATTAGAAGTAATATTTTCATACTTTTATCAAGAGAGTGAGCTTACTGTGAAGCTCCCATCCTAGAGCAGCATGTATGCCATTTTCTGATATTATTTCCTTGCATTTGTGCTGCAATGGAATCAGGTTGTAATCCAGAACCAAATGCAGTCATGACTCACCCTTAATAGACAAATTCTTAATAGAGTCTATTTCTACCAAAAAGGACTGATACAAACAAATGCATATTCTGATAAAAATTAAGTTAATCTGAAAGTCTTCAGAAAATGCCCTGCAATATTCTCTGTTAAAAAAAAGAAAAAAAAAAGAAACTTTGTATATGTTGATTTACCTTGTGCAACAGACTGTAAAGCTATATTTACATACATATAATTCATTTGTTGAGGAGCATCCTCAGGCACTGCATCTGTCTTGGCACTAAACGGCTTTTTCTGTAAACTCTCTTATGCCCCAAGAGGAGCTTATTATGTCCGAACCACTTTTTGGAAGCAGCCCCTGTCCATGTGCACCCTTAAGTGGCACCTGAGAACCATCTGTAAGCCTGTGGGTCAAAACTGCAGCAAATCTGTTCCAGTTTATTGACATGACAGTTTCAATGCTTGGAACATTTCAATGTTTAAAATTTAAGCTACATAAACAAGAGTCTGGCTCAGGTCCACATTCTTCTACAAAGATACATTTAATTTCTGAGGTGTTATGTTCAACAGTTAAACAAAGACTTTGAGAAATAGCTTAAATAAATAAACAGAATTATGGCAGAAATGTAACAAATCCATTTTATGTACAAATCAATATACAAAGAAGAAATCTTTCATGTTGTCCCTTCATTTCTTTGAATTGCCTTAGACTGATGATCCATAATTTCATGAGAATTCATTTCTTTAACTGGAGCCCTCCACTGCAGGCTTCATCCTACTGATGGTATTGTGCAGTTTCATGCTCTTCACACAGTATTACAGGACAAACAGCTGTCATGGTACGGCACATAAGAACAGCTTTTCTTGCATTGCTGCATTGCTACATGAGGAATACCTACTGTGTAAGACATCTGTACTGCCAGTGGCAAGGTTGGAAAATACATCAATGTTTTACACCATAATGATATTCAAGGACAACAGTAGCTGACAATATACAGCCCTATTCATAGCAAAAGTAGTGATCTTTGCAAATATGAATTTTAAAAATAGCTATACATAAAAGAGGCTCTAACCTGCTAACTTAATTTCAGATGCTTATTGATAAATAAGCGCACTTGAATATACTACTGTACTGAAATTCTAAAACCACTTTAAGACCAGGTATTAATACTGATGAGTGCCAATTTAACTTTTATAATTTTATAATT